>OZ012741.1:139069590-139407090 GCA_963859935.3 Lathyrus sativus | reverse complement strand
AAATCTCACTTCTCAGGCGTAGCAAAGCAGTGTTAATCAGTTAACCCTATACGTTAACCGATTAACACCTGCAAAATTCTGATAATTAGCCACGGGTTCGGGCTTAAAAGCCCCAAAAAGTCGCCTGATTAAATGGTTTTCACCCGATTAAATACCTATCCATCCTTACTAATCATATACGGATATTTTAGGATCATAAAACTCAAATTTCACGACATCCAATTTCCACTCAAAATCTTAACCTCAATTTAACCGAAAATGGTGAAACTCACAATATCACTCGATTTTCGCCAAACTAGTTCCAATACTCTTAGTCTAACATATCCCAACTAAACTACGAAAGTTATTCCCAATTCTAACCGTTCAAACATCGGTTTCTATCGATTTCTATCATTTCGAACTAAATGAAGTAAATTGAGAAAACAACCAAACTAATCCACACATATACATACATGATTCATATACAATGATAAGATGATAGAATTTCACACCCTTACCCGATTATCCGATTCCTAGTGAGCTTTCTTAATGATTTCCAACTTTTTCCTCCTTTCTCTTCTCTTGTTCTTTCTTTCTCTTTTCTTTCTCTCTAACTCTATTTTCTTTCTTTCTTTCTATTTTCCTCTATATTCTCCTCTCAATTCTATTTCTATCAAAAAGACCAAAATACCCTCGAGTCTAATTTTATCCGAAACTCTCTGAAATGGTAAAATATTAAAACATACTATTTTAACACATCAAATTCACAATTTAAAACAATTATTACTCAATTCAAATAAAACACTCAATAGCATGAAATAATCGAAATCGGGGCGTTACATCACACAACCCCATCAGAAACCCTCTATCGTTACAACCTAAGTCCTCTAAAATGGCTCAACAACATATCTCTAGCCTGACCCTGCTCAGCACAAGAGCACCTCTATGATGAATGTGAGCCCTCTTAATATAATTTATGGGAGAAGGAGTGAAGACCAGACTTCATCTACTTCACATGCATACCAAGAAGGTCATAATGTGCATGGAATCACCATTCCACTGCCTAGGGTTGATTCGTCTCCAATATCGACTAAGAACCTTGAGGACAATTATGTGTTCTCCTCTGATAAGACTAAACCTACCACAGAAAAATGAGCAAATCATGCAGTACAGGAGGAAGGACATGATGATGATCTGAATAAAGCTCCTGCCAATGATGTTGATGTATCTTCAGATGATGAATTCCTCAAGAATGTTGCTCCGGCCATAGCTCAGAAACTAATGACCAAGAAAGGCAAACCTAGTCTGGAAGACAACTCTCTCAAAAGTCAGAGAAAAGGAGCTCATGTTGGGTCCTCCAAACCTAGGAGCAAAAATGCCTCCAAGAAAAGGAAGGTTACTGAGAGTAGCCCTGAGGCTGAAGGTGATGTCATAACAGGTGTTCCTAACATTGTTAATGTCAAACATTCATTGTGAGAGAGGCCAGTTAAACCCCTGCCAGCTGCTCCTCTGGACAACATATCCTTTCACTCCATTCAAAGTGTAAAAAAAATGGAGATATGTCTATCAAAGGAGAATAGCCCTTGAGAGAGAATTACGGAAGGATGCCCTGGAGATCAAGGAGGTAATGGAACTCATCAACAAGGCTGGACTACTTGAGACAGTCACTGGATTTTCCAGATGCTACGAGGGACTGGTCAAGGAGTTCATTGTAAACATACCTGAATCAATCTCTAGCAGAAACAACAAGGAGTTCATGAAGGTATTTGGTCGCGGAAAGTGTGTGCAATTCTCTCCTGATGTGATCAACAGGTATCTGGGGCGAGCAAATGATGGTACAACAGAATTGAATACTTCAGACAAACAGGTCTGCAAGATCATCACTGTAAATCAAGTCACAACATGGCCAGCCAAAGGGAAGTTGTCTGCAGCACTGCTCAGTGTAAAGTATGCCATTCTTCATATAATTGGAGCTACTAATTATGTGCCTACCAATCATACATCCTCTATTGCTGTTGGACTAGGCAAGATCATTCATGCCATAGGTACCAAAGTTAATTTTGATTTTGGTTTATACATCTTTAATCAGACTGTCAAACACTCCACGACCAGTGCTGTCAGGTTACCTATTGCATTTCCCTCCCTCATTTGTGAGATCATCCTGAATCAACATGCTGGAATTCTAAACTCAAGTGATGCTGTCAGCAAAAGGGAGCCTGAACTGTCACTTCACTTCAAACTGTTTGAAGGAAGACATGTCCCAGATATGATGTTTACATCTGCTGAGACAGTTAATATCTCCAAAAGAATGATGATTGCAGAATTGAAGGACACTTGTAAGGAGTTAGGAGAAACCATCAGTACAGCTACTGCCAGATAAATCAAGCTAGAAGCTCTTATCCAAAGGCTTGAAAGAAATACAGATAATAGTGGAGCTGTGTCAGAAGAAGAGGCTGATGACAGTGGTGAGAATGTCCCAACCAATGTCAATAAAATTGGTTCCAGTTCATCCTCTGAGGAAGAAGTTTGATGTGGTGATTGTTGCACCCCAAAATTTGCCCAACCTTTTCTTAACTTGGTTTATGTTTCATTTCATTTCTTTCTAGCATTTGCATTGCATGGAATTTTTCTTTAAACAGGGGATCAAAAGTTTGTGCATAGCAAAGGGAGTCCACTCAGAAGTTTGAGCCTAAGCAAGGGGTGTTACTCAAGCTGGGATAGTCATCAAGTCATCAGGAAATGGACATTGGTCTTATGAAAGAAAGGATGGATGTATGTGGATCAACTCCTAACTTGGAGGCCCGTTCAAGATCATCAGAGGTTTGTGAAGCCATGGTTATGGATATAAGAGGTTGATGGAGCTCATTGAGTGCCTTGAGGGTCATTGTGGAGCTCATCCAAGTGTTTGTGCCAAGTCTGAAAGGTTACAGTTGAAGGTGTTGCAATTAGGGTTTCATCTGGCTAATCCTCAGTCAACTGTGCAATTGAAGGAGATTAAAACTCAATTCAAAGTCTCTATGGTCATGGGGTGTTGTGTTAAGATATATGAGATATCATTTCAAGTTCAACTCATCAAGGATCAAGAGTGTGAGAAGTTACTAAATTAGGGTTCTCAGGGTAAAATCCCTTATTTAGTGCCTGACTTCAAGACCACCTATCTCAAGATACAAGTTTCATCTCAACTTTTGACGAACATGGAACTTGTAGAGCATGTTCTTAGCTTTCTTTTTAGTACTAGAAGTCCTTGATTGGATTTATAGAACTCAAGTTATGATCCAGACAAGTTACAGGTCATCAGAGGGATGTGATTTTGGTCAACAAAGGTCAACCAACTTCCAAGCCATTTTTGACCTAGAAGGATGTTTCTCCTCAACTTTTGTCCAACATGAAAGTTTTAAGTCTTGGTCTTAGCTTTCCAAAATGTACTGTAACTCATTCATCTGATTTGTAACCCAAGTTGTGAGGTTTACAAGTTAGGGGTATTTTGGGAAAGTAAGATTATAGGTCATAAAATTATAGGTACATTTCACCAACTTGCACACTTCAAATGGAGATTTTTCCAACATCAAACTTGCTCCATATGGTGTTATTTGCTTAGTCAAACATTGATAAGTCATGGTTTATGCTTGGAATGAGGATTGGATATGTGAATTTTCATGGAAGAATGATTAAAAGGGCAAATTTGGAATTATGTCATTGTTTATCAATTTGGTGCAAATGAGTGCATTTTCTGAGTGCAAATAACATTTTGAATGCATTGGTAATTTTACATTTTAAATTTGAGGTGTGTAAGTGAGCCATTTTCAAGGTTTCTTCACTATGAAGTTACACAACCAACATGAGCCATTGAGATCAATTAAGGTCTTTATCCTGACCATTCATACTCCATGTGGTACCAGCAAGCTGTTTCAACCATTTTGGAGCCAAATTTAGTGCAATTTTCGTGTACATGAAGTTTGAAAAACTCATTTCTTTGGATTTTGGTATGGGCTGTTAGAGGCTGAGTTTGGGCTCAAATATTCTCAAGATCCATTGCATATAAGGTTTTGAACCTTCATAAATCATCAGAAGTGCAAATTGGAGCCAAATTGATCAGAAACGATTTTTAAAAAGTGTGGAAAATTCAAATTTCGAATTTGGAGATTGAGGCTGTTTCAAGCAAAATTGTGAATTGAGAAAGCTTTAGTGAAGTTCAGTGAACGATTCTGGGCAATTATCTTCAAGCTTGAGCTTCATTTGAAGGCTCATTGGAAGTTCTCCACTAGGTAATTGAATTTCAACTTTACACTCTTGATAAGCATCAATTTACTGCCATTTTTTCATATTTGAGACGTAGAATCAATGTAGATCATTAATGTGTAAAACGAACTGGCATTGGTTGTGATGGTTGGATGATGCTCAATTTTGTTGGGATATGTTTTGGCTTGTTTATGCATGATCTTGCTGGTTTGATACTTAATCTATAACCTACGTGAGCTCTAGATGAGTTTTGGATCAAATTGGAGAGGTTTTCATAAACTTTGGATTTTGGTGTGTGATCTTGTTGCTTTCGATTTGAGAGTTTCACACGTGTTTAGCAAGTTTTGAGGCCAGAAATGAGATCCTCGTGGTCTCTAGGTAAATTTTGATATAAAATTCAGGTGATTTGGTTGATTGTAGATGATACACGATTGTGGCTGGGTTGTTCACGGCGGAGGCCGGCCAGAGAAGGCAATGAATAGTGTCCTCCGGCCGGTGACTGGTTTTTCTTAGGTTTGGGGAAGAAGATGATATCATGTCTTGTTCTGGAGCGTTTGATCGAAATAATTTTGCATTCAATGGTGTTGATTAAGATACACGGTGGGGATAAGTTGACTGAAACCATGGGATGGCGTTTGAATCTTTCATTAATGCGCTGGCAGTCCCTTGGCCACTTGATTGATGACTTTTTGATCATGTGATCCTGGATTAGTGTCTATGGTGAGTTGCGTTTGATTTGTTGCACGCAATTCCCAGGTTTTATTTTGCTTTGTTTGAATTTGTTGGTGGGCCTAACGCGCCCTTGCTATCCACACCCCCAGTTGGGCCCAGTTCTTGTTCTGAACGTGTTTCAATTGCTATTTTCCATAGCCTTTTCTTATTTTCTTTTTATTTAATTTATTTTTTTATTTTTATTTTCTGTTTACAATTTTAATTAATTAAGATAGCTCCAATACATTAAAAATTCACCAAAAATATTTTTTATCAACTTTGAGATGTCTACTTTTTTTTGGATATTTTTATTTTATTTTTTCATTTTATTTTCAATTAAAAAATGAATTAATTATTGGAGTTGTGTTAATTGAATTGAATTGTGACATGGTTTGTGTTTGCATTTATTTCTCTCATTCCTTTTTGATCCAATGATTGAAAATTGACCCTCATCACAATGATGAGTTGATTAATTTTAGAGGACCATTTTGCCCCTGGTTGTTGACTTTTGGGTTAACTTTTGTGACTTTTCTTTTTGCACTTGTTTCTTCCATTTCAAAGTGGTACATCTAAATAAATCCCTTCTTTTGATGGTGTTTTGAAAGGATATTTGTCTTGATTGCTTGGCCTCTGGTTGCCAAATTGTTCAGCTTCTTTGTGCATTTTATTTGATATTTTTTGAGCCCTTTTCCTATTTTTGAAGTGACTTACAAGTTAGGTCATCTCATAGGACAACTCACACAAGTGCTTGACCTAGTTTGGATTGGAAATGACCATTGTGGATCCAATATGCTCTCAACTCTTCTTTTTTCCCATTATAGACATGTTGAGCTTGATGTATGTTCATTTTTAGGTCAAAAGTATGTTCATAGCTTGTTGATTGATGCCTTTCTTTTTGTGCTTCCAACTTGAACTCCTATGTGATACATGTTTGTTTCCCTTGTGCTTTTGCTTGCTTTTCTTTTTGTCTTGCTTTGATATTAATTATGAGCTCTCTTCTCTTCATCTCCCTTTTGTCCAATGACCTTGGAGTGTCATTTAAGGTGGCTTGGTCCCTCCTTTGGAGGTATTTGAAGCATACCTAGAATGATGAATCCTTGAGGACACTTTTGGTGTTTCTTTGTGTTTGATAAGTGATGCTTATGGTTGAGTACCTATTATGGGGTCCTTGCTGCCCTCATTTGGTCTCCCATCGTCACTTGGCTTTTAGGTTTGTTTTACCTTTCATTTGGTTTGATTTTATTGGTGTGGTTGATGTTGCTTGACTTAAGTCATTTCATCCCATTCTTTTTGGTGCATCTTTGTGTAGTTTGCTTGTGTTTGTTTAATTTCTTCTTGTGTACTTATCCTTCTTCTCTTTTCTTGCATTTCCATATGCATGCTTGGTTGAGATGAGCTTGTGGTGGCTACTGCCCCACACTATTTTCCTCCCACTATCATTCTACTTGTGAATTCTATGTTTGCATTTTCATTTGCATATGCATTTCTATATCTTCTTCTTCTTCTTCACTTGTTTTTCTTTGCCATGCTCCCCATAAGTTCTCTAACCTCTTGAGGTTATGATTGACATTAGGTGCCTAACTATGCATGATAACAATAGGTAGTTCCCTTTTCAAACTCAACTTTAGGTTCATTTTGCATGATAACTTCTAGGATTGATTAGTCTCCCATTAGTGTTCCTTCTTCTCTTCTCATCTTCAAACATTCATAAAACACTTAATAAGGAATGACAAGTGTAGCACGCTATGAGCCTTAAGCTACTTGAGAAATGGTAATTGAGGGGCCTCCTCTCAAGGACCTAGAGTGTTTAGTGTACACCCTTTGGGTGATATACGAGGCATTCGCTCTTAGGTCATAGTCTCTAGTGCGACATGAGTTGCAAATCAAATTCAAAACACTTCTTCTCTAAAAAACACAAAAACACTTCAAACATTTTTCACCCTTTGGGGTTCTTAATCAGGAAAATCTTTTCAGATAAAAGAGTTTCGTTAACTCTTAGTTCTACCGCAAACGGTAATGCCTAAGTCTCCAATGGTCGAGCTGCATACACCAACTGCTAGAACTATCTGTTAACCCTACTCGGGCCTAAAAAACTGTTGAACCAACTTCTGGTCCTTTTAGCCTGAACTACGTTTGCTCTGATCTTTCGTACCAGGCGAAAGTACGTAGGCACGAGACGCGATGTCTCGGCGAGCAACCTTCCCCTTTATTTAGCCGTAGTTAGGCGAACTACGTTGACTCTGACTTTCCCATTGCACGAGGGAGTACGTAGGTACAGAGCGGCGATGCTCTGCCGAGTTAGTTTCTCTTTTCTTTTTCCTTTGTCCTTAAGCCTTTAGCTAGATAGTTTCAACACACCCTTTTAGATAGACAACAATGCGTGGATCCCGTCGAGTACGACGGACGTGAGGGGTGCTAATACCTTCCCCTTGTGTAACTGACTCCTGAACCCAAACATGGTTGCGATGACCTTGTCTTTCCCTTTTTCTTTAGGTTTTTGCGATCATTTCCTTTTCCTCTCTTTGGGATAAATAACGAAAGTGGCGACTCTTCTGTTTTTTTCGCCGGTGGTTTTTTGCAGTTGCGACAGCTGGCGACTCTGCTGGGGACTATGGTTCCCTATGCGAGTCAATCCTAGTGCTTGTGTGTTTATCTATGGGTGTTGTATATATGTGCTTTATTTACTTTCCCGCATTTATTTTCTGCATCATATATCATTACTGTTGTGCTGTGGGGAGGGTGGTTTCATTGAGTGATAAGTTGGACCTGTGCTTAAGTATACACCTAGCTTTAGTAGTGGAGATTAGTGGTGGGTGTGCTTGCTTTGCTCATACTAGCTCACCACGAAATTCACGCTCGAACAAGATTCTCTTAGACAACTTTCTTTCTAGCCCTTTGGGCTCGAGGGAATTTTGGATTTGAGGGTTGTCGACTCTGGGGATCGAGCATTTGTGAGTCAGCTAAGTCAGGCCTCTTCAAGAGACGATGATGCCAAACCAGAAATGGTGAACGTATCATCATTTCTTGAAAGTCTGTGACACTGACAAACGCATAGGATGCCGAACCTTTGTCTGTGGATAGGTCCATACCTGTGAGGGGGATTGGGTTATGTAGGAAACCTTGGCTTTCAGAATACCCGATTCTTTGCAGTGTGAATTTATTTATCAGTGGTTCTGTTATCGGCACTTTGTTCTTGCTAAGGCGAAGCTCTGGTTTTTCTCGACCGACAACACAACGGTCTTGATCCCATATTTGCATTTGCATTTGCATTTTCATCTGCATATCATTAACATGTATTTGTGTTGCAGGTGCATATTTCTCCTTAGATTCTGGTGATCTTATTCCCTCCTTGTTGATATGGATTCTTTGAAGAGAACTGTGGCTTACAAGCTTCCGACTCCAGATGTTAGGTCTTTGCTGAGTTTGATTTCTCTGGTTGGTGGGAAGGTGATGGAGGATTTCAGGCAGTCTTGTGGGAGATTGTTGAGATGGGTCTGCAAGCCTTCAGCACATGAGGTGGATGGTCTTTATGCCTTTCTTCAGTTTTATGATCCGCAGTTCAGATGCTTTGTTTTTCCTGATTACATTCTAGCACCTACTTTAGAGGAGTACTCAGTATTGTTGGATGTGCCTGTTCTTAGTCAGATGCCTTTTGTTCATGTTGATGTGAAGCCTGATCTGGCTAAGCTAGCTGCCATAGTACATGTGGATGCTTCAGAGTTACAGGGGGGTTTGACAGATTGGAATGGAGTGCATGGTTTTCCTTTGGCTTTCCTAGTTGATAAAGCTAGACAGTTTGCTAAGAATGGTTGTTGGATTGCATTTAGTGTTGTTCTTGCTCTATGTATATACGATATTGTTTTGTTTCCTAATCTTCCAGACTTTGTGGATTTGGATGCATTTCATATATTGGCCTCGAGAAACCTAGTGCCTACGCTTCTCGGAGACGTCTATCATTATGTGCACTACAAGAATGAGAAACGAAGAGGTAAGAATGTAGCTTGTTGTGTTCCTTTATTGTATGCTTGGTTTGCTAGTCATATGCCTAAGACGAATCCATTTGCGGCTACTGCTAGTACTTCCAAATGGTCGGAGAGATTGATGGGATTATCTGCAGAAAATATTGTTTGGTTTGATCGAGACATGTTGGGTACAGATACTGTTTATAGTTGTGGTGGCTTTCCTAACATTCCATTGATTGGAAAGAAAGGTTGTTTCAACTATAACCCTTCTTTGTTGGTGAGACAGTTTGGGCATGCATTGAGGGAGCCTCCTAGAGAAGAGGAGATACAAGAATCTCTGTATCTTACTGGCTTATTGAAGGGCGAGGCTCTGGGCAGACTTGAGCATGCATGGAATAACATTTGTCGGAAAGGGAAGTTAGCTTTGGGGAAGAGTAACAGCCTAGCGTATGACCCTTACTTGACTTGGATTCATGATAGAGCTGCGAGGTTCCTGATGCCATTCCCTGCAGTTGCACCACTATATCCTCTCATGATTGAGGAACCCACTACTGTAGAGATCCAGAAATACAATCAGGTATTGGCGGAAAAGGAAGTGCTGAGAAAAGCGAACAAAGAATTGGATAAAGAGATTATCTAGCTTCGCAGTGAGAAGATAGACGCAGTTCATTCTTTCAGGAGACAGACCGAGCTTGTCAACAAACTGGGTGTCGCTACTGCGAAAATCGGCGACGGCTATGACAGAAGAGTCGCCACCGTGCATTATTTATCCCACAAGAGGGAAAGGAAACGCTCAGAGTAAACCTAACGCAAAGAGGGAAAGGAATGGTCATCGCAACCAAATCCTAGATTCGGGAGTCGGTTACGCAAGGGGAAGGTATTAGCACCCCTCACGTCCTTCGTACTCGACGGGATCCATGCTTGTTTTCTATCTAAGGGTATGTTTATCTATCTACTCTAAAGGTCAGGGTTAAAAAAGAAAAGAAAATGACTCGGCAAAGTATCGCACTTTATGCCTACGTATTCCCGTCTGGAACGAGTAATCAGAGTCAATGTAGTTCGCCTAACTACGGGTAAAAAGGGGAAAGGTTGCTCGCCGAGATGTCGCATCTCGTGCCTACGTACTTTCATACGACATGAAAGATCAGAGCAAACGTAGTTCAGGCAACGGAAGACACAAGTTTATCTGACAGTTTTTTATCTCCTTCTGAAAAGGGTTTTCCTGATTAAAGGTCCAAGAGGACAAACAACAGAGTTTGAATGTTTGTTTGAGTTTTTTACGAAAGAAATGTTTTTTTAGGATGTTTGCAATCTTAGTCGCACTAGAGACTATGACCCAGGAGTGAACGCTTTGTATGTCACCCAAAGGGTACCACACTAACATCCAGATTACTGGAGAGAGACCCTCCACCAACCTTCTCCCAGATAGCTTAAGGCTCGTAACGTACGACTTCAATTAACCTTATTACTGTGTTTTTGAATTGTTTTGAGAGGAGAAGAGAAAGACACCCTAAAACTATGGTTGAAAGGGAATCTACCTACAGTTATCATGCATGGTTTAGCAACCTAATGTCTGTCAAAATTCCCTCTTGCACAGAGGAAATCAGAGATCCTAGGGGAAACAGCAAAAGAAAACAAGCAGTAAACAGTAAACAGTAAAATGCATGCTATGCAACAGTACAAGCGAGGCAAGGGAGTCCGGCTCAACCTCAAACCTAGGAAAACAACAGGAAAGAGGAGACAAGCTCCACCTCAAACCTAGAGGTAATCAACACAGATAAACAGACAATACAACAAAAGAAAAGAAGCAGAGGAAGCAGCCCAAGCAGCAGCAGCAACAGTCTTCAGCAGACAGCAACTTCAATACTCCACAGCAGCAACTCTAAACAGCAAATCTTTTTGACAGCAGAGTTGACAGCAAAATAGCTTCATCTTCAAGCTTCTCCTATCTTCAACCTTCATCTTCAAGCTCTAGCAAGAACACTCCAAGCAAAGGATTAATCATTAAGATCAAGGTTGCAATGTTGAAAACCTAATGAAAACCAAAGGAAATCATCAAGTACCAACATTGAAATGGAAAGGTATCCTCAAAGTTCTACTCAACTATGGGCATACCACACATCCCTCCAAAGGAGAGATGGAGTTTTCCTAGGAGGACTTTACATCATTGGATGGAATAGAAGCACACAATGCATTCTATGTTTGATGACAGAATCAAAACTAGTCCTAATGGCTCTTCCTAAAACCCTAATTTCCTAAGCTCCTAAAAAGATTCTAAAAGAGAAGAAAGCTTCAACTCCAAGCTACAATCTTCAAGCCACATCAGCTACACCAAGTCTAGAACACCTCCTAAGAAGGAATCCAAGCAAATCCAACTCCAAGGTCACCAACAAGACCAAGCAAGCAAAGGCACACAAAATAGAACACCACAAGCACAAGCTCCTAGGGTTAAAATATTAAAGCCTAATTCAACTTCTAAGTCACCTAAACAATTTCTAGATTGAAGGGTATCAAGGTGATCCACAAGTTTCGGAAGGCTCTAATCTCAACACCTAAAACATAACCTAAAGTTGTTCTAAAATTCCAACAAAAATCCTAAGGGAACATACATGTTTACCCTAACACATACTAAAAAATCAAAGCCAAATTCATCACCAATTGGAAGAACAAAATTCAACAAGACAGATGAACAATTATGCAAATATTAAAGAATTAAACAAAATGAGAAAAATCAAATTAAATTGAAAAATGTATGAAAATGCATTTTATTGATTTCAGAAAATCACAAATTCTCTCAAGATCATGTAGATATTTTTGAAATAATTTTTGGATCAAAATTGAAATTATTGTGATTTTTTGAATCAATAAAACATTTAAAATAAACAGAATCAAATAAAAGAAATAAAAACTCAGAAATAAAACATGAGCCACAGGATGAGGATATTGGTCAAGCAATCCAAGAGCCAGGAGCGTGACACCTCATTAAATGAAATTGCATCATTTTGGACTCAAAAAAGTCCAACCTCAGATTAAAACACGTCCATTGGATCTGGTGGTCAGTCAAGGTCAAAGGCATGATCTAATGGTCCAGAGATCATCTTCTCCAATTCACAGGCTGGCCTGAGTGAGACTCAGTGTGGTGGCCGAAGAAGACTCCGGTCGTCTTCTCCGGTGAGCAGGTGGTTGCAGGTGATCAAACATCAACAATCCTTACATCAATCTCTCCAGAATTTCATCAGGATCTCAAATCTCCTACTCAAATGTTCTAACTCTTCATAGATTTTAAATCACGAATCCAAGTTCAGAAATGTCATCCAGATCAAACATCACCAATTGCAAATCTAATGATACAGAAATGTTCTTCATGCTTCATACATCAAATTGATCTATCCAATTCAACTTAATTCGTCATGATCAAGCTAAACCGTGCCTCAACAAAAATTACACATCACATAAATTTGTCTCTAATTGTCCAAAATTTTGTCCAGAAACGATCTACTCCTTAACTAGATCCTAACCACATATGCAAATTGATCTACATCTTCCTACAATGGTGAGAAATTTGAAGGTTACATACCTGGTGTAGATCCACTAACAGAGGTAGCTAGAGCTTGATTCAACCTTCAAAACTCTCCCGAATCATTCAAGGATGCAAGAGAGAGATGTTGTAATCTTCAATTTGCTCTGAATCAGCCTGGAACTCAAAACACGATTTCACTTGCTCCTTGGAATTTTTCAACTGCAACTTTAGTGTTCTTCACGAAATGAAAGCCAAAAAATGATCCGAAATCAATCCAATGAATATATAGAATGATTTCATGGGCTTTTGAAGTGTGTTTGAAGCCCAATCCATCAATTTGAAAATTCTGATTTTACTTCACATGTGCAAGGTAACGGTCACGAATTAGCCATGGAAACTGTTCTAGAATCTTCCTTTTCAACTGCAAATTGCCTTGTGAGTGTATTCAGACCAAAAGGAGTGCTTGAATTGCATTGGTAAGGAACTTGGATGTGTGACTTGCAAATGAAGAAACCAAATGACAACTCATGAAACTTGGCCTAAACTCAAAACTCTGGTAATGCCAAAGTGTCTAAAATTCAATTTCCATTCAAAAAATGTAGTTACTTGACATGTTTTGGTCCTATAACTCAAAATTGGCATTTTCCCTCCTTAATCCATTTGAAAATCTTCCTTATTCAAACAATTTCAAACCAAGTCTTGCTATGAGCCCAATCAATCCATCATGACCTCTTGGCTAGCCTAAAAACCATATTTTGAACAACTTTAATGTTGAACAAAAATCCATTTGACAAGTGCAAGTTGGAGATATTGACCTATGATTGAAAATGACCTATAATCCCACTTTCCCAAAATACCCCTGACTTGTAAACCACATAACTTGAGTTTTACAAATAAGATGGAAGACTTCTAGTACAATTTAGAAAGCTAAGATCATAAGGAACAACTTTCATGTTGGCCAAAAGTTGAGGAGAAACCTCCTTCTAGGTCAAAAATAGCTTTGAATCCAGATGAGTTTCAGAGACAAATTTCAGAAGCATCTGAGGACTTGTAACTTGTCTGGGCCATAACTTGAGTTCTATAAATCCTCTTGAGGAGTTATAGTACTCAAATTAAAGGTATTGAGGTACTCTACAAGTTTCATGTTGGCCAAAGATCCATTTGAAACTTTTATCTTGACTTATATGGTCTTGAAGTTAGGCATTAAACAGGGAATTTTGCACTGAAACCCTAATTTAGCAACTTCCCACACTCTTGACTTTTCTTGATTTGATCTTGGCACAACAACACAAATGTCCCATCATATCATTTCATGAATTCCATGACCTAAAAGTAGGCTTTGATACTCTTGAATTGCACAGTTGACCTAGGCTTGACCCAGATGAAACCCTAATTGCTTGCACCTCAACTGTGGCTCTTGCATTTGACACAATGACTTGGTTAAACTCTCCCGTGGCCCTCTAGGCACTCTATGAGATCCATACACATCCTCTTCTCACATTCAACACTTCACAATCCTCTGATGGTCTTCATCTGATCCTCAAGTTAGGAGAAGATTCACACTCAAACATCTAAACCCTTAGGCACTCAAACCACCTTCAGATGACTTTGACAACTTCTCAATCCTGAATGAGACCTCTTGCTAGGCTTCTCTTGAGAAGTATTACACGTGATCCCCTACTATATGAATGATACCATGATATGCAAATGATATAACTATGCAGATGATAATGCAATGAAACATAAACCAGGTAAGAAAAGGTTGAGCAAATTTTAGGGTGCAACACTGGGTACTGATCTGACTAAAGAGACTAAGGACAGAGAACGCACATGCCAAGATTTAAATGCTTCTTACAGGGTTCTTGCTACTAAGAAGGAGGAGTTGGATAAGGCTTACACGAGGATCTCCAAGTTTGAGTCGATATGGAATGCCACACACACTAACAACAAGGAGCGTGAAGACAAGTTGAAACTTCAGATCAGCAAGCTGAAGGCTCAGCTTAATTCCAGAGATGAAGAGATTGCATCAGAATCATCATGTAGACGAGACAGCGAGTGCAGGTTGAATGAAGCGATCGCTAACTTGAAGGATCTCAAGTTGAGAGCGGGTTCCAAGAGACGCAAACTTGAGGCGTGTTTCGGAGAGAGAGCTTTGGAGGATCATGTTGATAGCCTACAGCATACTGTGAGTCAGCAGAATTTGCTTATCCAGGGGCTGCTTGCCAGGCCGGATCATCCTGATACGTTGAGGCTGTTAGAGGACTTCCGATCACGTCATCCTGCTTGACCAGTTTTGTCTATTTCTGTTGTAGCTTTTGATGCTTATTTTGTTGTATTAGACCATCGCCAGGCTTGTTAGCCGAGGTCTTGTCCTTATTTATAGTCAGTTGGAGTTTATACTTTGCCTGATGGCTTTTGATCTATATACGAGGAGTTGGTATTCTATGCTTGTTCGCAGGGTCTCCATTGTTATATTTCTTCTTGGAAACTGGAATCGAGGGGGAAATATCCCTGTTGCATAAATACATGTCTGCATTTTAGCATTTTTCACGCATTTGCAGGTGCATCGAAACAGTTAACCTTATTTCTCCTGTGGCTTTAGTATTTCAGGATTGCTGACGTGACAACTCACTGGTACGGTACCAGAGGAAACCAGAAAAGGATGATGGATCAGATGCAGGTAGAAATGCAAGATATGAGAGATCGTATGGCACAACTGATGGAGGTCATGCAAGGGGTTGCTAGTGGTCAGGCTCAACTTCAGACTTTGGTGCAACCTCTGATTGCGCGAGTTGACAGTGATGGTGTACTACATGGTAGGATTGCTTCTAATCCTCCTCATCAGGAAACTCCTCGGGTAGACAATTCTATGCCAACTTTAGTCATCCCTATTGCGGGAGGGTGTGGTCGTGCTGCTGGTGTTGGAAATGCAGCAGGTTTTAATCATGCTGGTTTTGCCATATATGGTAATGGTAACAGAAATGGCTATGAGTATGGTCTCGACACTACAGGTGTTGTACATGGTAGTCTGGATCACACTTGGAATGAGGATAGGCAGGAAGATGTGTTTTCTCCAAGGATTGTAGCTCCTGAAATACATTCTGAGGCTGACAAAAGGATTAAGATGATCGAAGAGAAGATGAGGTCACTGGAATGCCAAAACTCGATGGGGCTGGATATGTCTAATCTGGGGCTGATTCCGGGCTTGAGGGTGCCTCCAAAGTTTAAGGTCCCGGATTTTGATAAGTACAACGGTACCACCTGCCCTAGGGTTCATTTGAGGTCTTATTATCGCAAGATGTCTGTGCATTCTGAGGATGAGAAGCTCTTGATGCACTTCTTCCAGGATAGCTTATCCGGACCATCGCTGGAATGGTATATGAGCTTAAAGCCCGCTAATGTCCGTAGCTGGAAAGACCTAGCTGAAGCTTTTGTAAGGCACTATCAGTACGATAGTGACCTTGCTCCGAATAGAGTCTAGTTGCAGAATCTCTCTCAGAAGAGCAGTGAATGCTTTAAAGAATATGCCTAGAGGTGGCGAGAGCTTGCTGCTAGGGTACAACCACCAATGGTAGAACGGGAACTTGTGGATATGTCTGTTGCTACCTTACCAGGAGTGTACTATGAGAAACTCATCGGCAATATGTCTGGAAGCTTTTCTGATATGATTATCACCGGTGAAAGGGTGGAGAATGGAATTAAGATAGGAAAGATCAATAATTGAGAAGGATCCTCATCTGGAGGAGGGAACAAGAAAGTGTTTGGAAATAAAAGACGAGAGGGAGACACTAATGTTGTATCTAGTTCAAGGGGAAGGAATAGAAGTCATAATAGGCAGCATCAGCAGATTTCTAGCATCACTATTCCCGCAGTTCAACAACAACAACAACAACAACAACAACAACAACAGCGTCAGCAACAACAGCAACAACGACCGCAACAAAATCAACAAGGATATGGAAGATACCAAGATAGAGGTCGGACAATAAATAGGCATTTTGATACGCCTCCTATGCCTTACTCTCAGTTACTGCAGGCTTTGCTACAGCTGCAATTGATTCAGAAAAGGACTTTGGCTCCTTTGACTGGACAACCTCCACCTGGGTACGATGCAAATGCCCGCTGTGAATTCCATTCGGGTGCTCCAGGACATAATATTGATAATTGTAAAGCCTTCAAACATAAAGTGCAAGATATGATTGACAGTAAGGCTATCAATTTTTCTAATGATGTTCCCAACGTGGTGAAGAATCCCATGCCGAATCATGGGCAGGCTGGGGTTAATGCAATTGTAGAGGAAGAGGTATTGAACTTGGTGACCAATGTTGACGAACTGAAAACACCTTTAAGCTTTGTGAAGGCCAGACTGCTTAAGGGAGGTGTTTTCCCGGGATGTGTTGAGGACTGTGTTGAATGTTCTGTTGATCCTGAGAGAGGATGTGGTTTGTTGAGATACTTTATTCAGGAGATGATGGATACCAGAGTTTTACAATTTGACCATTCTGTTGGAAGAGAATCTGAGAATGTAGTGGCTGAAGAGAAGGATGAGATTGCGACAATCTCCATCCCATACAAGACTGTTATTATTTACGCACCAAAGCCGCCAATGATAACTATCACCAAAGCAAGTCCTATGCCGTTTGAGAGCACTAAGGTCGTTTCGTGGAACTACGGAGCCGAAGTGTATTGTAATGGGCAGAAGATAAACTTGAATGATACCCCTGCAAGTTCAGTTGACAATCTTGTGGGAGCAGGAGGTATTACTCGCAGTGGCCGAGTCTTTTCGTCGCTTGAGGTGATTGTTGATAAGGTGGACAGGGGGAAAAGATCGGTAGTGGAGGAGACTTCTCAATCTAGGGAAAGAGAATCTTTGTTGAAAGACGCGGAGGAATTCACGAGGCTGATCCGGAAAAGCGACTACAAGATAGTCGATCACTTGCAGCAAACTCCGTCTAAAATATCTATACTATCGTTGCTCCTTTGCTCTGAGGCGCATAGGACTGCGTTGCTGAAGATACTAAACACTGCTTACGTGCCACAGGAAATTTCATTCAATCAACTTGAAGGAGTGGTGGCGCACGTAAACGCAGGCAATGGCTTAGGCTTTACGGACCTAGATTTGACACCCAGAGGCAGAAATCATAATTCTGCGCTGCACATATATGTGTGTGTGCTTTGTGAAGTATATGATGAGTTATGATGAAGTATGGTGAGAATTGTGGAATATGCGTATGTGCATTACTTGTGTAATTGAGAGTTGTGAATATGTGATCATTGTATGAAAGTATGCTTATGAACATGAATTGTTGATTTGAGAATTGTGAATGTGTAATTGTGAATTAGTGAGTAAACATAATATGTGTATGTTCATGTGGAATGTTGAGATTTATGGATACGTGCATGATGAATATGCTTGGTGATTATCCATATTTGATTATATATATATATGTTGTATTGTACATGATGAGTTATAATGAATTGTGGTGAGAAAATGTGGAATATATGTATTTTGTGCTTGTGTATTTGTGTATATATAATTATATGCATTGTTATTATGATAATATTTCTCACCCTTCTGCTGGAATGATGTCCTACATGACATCGTGCAGGTATCAAGGAGTAGTATTGCTCGTAGTTACGAGGTCGCTTTTGGTGTAGCCGTTTAGTGATTTAATTATGTTGGGTCGAGTCATGCTCTGGTCATGTAACACTGGGATCGCTTAGGTTGTGTTTAAGATATACATTGTGTACTCTATAAACGTGTTTATATCCATTGGAATACTATGATGTTGGCCTTAGTGCCTAAGTGATGTTGTTTTATGTGATAAAAACAAATGTTTCTTTTATGAAAATTGTGGTATAATTGAATCCGCTGCTACATGCAAAGTGAAGTTTTGTAAAGCATAATTTTATACTGAAATAATAATGAGCATGACAGGTGGTTTTGATATTTTGAAAGTTATGTGTAATGCCCTTTTGTAAATGCATGGAAATTTACTCTGATTATTCATATATTATCCATGGGGTTTAGAAGGGTGTTACACTTGTAGGTACTCCCCAGCGATTCGTGTTTGGATTTTCTCCCCACAGGGTATTTTGCAACCTGGTTAGGTTCGTTCCCTAGCAGAGTAATCCCCAGCAGTTGAAAGAGATGATTTCCCCATCGGTGTTGCTCTCTTCTCCTTAGCAGGATAGAAGAATGTTGTCGCGTCAGTATTCTCTTTACAGAAAGTCAATAAGAGCCTGTCTCTCGGCATAAGTCCAATGGTTATTGGCATGAGCAAGTCTGTGCTCTATTTCCCGGCAGAATCTTTGATTCCCTCAACAGGGTTATTTCTGGCAGGATGGTTTCTGTATCTCTAGCATTTATTTTGCTAATTCGGTTCCGTTGCATCTGCATGCATGAATTAGTATCTACCCAAACGCGTAGCATTTCCATTTCGTATGGAGCATTATGCCATTTTCAAACATATGCATGTGAAACATAAGCCAGGTTGTTTTCTCTTTGTTTCAGGTGTATCTTCGGAGGTTTTGACCTTTTCGTTGGTATCCAGACCATGTGATTTCTCTCAGCCAGCATGGTATCCAGACCCCGGCTTATTACTGTCGCTTCTGCGAAAATAAGGTGCCGGCAAAACAGAAGAGTCGTCACCTTTCGTTATTTATCCCTCAGAGCGGGAAAGGAAATGATCGGAACCGTTGTCTGGGTTCGGGAGTCGGTTACGCAAGGGGAAGGTATTAGCACCCCTCACATCCACCGTACTCGACGGGATCCACGCTTGTTGTGTTTACTGGATGAGTTGGTTTATCTATCTACCTATCAAGGCTGGCTTAAACAGAAAAGAAAATGACTCGGCAAAGCGTCGCGCTTTATGCCTACGTATTCTCATCAGAGAATGAGAAATCAGAGTCAACGTAGTTCGACTTACTACGGATTACGGGGAAGGTGGCTCGCCAATACATCAGTATTGTGCCTACGTACTCTCAACAGGCTTGAGAGATCAGAGCTTACGTAGTTCGGGCTAATACGGTTTACGGGAATTCAGATTCATCTGTTTTATTGAGTAGGGTTAAACAGTAGTTCCAGCAGTTAGGGACAAAGCTTGTTTGCGTTGGCGCTGAGGTTTAACGACACTCTTTTCTTCAGAAAAGCTTTCCTTTGAATTATGGGTCCACGGGGCAAAAAGGTTTGAAGTTTGTTTTCTGTTTTTTTTTACGGAAGAAGTGTTTTTTTTATTGTTGTTTGCAATTTCAATCTCACTAAAGACTATGACCTGAGAGTGAATGTGTCGCATGTCACCCAAAGGGTGCCATACTAAACATCCAGACTGTTGAAAAGAAGCTCTTCAACAATCCTTTCTCAGATAGCTTAAGGCTCGTGACGTACCAAAGAAATCATTCATGATTACTGTATCTTAAGCTGTTTTGAGATGAGAAGAGAGCAGGCTCAACTAAGGGGAGACTATCAAGTCCTACTGTTGTCATGCCAAGGATTCATCCTATGGTTGAGGTTTGAACAGGGAACTCCTAGAAGTTATCATGCATAGGTTTCAACCTAAAGTTCTATCATCACTTCCTTATCAAAGGGAATGAGAGTCCTAAGGGATCATGTCAATGATACACAGAAACAGACAAAGCATCAGCTTAAACAGTAAACAGTAAAATGCATGCAATGCAAGTGAGGGAGGAAATGTGTGTGGGGCAACAGCCTCCACAAGCTCATCTCAACCTCAAGCCAGATATGAATAACAGTAATCATATTGAAGAGATAAAATAAAGTGTTGTCAAGCAAAATACAGTAAATTGCAATCATACAGTAAAAGCAAAACATGCTATCAAGCAGAATAAACTACATGGGCAAGGGAGCAGGGCTCTATCGAATACCCGCAAGCAAAGCCATACAGTAACAATACAAGCAGAGGGAGCAACTAAACCTCTAGTGCAATCATGCCCCTAGATTAAAGTTAGTATAGTTATGGACTTATTCTAATGCATCAAGCAAGTCAAACAAGTCACATCAGCACTGAAAAGAAAACAGACAAGAAAGCAGATCAACAACTCCCTGTTAATTCCAAGCCTCATCTCTTCTAACAGCAAACCAGTCTTCAGACTTCAATCACCTTTCAAGGCTTTCAGCTCTCATGACAAATATCAATTTGCTTCTCCAGGTTTCAACCCACCAAACATAAGTGTCAACTTATTCTCCTTCTTCAAGCTTCAGCTCCTTAGTCAATTCCACCTTCAGGCTTTGCTTCCAACTACAAGTATTAACTTGACTCCTTCAGGCTCTCCAAGCTTCAGCTGCAAATATCTACTCATCTTTTATTCCTCAAGCCTCAACTCTACACTCAATCTCAATTGAATCCTTTTCATAAGTATCAACTCAGTCTTCAAGCTTCAGCTCTCTTTGCTTTACCAGTCTCAACTTGGTCTTCTCCTCTTACAAGCTTCAGCTTCTCAGGGCAGTCTTCAGTCACATGGAAGTGTCAACTTCATCCTTCAATTCTTTTTCAAGCCTCAGCTCTTCATTCAATCTTCATTGGGTCTTCAAGTATCAACCTGTTCTTCTTGCTCTTCATGCTTCAGCTGCAATGGCAATGCTCAAGGAATCATCCTCTTCCACACTCTCCAGTGAAGTCCTCATCTTCAAACTCAAGCCTAACATCTCTCAAGATACTCACACCAGAAGACAATTGATTGAACATGATGAGTGGAAATGATAAACAGCTTACTGACAACCAAAGGAAGCCTGTAAGGGTTCATCACTATGAGAGACTGGTTCCCTCAAAGTTCTACTTCCCAGATAAAGCCACTCATCCTTCCAAAGGAGGGATGTGAATATCTGAGAAGGACCTTTAGTCATTGGGAGGAATGGAAGCACAAGATGCTTTCCATGTTTGTGAAAGAAATCATTCTAACTACAAGGCTCTCCCTATGTCCTATCTCCTAATCTTCATCAGATACCTTCAGGAACAAACAAATCCAAAGCTCCAAGCAACTTCAAGCAACTTCAAGCATCCTCTCCTTGTCTTCAACTTGTCTTCAATCTCAACCAAAGGCAAACCAAGCACAAACCCTAATCTAAGGGGACTAAGGAAGTTAAACTAGTTGAATTAGTAAGTTAGGATCACCTAAAACCTAGTACTAAAGTTAGTCCTAACTAAAAATACTAAAATCAATTGTAAAATCCTACAAAAATTACTATGGGAACCTAAGTCAATCATGACTCTACCACATTAATTCCAAAGATCAAATCATCAAATTAGACCTAGAGCTAAATCCTACACTACAAGGTATCAAACCTAAACCCTAAAAAGGGAGCATGTAAATATCAATCTAGAAAGCACACATATTTTCATCACAAAAATGTGAGAAACATTCTATGGGATCATACATGTCTAACCTAATCACACACAAAAAATTAGGCTCAAAATCATCACCAAGTGATCACACTAAATTCCACAAAAATATGCATCAAACATAAACATTTTAATATCAATTAAAATGTAAAATTCCCATTAAATCATAAATTACATGGAATGCAAATATTTTTTCTCTAAAAAATATTAGACTCAATCATGAGTAGAATGCAAAAATAATGGGTTTAATTTTCAATTTATTATGAATTTTACAAGAATCATGAATATAATGAAAATTAAAAGAAAATCCAATTAAAATAATGAAGCGCACGGTGTGGATAGCAAACATTTTCAGTTAAAATCCTGGGTTGGGCCTTCAGGGAGGTGTGGATAGCGCCTAGTTCACTAAGCCCAGCACAACAAATAAATGAAACGCAACGTTTCCTTCAGAAATCCTTCACAGGCTGAGGTTAGAACGTGGCCATTTGATCATCTCCCAGTCAAAGGTCAAAACAAGATCTGATGGTCCCAGAGTCATCTTCTCCATTCAAACCTTTGCAATTTCGCGCCCAGCTCCGGCCACCGCCGGTGGAGCTCCGATCATCCCCTTCAACCCTAGTTCTCCCTAGAGGCCTCCAATCCAAGAGGTCAAAACATGAATCTTATCCCAAATCTTGCCACGAGTTCAACCATACCCTTAGTTTCTTCTGAAACCTCATGATTCACCATATCCCAATCTCAACCGAAAATGGTGATTCACCTAATTTGTCTCTAACACTCCAATTAACTATCTGGAATCCATCCTACACCATTTTACAATCAATCTAGCGCCTTAATTCAACCTAATTCTACCTAAATCATGCTATAGGAAGAAAGGTACCAACCTGAAAATCTTGGTTGAACAGATGCCCTAAACCTCCACTTCAAGCTCTACAATCCTGCAGACACGATCAATGAACCTTCCTCTTGCTTCTGTATGCAAAAGAACCAATGGAAAGTGCTTGAATCTTGAAACCCGATGGTGAGTTGCAGGTGCTAAAAATCACTTGCTCATACACGATCTACCCACCAATTCTTCTTGGAAATGATCTGGAATCACTCCTTGACATCCATAGAAGAAGTATCAATCAAGAAAATGGATGGAAATTGAGGAATTTGGTGAAGTCGATTTCAATTGCAATCTAAGAAAACTCAATCTTAAGCTATTCTCAATCCTTCAATGATCACCAACCTCTGCAATGGATCCACTCTGCTCCTTATATAGATGAAGTTTGGATGATCTAGAACCCTCTAGATCCTTCCAATGAGATTTTCCACTTCTCATGTCATGAGATTTCCAATCATGTATCATGACATGTACAATCCTTGCAAACAACTTGGAATTCATCCCATTCACTTTCAATTTCTCCCCTAGTGAGATATTAGAGGTGTTTAGCTTGCAAAAAGCCTTGCTCATGCCTTGATTTTGAGTTTTGCAAGTGTTACTTAATATGCAAGTAAGTGCTTTTCAAAGCAAGTCCATAATTTAGACCTCAAATCAAAAAAGTGGCTAAACCAATGTTCTTAAAATGTTTTCTAGAGTCAAAATGATATATTACATGCCATGGTTTGGATGTGTATATTGAAAATATCAATTTCCAACTTTGGTTTGTTTAACTTATGCCCTTATTTTAGGTCATTTTTGCAAATTTGAGCTACAAGCATTTCCAACATGTTATGACCTCCTTAATAGCCTTAAAACACCATTTTGAACAAGTTTGATGTTGAATATTTTTCCATTTGAAGCTTGGAAATAGGAGTTATGGCCTTATGCTTGAAACGACCTGTAATCTCCAAATGACCAAAATGCCCTTGACTTGTCAAAGCCATAACTTGAGTTCTACAAATCCTATCAAGGACTTATAGTACTCTCTAGAAAGCTAAGAAGATAAGGAACAACATTCATGTTGACCAAAAGTTCATAGGAATCATCCTTCTTGGGCAAACGTTTGATGCAAGTTGGGTAACTTTCAAGGCCCCAGATTCACACACCTCAGATGACCTGTAACTTGTCAAGGTCATAACTTGAGTTCTACAAATCCTATCAAGGACCTTTAGTACTAAAATTAAAGCTAAGAGCACGCTCTACAACATTCATGTTGGGGGAAAGATGAGATGACAATCACATCTTCAGCTAAACTTCCTTGAAGATAGGGGTCAAACTAGGGGATTTTACACTGTCAAGCCTTAGAAACCCTAGCTTGAAACTTCTCAAACCCTTCAATCATGATGATCACATGGCCCTTGGATTAGGTCTCAACCCTCTCCAAATCATCAGTTGACCTAGGGTTGACCCAGTCAAACCCTAATAACACCACTCATGGCTGAGGCTTCTTAATCTTGTACAATGACCTGTCTAGGCTTCATGATGGCTTTCAAGACATCCCATAAGCTCTCTCAAGGCTTCATGTACACATTCTTGGCTTTAGAATCATCTGAGGAGCTCCCACAACTCTCAAGTTAGGAGGCACACACTCTTGGTTTCAACCACTCTCTCTGAGGATCTTCTGACTCCTCTGAGAAAGGTATCTACCCTTGAACACTTGAATAACCTTCTTGGCTAGCTTCATGGTCTTGTGTAGCCTTTGATTGGTACTCATACCTCTTGATCTCCTGCATACATGTCAATGAAATGCAAATGATAATGCTAATGTGAATGAAATGAAACATAAGCTAGGTAAAGAGAAGTTGGTCAAATTTTGGGGTTCAACAGCTGCCCCTATTCAAGCGGCTTGAACCTGACTGGGTGAGAAGCGAACGACTCTCAACCGATCAAGGTGCGAGACGGTTGAATACCGACAAACCCGGAAATTTGCCAACTGCACAAGTACACGGTACTCAGATGGGAACAAATCTTCGAAAACTGAAATATTAGCTGCACGACAACTAGCTGGGGGATTGGTCACACGGTAACCAGTAAGACATGGTCGATCATGCTGTCAGGCATCAAGATTTATCAGGACCCATCAGGTCAACAATCATGTTAACCATGCCATCGGGCGTTCAAAGAAAAATTTTGGGCATCATCCGGACTTCATCAGTAAGTCGGGAATAGAATTCTCGGTCAATCCTGAACCAGTTCGGGGATATCCACTTCTACATCAGGCACTCCGCATCAGCTGAGAGAACTGCTTCGCCGATACGGTTGGACTTCAGTCATCAAGTCTTCGAGGGAAGTTTCAACTTCGCTGTTCATAAACCTACTGGGGGATGACACATCTCCGCTGGGGATTCTGGAGAACTATCAAGTAACTCTGCTTCGGGGGTCCAGAAGTCATTCTGGGTGAATCATCTCTGCTGAGGACTTCAAGAATCATCTTGGACGAATAACTCCGCGGGGGACTTCAAGAATCATCCTGAGCAATAACTCTGCTGGAGATTTCAGGAATCATCCTGGACAAACACTTTGCCGGGGACTCTAAGCATCAACTTGAGCAACCAACTCTTTCGACTTCACTGGGGATTTTAAGAATCATCTTAAGCAAACGACCTTGCTGGGGAAAAATTCAAGAATCATCTTGGGCAAATGACTCTGGAGGGGAGAATTCAGGAATCATCTTGAGCAAGCGACTCTGCGGAGGAACACCTGTAAAACAAGAACGGTAACGACCTAGCTCATGTTGAGTATGCATACGCTTCGGCGATGGCGCAATGTTCTACACAGTGGAAATGCTATGCAATCATGCAAAATGTTATGCGATCATGCAAAATGCTACGATCCTATCAGCAAAATAAATGCTGAAGGGAGAGTCCTCCTGTCAAGGAGAAAGAACCACTCTGGTGGGGGGATCATCCTGCTACGGAGAAAAGGTCACACCAATCCCAATCGGACTCCACATGGGGAAGCAAACTTCAGTCAATTGTTGCAGGGGATGAAGCTCTATGAGAACCCAGACCTGCTGAGGGAAGCGATATCAATCGCGGAAATAAACTGCACGGCCTTCACGGCTAACCTTCCTGGAGATAACGACTCCGGCGGGGAAGTACAACATCAGCTATTCAACACTCTACTGGGGAAAACCAATCATGGCCCGAACGGCTTCCAAGGACTCGGCTCTCTTGGGGATCTGCAAACTCGGCTGGGGAAGAAGGAATCATCCTGCTTACAGGGGAGAGTACGACTCTGTGGGGAATTTCAATTTTGCTGGAGACTTCAGTCTGGAACTATCAATTGCTAAACACTTCAGTGAATAGTTTCCTATAAGACCTGCACTTGTGACCCGGTGCTGGGGGATGGACATACGCTTCGGCGCCTGACTCAGCTGGGGAGATGGTGATCCTTCAGGATACATCCGGTTGGGGGAGAGAATCTTCTTTGCTTGGGGATACATATCAATGCTCTTGGTCCCGTATTCAGGCTCTGCGGGGAGATGCTGCTAAACTTTGCTTGGGAAGGAGGAATCATCCTGCTCGGGGACGCGTACGGCGTACTGCCTGGAATATTCTACACCTGTAACAAAACAAACAAACAGACAAGATACCCTTCTCAAAGGGACCTATCAAGGTTATCATCTTGTGATAATGTTCAAGTAATTCATTGTTTCAACAATCAGTGGCCTAGGCCAATAAGTTTATGTATGCGCATTTTATCAAAAACATCGGTGTTCTTTTCCGCAAACAAAACAGATAAATGCTAAACAGACAAACAAAATTGATGAATAGGATACATTTTATTGATAACGAACCCCTAAATGGGTAAAAATGTTTTACAACAGATGCAAGCTCCTGGAATGAGGAAGCCGCGCAAAAAAAATAAAATAAAACATAAATATACATCAGTATATACAAATGTCGGCAACGAGGCGTAGACGAACACCATGAGTTGATCCCTCTATGACCCACTCGACTTCGATACTTCTCCGAGGCTTTAGCTTCAGAAGAGATTGATTCAGATAAACGGCCCTCAGGTCTTCCAAACCACTAAACAATGAAAGTCCACACGCGGAACGCAGTCATTTGCTTTTTCGAATCCCTAACTTTTGTGTGAACCGCCCTTTGCGGGTTTTCAGTTCACCGGGATACCCTTTTTTGCCAAAGCCGCCCATCCGGGTTTTCGACTTTGCGGGTGTACATTTTTTCAATTTATATCCCAAATTTTTGCCCGAACCTTTTTCCCTTTTTTATGGTTCGCCGGGATGCCCCATTTTTGCCTGGACTCTCTTTTTACTGTCCAGCGGGTCACTTTTAAGCAAAGTATTTTTTAACTGCGTCCGCGTTCACCGGGGATGCAAAATCTTCGCCATCCATCGTGGATAACAACAAAGCTCCTCCCGAGAAGACCTTGCTGACGACGTACGGACCTTCGTAATTGGGAGTCCACTTGCCCCGGTGATCGGAGTGTGGAGGAAGAATCTTCTTCAGGACGAGATCACCCGTCTGAAAGCTTCTAGGACGCACCTTCTTATCATAAGATTTCTTCATTCGGCTTTGGTACAGACAACCATGCGCAATCGATGCCAACCTCTTCTTGTCCATCAGGCTGAGTTGGTTCAGTCGGTTCGTAATCCATTCTGCCTCGTCGAGTTTCACATCAACCAAAACTCGCAAACAAGGGATAGGACAACTTCTATACTGTACACTAAGGAATAGGAGTTGCCTCGGTTGACGTACGTATCGTGGTACGACAACCGTGCAGTGCAAATGGCAACATCTCGTGCCAATCCTTGTAGGTCACAACCATCTTCTGGACAATCTTCTTAATGTTCTTATTGGCCGCTTCAACGACGCCATTCATCTTCGGCCGGTAAGGAGATGAGTTGTGGTGTTCAATCTTGAAACTCTGGCACAGCTCCTTCATCATCTTGTTATTCAGATTCGAACCATTATCGGTGATGATCCGCTCGGGAATTCCGTAACGACAAATGATATCCCTCTTTATGAATTTAGCCACCACCTGCTTGGTCACATTAGCATATGAGGCTGCCTCCACCCACTTGGTGAAGTAGTCGATAGCTACTAGGATGAAACGATGACCGTTAGATGCAGTGGGCTCGATCTTGCCTATCATGTCGATGCCCCACATGGAGAACGGCCACGGGGAGGACATGACATTTAACGGGCACGGCGGCACATGAACTTTATCAGCATAAATCTGGCATTTATGACATCTCTTCGCGAATTTAAAGCAATCTGATTCCATCGTCAGCCAGTAGTATCCTGCTCTCAGGATCTTTCTTGTCATAGCATGCCCGCCGGCGTGCGTACCAAATGTGCCTTCATGGACTTCTTCCATGAGCATATTCGCCTCTTTCTCATCTACACATCTGAGTAGCACGAGATCGTGGTTTCTTTTATACAAAACTCCATCAGGATTGAGATAAAAATTTCCAGACAGCCTCCTCAGAGTCTTCTTATCCTGGGTTGACGCTCCCGCAGGATACTCCTTAGTCATAAGGAAGGTTTGGATATCATGGAACCATGGCTTGCCGTCGGCAGCTTCCTCGATCGCAAAGACGAATGCATGTCTATCAAGACGAGAAAGGACAATTCTCGGAGCTTCATTCCAAAAATTGACTTTATACATCGAAGCCAACATGGCTAAGGCATCAGCCATCTGGTTTTCAGCCCTGGGCACATGATGGAGTTCCACTCGATCAAAGAACGGAAGCAGCCTTCTGGCATAGTTCATGTACGGCACCAAATTCGATTGACGAGTCTCCCACTCCCCTTTAATCTGGTTGATCACAAGCGCCGAGTCATCATATACGTCTAGGTTTTTAATTCTCAAATCAATTGCCTCTTCTAGACCCATGATGCATGCTTCGTACTCCGCTTCATTATTGGTGACCGGAAACGTCAGTCTCGCAGTGAACGGGATATGGGATCCGTGGGGAGTCGTGATGATCGCCCCAATGCCACTTCCATAGGAATTAACCGCCCCGTCAAATATCAATTTCCACTGGGATTTCCTATCTGGCCCCTCATCGGGCAACGGTTCATCGCAATCTTTTGCTTTAAGAAACATGATATCCTCATCAGGGAATTCAAATTTCATCGGCTGGTAATCTTCGATTGGCTGTTCGGCAAGGTAATCAGACAATACGCTTCCCTTGATGGCCTTCTGGGAAACGTACTGAATATCATATTTTGTCAACACCATTTGCCATCTGGCAATCCTGCCCGAAAGCGCTTGCTTCTCAAAGACGTACTTGATCGGATCCATCTTCGAAATTAGCATGGTGGTGTGGTTGAGCATGTACTGTCGCAAACGTTTGGCAGCCCAAGCTAGTGCACAACACGTCTTCTCCAGCATCGAGTAACGAGATTCACAATCAGTGAACTTTTTACTCAAGTAGTAAATGGCATGCTCCCTTCTGCCCGTCTCGTCGTGCTGACCGAGAACACACCCCATACTATTCTCAAGAACTGTCAAGTACATGATTAGAGGCCGTCCAGCCACTGGGGGTATCAAGATTGGAGGTTCATGCAGATACTGTTTTATCTTATCGAATGCCTTCTGGCAATCCTCGTTCCAGATAATCGCCTGATCTTTCTTTAAAAGCTTGAACATCGGTTCACACGTGGCCATGAGCTGAGAAATAAACCTTGCAATGTAGTTTATTCTGCCCAGGAAACCACGAACTTCTTTTTCTGTTTTTGGCACTGGCATTTCTTGTATCGCTTTAATCTTCGCAGGATCAACCTCGATGCCTCTTTCACTCACGATAAACCCCAGTAACTTTCCGGACCGTACTCTGAAAGTACACTTGTTAAGATTCAGCCTCAACCTGAATTTCCTAAGCCTTTCAAAAAGCTTCAGCAAATTGACCAGATGTCCCTCCTCCATTTGGGACTTCGCAATCATGTCATCAACATAGACTTCAATCTCATGATGAATCATGTCATGAAACAAAGTTACCATTGCTCGTTGGTAAGTGGCCCATGTGTTCTTCAGAATGAAAGGCATTACCTTATAGCAAAATGTTCCCCAGGGAGTTATAAACGTCGTTTTCTCCATGTCCTCCGGCGCCATCTTGATCTGATTGTAATCGGAGAAGCCATCCATGAACGAAAATACGGAGAACTGAGCTGTATTGTCGACCAACACATCAATATGGGGAAGCGGGAAATCATCTTTAGGGCTCGCCCTATTCAAATCCCGATAATCGATGCACATTCGTACCTTACCGTCCTTCTTCGGTACAGGCACTATGTTGGCGACCCACGGAGGGTAAGTAGTGACCGCTAAGAAGCCAGCATCAAGCTGTTTCTGCACTTCTTCCTTGATCTTGACGACCATATCTGGTCGCGTCCTCCTAAGCTTCTGCTTAACGGGAGGGCAATCGTCTCACAAAGGCAAGTGGTGGACCACGATGTCAGTGTCAAGTCCGGGCATATCTTCGTATGACCAAGCAAAGACGTCACTATACTCTCTCAGCATCTCGACCAATCTCTGCTTGACATCACTCTACAATGCAGCCCCTATCCTGACGTTTCTGACAAGTTCTTCAGAACCCAGATTCACGATCTCGATCTCCTCTTCATGAGGCAGAATAACTTTCTCTTCTTGTTTCAACAAGCGGGCCAACTCTTCAGGAAGGTCTTCGTCTTCATCAATCTCTTCTTCGGCCTGATAGATCGGGCAATCGAAGTCGAAGTGAGCCGTAGAAGGTCCAGAGTCGATGTCATCTGTCATGTGGATCTCTTCGCTTGTCATCTGGATGATATCCTTGACGAACTAGTTGGTAAGGCCCTCGCCTGGCCTGCTTGGCTGGATCCAAGAGTCGAGGTCACAGTCGCTATCTCCGCTGTCTTCAGACACCGCGTTGACGCTTTCAAATATCACCCCGCCACTGGTAAACTGGATCGGCCCTTTACCTCGAGACGCACTGCTAGAAGAAGAAGCTTCAGCTCCAGGAGAGTATCCCAACCCAAACTTGTCTTGCTTGTTAGGTATCTCCAAAATTCGCCCCCAGCCTGGGGTAGCTCCGGCTTGAACAACGGCCCGGGCTTCCTTGAAGGAAGAGAGAGTCATCTCTGGCTTTTCAGTGACTACAGGAGCTACGTCCTTGACTTTAACAGCTTCGAACGCTTGGCATAGAGTTTCGTGGATTTCCCCATCCATCTCAACATACTTGAAGGACGACAAATGGCTCACCATTATGTCTTCCTCGCCACAAACAGTCACGATGCTACCTCCGACCGCATACTTGAGTTTCTGGTGTAACGTGGAGGTCACGGCACCCGCAACATGGATCCATGGCCGACCCAAGAGACAGCTGTAGGCAGGCATGATGTCCATAATGTAGAAGATTGCGTCGAACGTTTCCGGCCCGACTTGGATTGGCAGGGTCACCTCCCCGAAAACATGGCGTTTAGTTCCATCGAACGCCTTCACCACTAGATCACTGGGTGTGCAAATTACTCCACGAGTATCTAACTTCATCAATGCTTTCTTCGGAAGAACATTGAGCGATGACCCTGTGTCCAACAACACATGAGACATAATCGTTCCCCTACACTCTATCGAGATGTGCAGGGCGCTGTTGTGATTCCTCCCTTTCGGCGTCAGGTCTAGGTCAGTGAACCCTAACCCATTTCCAGCATTCACGTGGGCTACGACTTCTTCTAGCTGGTTTACCGATATTTCCTGCGGTACATATGCGGCGTTCAACACCTTCAGCAGCACGTTGCGGTGTGCTTCAGAACGCAGCAACATATTCAGGATGGAAATCTTCGAGGGTGTCTGATGGAGATGATCCACAATCTTGTAGTCACTCTTTTTAATCAACCTCATAAATTCCTCGGTGTCTTTAATAAGTAAGTCTTTTTCTACCCCGCAAGGGATCTCTTCAACGACTTTACTTTTACCTTTATCAGTTGCATCAGCTCTGTCCACTCTATCCGCCACGACCTCAGGTGGTGCAAACACTCTCCCGCTGCGAGTGATACCACTGATTCCCGCAAGGTTCTCCACAGACGACCCAAACGGTTCTAGCTCCAACTTCTGTCCGTTGTAGTAGACTTCAGCCCCATAATGCCATGGGACAGCATTGGTGTTTTCGAACGGTATCGGCCCAGCTTTGGTGATGGTAATCGTGGGCGGCCTGGGTGCGGAAATAGTTATCGTCTGGCGAGGGATGGTGATGGTGGCAACCTCATCATCTTGCTTCAGCACTACCTCTCCCGATCCGCTTTCGGCCTTCCGGCTAAACTGCAGGATTCCCACAGTCATCAGACTTTGAATCCCATCTATCAACTGTTCACATCCATCAAGACTTGTCGCACTGCCCATACACAGCTCTCCGCAACCTGGGAAGAAACCTCTTTTCATCAGCTTAGCCTTAACGAAGCTAAGCGGTGTCTTCAGATCTCTGACGTCAGTCAACAAATCCAAACTCTCGTCTTCAATAATGGTGTTTACTCCACCTCCCCTATGATTCGGCATAGGGTTCTTCGTGACATTTGTCACATTATCCGAGAAGTTGATGATTTTGGCATCCACCATGTCCTGCACCTTATGCTTGAAGGCTTTGCAATTCTCTACTGTGTGGCCTGGTGCCCTAGAGTGAAACTCACAAGTTACATTCACGTCATAACCTGGCGGAGGTGCCCCTGTCAAGGGAGCCAGTGTTCTCTTCTAGATCAACTGTACCTGAAGCAAAGTCTGCAATAGTTGCGCGTACGACATGGGCGGTGTCTCGAGGTGACGGCTCGACAGAGGTGCCCGATTCTGATACTTTATGTACCCTTGTTGATTCGGTTGCTGCTGCTGCTGCTGTGGTTGTTGAACTGCCGGGATAGTTATACTGGCCACTTGTTGGTGAGGGCCTTTACCCTTCCTTCGAGCGTTGGTCACGACGCTCGTTTCTCCTTCCCGTCTTTTGCCAGCATAAGGTTTCTTGCCGCCTCCTCCAGCTGAGGACGCATCACCTTGAATTTCCCCAGTTTGATCCCATTTTCAATGTGCTCACCCGTGATAATGAGATCTGAGAAGGTTCCATACATACCGCTGACCAACTTCTCATAGTAAACCCCTGGGAGGGTGGCTACGAACATCTGCACCAGCTCACGTTCAACCATCGGCGGCTGAACCCTGGCTGCCAACTCACGCCATCGCTGGGCGTATTCCTTAAACCCTTCGTTGTTCCTCTGCGACAGATTCTGCAACTGGACTCGGTTCGGGGCCATGTCGATGTTGTATTGGTAGTGGTACACAAATGCTTCAGTAAGGTCCTTCCACGTGCGCACACTGGTAGGCTCCAGACTCATGTACCATTCGAGGGAGGGCCCAGAAAGACTATCCTGAAAGAAGTGCATCAGCAACTTCTCGTCCTCAGAATGAGCAGACATTTTTCTGTTATACGATCTCAGGTGGACGCGAGGGCAAGTAGTGCCCTTATACTTTTCAAAGTCAGGTACCTTGAACTTGGGAGGCACCTTGAAATCAGCAATCAGTCCCAACTTGGACATAACAACACCCAGGGTGTTCTGGTTCTCAATGTTCCTCATCTTATCCTCGAGGGCCTTGAACCTTAGCCGTGCTTCGGCAGTCAGCTCTCTCTCAGCACCTCTCTGAGAGAACACATCGTCTTGAAGATCTTCTAACCACGGCTGAGGCCCAAACAGATTCCCAACACCTGCATTGCCGTTGCCCAGCCCAACGTTAACATTAGCTTCCAGACTCCCATTACCGACGCCCGTCGTATTGCCGTTGAGTCCCATGTTAGCTATCACATTGCCGTTGGCACTGCCATTCCCCCCGGTCACGGGGACGCCATTCTGAGGAGTTTCAACTGGTGGAGGAGTAGGCACAGTCCCACCATGGAGTACGCCATTGCTATCGACCCTTGAAATCAGAGGCTGAACCAAAGTTCTGAGCTGATCCTGGCCATTGGCGACCGCTTGCATGAGCTCCATGAAGCGATCCATTCTTTCGCGGAGTTCCTGAACATTAGTTTGCACTTGCTCCATGATTCTGGTTTGATTTGCTCTGGTCGGATAGCGGTGAATTGGTCTCTGATCAATCCTGGAACAACCTGAAAACACAAAAGGGTTAGGAAAAAACGACAAAGTGCTCGTTATGCAAATGCTTCATGCAAATGCAAACGTGTGTCTGCGCGTTAGGGAGATCTCCCCCGATCCTAGTGCCTGAGTGCCAGTGATGATAATAAGAAGTCTGCATCCAGTCATGGAAATAACAATCTTATATATAAAGAAAGCCCATCAAGGCAGTACACGACATCAGTGAGTACAAGCAGCATCAATAGCATAACCCCAGCCAACAAGCTTGGTGATGGTCAACCTATAACAACGATCAAAACAAAAGGAATACAAATATAGTCAAGTACGGCCACGGGCGCGAAACTCTTCTAACAACCCCTTCGTTTCTGGATGATCCGGCCGAGTGAGCAACCCTTCGACGAGCAACTCCCTCTGCACAATGGTGTATTGAAGACCTTCGACCGAATCTTCCCATGCTCCTTCGCCGAAACAATCTTCTTACTTCCGCTTCTTGGACTCAAACGTCAGTTTGCGCTCCTTCAGGTTAGCGAGAGCTCTGTTGATTTGGCCTTCAGCGCCATATCTGCGAGCGGTTTCTTCATCAAACCTCTTCTCACTGGCCTTCACCTGGGCTTTCAGCTTGGAAATCTGTTGCATCAGCTTATCCTCCCTCTCTTTCCTGTTGGCTAGGGAGGCCTTCCAGTGCTGGTTGAACTTGGATATCCTCTGATACGCTTCGTCCAAGTGCTGCTTCTTCGTGGCCAGTACATCATTGACAGCTTTGAAGTCTCGACCCATACGCTCACGCTCAGCTATCTGCTTAGTCAAATCTGTCCCCAACTGGTTCACCAGTTCTGACTGCCTCTTAAAGGAATGAACGGCTTTGTTTCTCTCGCTTCTGAGCTGTGCCAATTCTTTCTCCAATTCTTCATTTGCCCTCTTTAATTCATCTCGCTCAGCTAACACCTGATTATGCTGCTGAATGGGCACGGTAGTAGGCTCTTCAATCACTGGAGGGCTTTCTGGCTTGGCAGGAAGAAACGACATCCCTATAGCATCTGCTCTGGCTCTAATCCACGTCTCATACGGAGGGTAGGCTTGATTATTACTTCTCCCTAGCGATGGGTTTCCCCTCTTATTGATACCATTCCAGGTGCGCTGAAGCTTAGATAACAGATCCCCTTTTAGAAGACCAGTGAGGTACAGAGATTCCTGCACCTCTTCATCCTTCGGCGGAGCTCTCAAAGCATACGCGAATTGTCGGACCAGCAAATACGGATTATAGTTTATGCAGCCCTTCCTGCCTATCAAAGGCACGTTCGAAAACCCGCTGCAGCTGAAGATAATCTCGGTACCCAACCTATCCCTGTCAAACCACTCAATATCCTCCGCAGATAGACTCATCAAACGCTCGGACCACTCAGTTGTGGCTGCAGATGAAACAAAGGGACCCCTCTTGGGCAGATGACTATCAAGCCATTTATAAAGCAGGGGCACACAGCACGAGACATTCTTGCCCCTTCTGTTCTCGTTTTTGTAGTGAATAGAATGGTAGACATCTCCTATCAAGGTAGGGACTGGATTCCCTGAAGCAAAGATGCGGAAGGCGTCGAAGTCTACAAAATCGGGCATATTGGGGAACAGAATGATGCCATATATGCACAGAGCGAGGATGGCGTTGAATACAATCCAACATAAGTCCTTGGCGCACTGCTGAGCCTTTCCCGCTAGGAACTCCAAGGAGAAACCGGGAACCTTGTTCCAACTAGACAATACCAACTCGGAGGCATCCAGATAAAGTGAAGGAGCTAGACTAGCCAGATCAGGCTCAGCATCCATATGAACAAAAGGCATCTGCCTCTTGATAGGCACACCTAACAAATCAGCATATTCTTCTAGCGTGGGTGCGAGAACAAAATCCTGGAAAGTAAAGCATCTCAACAGAGGATCGTAGAACTGCAGCAGAGCGTGCAACCCATTCAACTCGAACACAGAAGGTTTACGAACCAAACTGAGAAATTTGCCGTAAGATTTTCTGAACTCATCTCTCACAGACTCATCTGCTAAAGCAATCAAACCAGTCAACTGAACCACATCAGGGGCAGGGAGCTTGTAAGCCACGGTATTCCTCAAAGAACCCATAACAATACAATAGGAGGCAAGAAATCCTGAATCGGGGGAAACGGTACCTGCAACACAGACACACGTTAATGAAATGCAAATGCGTATGCAAAATAATGTAAAATGCAATCATGCAGCAGGAGATCAAGGCAACTGTGCTGTGGAGATTCTGCATCAACAAAACCATAATCCTACTCTATCAAGAACAACCACTATCTCTGATAAGAAGAAAACCCCGGTATCGGATCACAAATCTGCTCTGTCAAGAACACACACACATAGGACCATAAATCTGCTCTGTCAAGAACAAACATCTGATACAGGACCAAAACTCTGCTCTGTCAAGAACACACATCTGATAATAAGGACCTCTGATCCCAATCAAAACCTGCTCTATCAAGAAAAATCATACATCTGCTGATGAGATCTTCTGACCCCAATCATAAACCTGCTCTGTCAAGAACAAATACACATCTGAATATAAGGTCCTCTGATACAGGACCAAAGCTCTGCTCTATCAAGAACAATCATATCTGATGATGAGAACCTCTGGTACCAACAAAACTGATTCACTATCAAGAAAACCAGGTAGTCTGAAGGTCAAAGTTTCCTGCAATAAACCCAACCCTGCTCACAAGTATGGACCTAAACTGACACAAGTTCGGCATCCTATGCATTCATCAGCGTCACAGACATTCAAGAGGGGTGATACGATACCCAGAAGGTGTGGCATCACCAGCTCATGAAGCGGCCTCACTCGTCTGAATCACAAATGATCGGTCCCCAGAGTCGACAATCCTTCAAACCAACAACCCCCTCAACCCAAAGGGTTGAAAAAGAAGCCAACCGGGACAACCTCGTCTGAGCGTGGATTTCATGAGACACTAGTGCCTGCCAAGCAAGCACGCGCCCACTAATTTCCACAACTAATGCTATGTTCACTCAAGCCTGGGTCTGGCTTCTCACTCATCAGAATGCCCCTCCCGCAACAGCATAGATAATCATATCATAATGAAAATAAAGTGTGGGAAATAAAATGCGATAAATAAACACAACCCAACAAGTAATCATACAAGCGCTAGGATTGACTCTCGTAGGGGATGTCGGATCCCCAAACTGACTCGCATACGGGACGTTGGATCCCAGGAAACTATCAATTCCCCAGCAGAGTCGCTAGTTGTCGCTTCCGCGAAAATAAGGTGCCGGCAAAACAGAAGAGTCACCACCTTTCGTTATTTATCCCTCAGAGCGGGAAAGGAAACGATCGAAAAAACCTGACGAATAGGTATAAGACAAGGTCATCGCAACCGTTGTCTCGGTTTGGGAGTCGGTTACGCAAGGGGAAGGTATTAGCACCCCTCACGTCCGTCGTACTCAACGGGATCCACGCTTGTTGTGTTTACTGGACGAGTTGGTTTATCTATCTACCTATCAAGGCTGGCTTAAACAGAAAAGAAAATGACTCGGAAAAGCGTCGCGCTTTATGCCTACGTATTCTCATCAGAGAATGAGAAATCAGAGTCAACGTAGTTCGACTTACTACGGGTTACGGGGAAGGTGGCTCGCCAATACATCAGTATTGTGCCTACGTACTCTCAACAGGCTTGAGAGATCAGAGCTTACGTAGTTCGGGCTAATACGGTTTACGGGAATTCAGATTCATCTGTTTTATCGAGTAGGGTTAAACAGCAGTTCCAGCAGTTAGGGACAAAGCCTGTTTGCGTTGGCGCTGAAGTTTAACGACACTCTTTCTTCAGAAAAGCTTTCCTTTGAATTATGGGCCCACGGGGCAAAAAGGTTTGAAGTTTGTTTTCTGTTTTTTTACGGAAGAAGTGTTTTTTATTGTTGTTTGCAATTTCAATCGCACTAAAGACTATGACATGAGAGTGAACGTGTCGCATGTCACCCAAAGGGTGCCATACTAAACATCCAGACTGTTGAAAAGAAGCTCTTCAACAATCCTTTCTCAGATAGCTTAAGGCTCGTGACGTACGAAAGAAATCATTCATGATTACTGTATCTTAAGCTGTTTTGAGATGAGAAGAGAGCAGGATCAACTAAGGGGAGACTATCAAGTCCTACTGTTGTCATGCCAAGGATTCATCCTATGGTTGAGGTTTAAACAGGGAACTCCTAGAAGTTATCATGCATAGGTTTCAACCTAAAGTTCTATCATCACTTCCTTATCAAAGGGAATGAGAGTCCTAAGGGATCATGTCAATGATACACAGAAACAGACAAAGCATCAACTTAAATCGTAAACAGTAAAGTGCATGCAATGCAAGTGAGAGAGGAAATGTGTGTGGGGAAGCAGCCTCCACAAGCTCATCTCAACCTCAAGCCAGATATGAATAACAGTAATCATACTGAAGAGATAAAATAAAGTGTTGTCAAGCAAAATACAGTAAATTGCAATCATACAGTAAAAGTAAAACATGCTATCAAGCAGAATAAACCACATGGGCAAGGGAGCAGGGCTCTACCGAATACCCGCAAGCAAAGCCATACAGTAACAAACAAGCAGAGGGAGCAACTCAACCTCTAGTGCAATCATGCCCCTAGATTAAAGTTAGTTTAGATATGGACTTATTCTAATACATCAAGCAATTCAAACAAGTCACATCAGCACTGAAAAGAAAACAGACAAGAAAGCAGATTAACAACTCCCTGTTAATTCCAAGCCTCATCTCTTCTAACAGCAAACCAGTCTTCAGACTTCAATCACCCTTCAAGGCTTTCAGCTCTCATGACAAATATCAATTTGCTTCTCCAGGTTTCAACCCACCAAACATAAGTGTCAACTTATTCTCCTTCTTCAAGCTTCAGCTCCTCAATCAATTCCACCTTCAGGCTTTGCTTCCAACTACAAGTATCAACTTGACTCCTTCAGGCTCTCCAAGCTTCAGCTGCAAATATCAACTCATCTTTTATTCCTCAAGCCTCAACTCTACACTCAATCTCAATTGAATCCTTTTCATAAGTATCAACTCAGTCTTCAAGCTTCAGCTCTCTTTGCTTTACCAGTATCAACTTGGTCTTCTCCTCTTACAAGCTTCAGCTTCTCAGGGCAGTCTTCAGTCACATGGAAGTGTCAACTTCATCCTTCAATTCTTGTTCAAGACTCAGCTCTTCATTCAATCTTCATTGGGTCTTCAAGTATCAACCTGTTCTTCTTGCTCTTCATGCTTCAGCTACAATGGAAATGCTCAAGGAATCATCCTCTTCCACACTCTCCAGTGAAGTCCTCATCTTCAAACTCAAGCCTAACATCTCTCAAGATACTCACACCAAAAGACAATTGATTGAACATGATGAGTGGAAATGATAAACAGCTTACTGACAACCAAAGGAAGCCTGTAAGGGTTCATCATTATGAGAGACTGGTTCCCTCAAAGTTCTACTTCCCAGATAAAGCCACTCATCCTTCCAAAGGAGGGATGTGAATATCTGAGAAGGACTTTTAGTTATTGGGAGGAATGGAAGCACAATATTCTTTCCATGTTTGTGAAAGAAATCATTCTAACTACAAGGCTCTCCCTATGTCCTATCTCCTAATCTTCATCAGATACCTTCAAGCACAAACAAATCCAAAGCTCCAAGCAACTTCAAGCATCCTCTCCTTGTCTTCAACTTGTCTTCAACTTGTCTTCAATCTCAACCAAAGGCAAACCAAGCACAAACCCTAATCTACGGGGACTAAGGAAGTTAAACTAGTTGAATTAGTAAGTTAGGGTCACCTAAAACCTAGTACTAAAGTTAGTCCTAACTAAAAATACTAAAATCAATTGTAAAATCCTACAAAAATTACTATGGGAACCTAGGTCAATCATGACTCTACCACATTAATTCCAAAGATCAAATCATCAAATTAGACCTAGAGCTAAATCCTACACTACAAGGTATCAAACCTAAACCCTAAAAAGGGAGCATCTAAAAATCAATCTAGAAAGCACACCTATTTTCATCACAAAAATGTGAGAAAAATCCTATGGGATCATACATGTCTAACCTAATCACACACAAAAAATTAGGCTCAAAATAATCACCAAGTGATCACACTAAATTCCACAAAAATATGCATCAAACATAAACATTTTAATATCAATTAAAATGTAAAATTCCCATTAAATCAGAAATTACATGGAATGCAAATATTTTTTCTCTAAAAAATATTAGACTCAATCATGAGTAGAATGCAAAAATAATGGGTTTAATTTTCAATTTATTATGAATTTTACAAGAATCATGAATATAATGAAAATTAAAAGAAAATCCAATTAAAATAATGAAGCGCACGGTGTGGATAGCAAACATTTTCAGTTAAAATCCTGGGTTGGGCCTTCAGGGGGGTGTGGATAGCGCCTAGTTCACTAAGCCCAGCACAACAAATAAATGAAACGCAGCGTTTCCTTCAGAAATCCTTCACATGCTGAGGTTAGAAAGTGGCCATTGGATCATCTCCCAATCAAAGGTCAAAACAAGATCTGATGGTCCCAAAGTCATCTTCTCCATTCAAACCTCTGCAATTTCGCGCCCAGCTCCGGCTACTGCCGGTGGAGCTCCGATCATCCCCTTCAACCCTAGTTCTCCCTAGAGGCCTCCAATCCAAGAGGTCAAAACATGAATCTTATCCCAAATCTTGCCACGAGTTCAACCATACCCTTAGTTTCTTCTGAAACCTCATGATTCACCATATCCCAATCTCAACCGAAAATGGTGATTCACCTAATTTGTCTCTAACACTCCAATTAACTATCTGGAATCCATCCTACACCATTCTATAATCAATCTAGCGCCTTAATTCAACCTAATTCTACCTAAATCATGCTATAGGAAGAAAGGTACCAACCTGAAAATCTTGGTTGAACAGATGCCCTAAACCTCCACTTCAAGCTCTACAATCCTGCAGACACGATCAATGAACCTTCCTCTTGCTTCTGTATGCAAAAGAACCAATGGAAAGTGCTTGAATCTTGAAACCCGATGGTGAGTTGCAGGTGCTGAAAATCACTTGCTCATACACGATTTAGCCACCAATTCTTCTTGGAAATGATCTGGAATCACTCCTTGACATCCATGGAAGAAGTATCAATCAAGAAAATGGATGGAAATTGAGGAATTTGGTGAAAGCGATTTCAATTGCAATCCAAGAAAACTCAATCTCAAGCTATTCTCAATCCTTCAATGATCACCAACCTCTACAATGGATCCACTCTACTCCTTATATAGATGAAGTTTGGATGATCTAGAACCCTCTAGATCCTTCCAATGAGATTTTCCACTTCTCATGTCATGAGATTTCCAATCATGTATCATGACATGCACAATCCTTGCAAACAGCTTGGAATTCATCCCATTCACTTTCAATTTCTCCCCTAGTGAGATATTAGAGGTGTTTAGCTTGCAAAAAGCCTTGCTCATGCCTTGATTTTGAGTTTTGCAAGTGTTACTTAATATGCAAGTAAGTTCTTTTCAAAGCAAGTCCACAATTTAGACCTCAAATCAAAAAAGTGGCTAAACAAATGTTCTTAAAATGTTTTCTAGAGTCAAAATGATATATTACATGCCATGATTTGGATGTGTAGATTGAAAATATCAATTTCCAACTTTGGTTTGTTTAACTTATGCCCTTATTTTAGGTCATTTTTTCAACTTTGAGCTACAAGCATTTCCAACATCTCATGACCTCCTTACTAGCCTTAAAACATCATTTTGAACAAGTTTGATGTTGATGATTTTTCCATTTGAAGCTTGGAAATAGGAGTTATGGCCTTATGCTTGAAATGACCTGTAATCTCTAAATGACCAAAATGCCCTTGACTTGTCAAAGCCATAACTTGAGAAAGCGAAGAAGATAAGGAACAACATTCATGTTGACCAAAAGTTCATAGGAATCATCCTTCTTAGGCAAAAGTTTGATGCAAGTTGGGTAACTTTCAAGGCCCCAGATTCACATACCTCAAATGACCTGTAACTTGTCAAGGTCATAACTTGAGTTCTACAAATCCTATCAAGGACTTATAGTACTCAAATTAAAGCTTGGAGAAAGCTCTATAACATTCATGTTAGGGGAAAGATGAGATGACAATCATATCTTGAGCTAAACTGCCTTGAAGATAGGGGTCAAACTAGGGGATTTTACACTGTCAAGCCTTAGAAACCCTAGCTTGAAACTTCTCAAACCCTTCAATCATGATGAGTTAACCTTGGAATCATCCTTATAGCATCTCAATGCATCAATCCATGATCACATGGCCCTTGGATTAGGTCTCAACGCTCTCCAAATCATCAGTTGACCTAGGGTTGACCTAGTTAAACCCTAATTACACCACTCATGGCTGAGGCTTCTTAATCTTGTACAATGACCTGTCTAGGCTTCATGATGGCTTTCAAGACATCCCATAAGCTCTCTAAAGGCTTCAAGTCCACATTCTTGGCTTCAGAATCATCTGAGGAGCTCCCACAACTCTCAAGTTAGGAGGCACACACTCTTGGTTTCAACCACTCTCTCTGAGGATCTTCTGACTCCTCTGAGAAAGGTATCTACCCTTGAACACTTGAATAACCTTCTTGGCTAGCTTCATGGTCTTGTGTAGCCTTTGATTGGTACTCATACCTCTTGATCTCTTGCATACATGTCAATGAAATGCAAATGATAATGCTAATGTGAATGAAATGAAACATAAGCTAGGTAAAGAGAAGTTAGCCAAATTTTGGGGTGCAACAATTACCCAGCAGTATCCTCGGATCGCAGAGGATCAGGATAAGTATTTGTGTTCCGTTGAGTATCCAGACTCCGGTCCATTCCCAGTTGATGGAGTTTCCTTTTTCTTTCGAGTATCCAGACTCCGGTAAAGACGGTTGTGGTATCCAGACCATGGTGATTGATATTATTGTTCTTGCCCCGTAGAGTAGCCAGACTCAAGTAAAGACAATGGGGGTGTTTAGTTTTGATAAGTACATTTGAGATAGTTTCCTCTCGTCCGTTGAGTATCCCGACTCCGGTCAATTTTCGTCGAGTGTCCAGGCTCCAGTCTCTCTGTTGAGTGTTCAGACTCCGCTATATTGTCAGTTTGTGAAGCATTTCTTTCCCCGCTGAGTATCCAGACTCCGGTAAAGTCAGACTTCGGTAAGTTTTGTGATAGTACTCCTTCTCCGTTGAATATCCAGGTTCCCGTGAATTTTTGATTTGAGGTATTTGGTTTTGTCCGTGAGTATCCAGGCTCCAGTCAATTTTTCCTTCGAGTATCTAAACTCCGGTAATTTTCTTATGATGATGGTTCTTTTGTCCGTTGAGTATCCAGGCTCCGGTCACTTTCGTTGAGCGTTCAGGATCCAGTTTATTTCGTCGAGCATCCAGGCTCCGATTTATTTTCGTTGAACATTCAGGTTCTGATATATTCTGTTGACTATCCAGACTCCAGCCGATTTCCAATAGTAATTTCTCTTGTGCTTTGAGTATCCAGACTCCGACATTTGTTCGGTGACTCGAATTTTGTTGAGTGTCCAGACTCCGATAAGATTCTAGTGTATGGTGTACCTTTTGTGCGTTGAGCATTCAGGCTCCGGTCAATCTTGCGTTGAGTATTCAGGCACCGGTCAATCTTGCATTGATTATTCAGGCTCTGGTCAATCTTGCGTTGAGTATTCAAGCTCCGGTCAATCTTGCGTTGAGCTTTCAGACTCCGGCTAGTACGTTGAGCATTCAGGCTCCAGTAAATTTCATCGATTCATTTTGTTTGTTGAATATCCAGATTCCGACAACTTGAAGTATTTCCCCATTTTAGGGTTTTCCCCAAGCAGAGTTACTCGTTAAGTTTCTCTTTTCCCCAGTGGAATGTGTTTGTAATCAACGCAGTTGCCACAGGAGGGTTTGCAGATTTATTTTCTGCGGTTGGCAAATTTCTGGTTTTTTTTTGGTATTCAACCGTCTTCTACCTTGATTGCGTGAAATCCATTCGCTTTTCACTCCTTCAGGTCCAAGTCATTTGAATAGGGGCAGCTGTTGCACCCCAAAATTTGCCCAACCTTTTCTTAACTTGGTTTATGTTTCATTTCATTTCTTTCTAGCATTTGCATTGCATGGCATTTTTCTTTAAACAGGGGATCAAAAGTTTGTGCATAGCAAAGGGAGTCCACTTAGAAGTTTGAGCCTAAGCAAGGGGTGTTACTCAAGTTGGGATAGTCATCAAGTCATCTGGAAATGGACATTGGTCTTATGAAAGAAAGGATGGATGTATGTGGATCAACTCCTAACTTGGAGGCCCGTTCAAGATCATCAGAGGTTTGTGAAGCCATGGTTATAGATATAATAGGTTAAGGGAGCTCATTGAGTTCCTTGAGGGTCATTGTGGATCTCATCCAAGTGTTTGTGCCAAGTGTGAAAGGTTACAGTTGAAGGTGTTGCAATTAGGGTTTCATCTGGCTAATCCTCAGTCAATTGCGCAATTGAAGGAGATTAAAACTCAATTCAAAGTCTCTATGGTCATGGGATGTTGTGTTAAGATACATGAGATATCATTTCAAGTTCAACTCATCAAGGATCAAGAGTGTGAGAAGTTACTAAATTAGGGTTCTCAGGGTAAAATCCCCTACATAGTGCCTGACTTCAAGACCACCTATCTCAAGATAAAAGTTTCATCTCAACTTTTGACTAACATGGAACTTGTAGAGCATGTTCTTATCTTTCTTTTGAGAACTAGAAGTCCTTGATTGGAATTATAGAACTCAAGTTATGATCCAGACAAGTTACAGGTCATCAGAGGGATGTGATTTTGGTCAACAAAGGTCAACCAACTTCCAAGCCATTTTTGACCTAGAAGGATGTTTCTCCTCAACTTTTGTCCAACATGAAAGTTTTAGGTCTTGGTCTTAGCTTTCCAAAATGTACTGTAAGTTATTCATCTGATTTGTAGAACTCACGTTGTGAGGTTTACAAGTTAGGGGTATTTTGGGAATGTAAGATTATAGGTCATAAAATTATAGGTCCATTTCACCAACTTGCACACTTCAAATGGAGATTTTTCCAACATCGAACTTGCTCCAAATGGTGTTATTTGCTTAGTCAAACATTGATAAGTCATGGTTTATGCTTGGAATGAGGATTGGATATGTGAATTTTCATGGAAGAATGATTAAAAGGGCAAATTTGGAATTATGTCATTGTTTATCAATTTGGTGCAAATGAGTGCATTTTCTGAGTGCAAATAACATTTTGAATGCATTGGAAATTTTACATTTTGAATTTGAGGTGTGTAAGTGAGCCATTTTCAAGGTTTCTTCACTATGAAGTTACAAAACCAACATGAGCCATTGAGATCAATTAAGGTCTTTATCTTGACCATTCATACTCCATGTGGTACTAGCAAGCTGTTTCAACCATTTTGGAGCCAAATTTAGTGCAATTTTCGTGTACATGAAGTTTGAAAAACTCATTTCTTTGGATTTTGGTATGGGCTGTTAGAGGCTGAGTTTGGGCTCAAATATTCTCAAGATCCATTGCGTATAAGGTTTTGAACCTTCACAAATCATCAGAAGTGCAAATTGGAGCCAAATTGATCAGAAACGATTTTTAAAAAGTGTGGAAAATTCAAATTTCTAATTTGGAGATTGAGGCTGTTTCAAGCAAAATTGTGAATTGAGAAAGCTTTAGTGAAGTTCAGTGAACGATTCTGGGCAATTATCTTCAAGCTTGAGCTCCATTTGAAGGCTCAGTAGAAGTTCTCCACTAGGTAATTGAATTTCAACTTTACACTCTTGATAAGCATCAATTCACTGCCATTTTTGCATATTTGAGACGTAGAATCAATGTAGATCATTAATGTGTAAAACAAACTGGCATTGGTTGTGATGGTTGGATGATGCTCAATTTTGTTGGGATATGTTTTTGCTTGTTTATGCATGATCTTGCTTGTTTGATACTTGATCTATAACCTACGTGAGCTCTAGATGAGTTTTGGATCAAATTGGAGAGGTTTTCATGAACTTTGGATTTTGGTGTGTGATCTTGTTGCTTTCGGTTTGAGAGTTTCATGCGTGTTTAGCAAGTTTTGAGGCCAGAAATGAGATCCTCGTGGTCTCTAGGTAAATTTTGATATGAAATTTAGGTGATTTAGTTGAGTATAGATGATACACGATTGTGGCTGGGCTGTTCACGGCGGAGGCTGGCCGGAGAAGACAATGAATAGTGTCCTCCGGCCGGTGACTGGTTTTTCTTAGGTTTGGGGAAGAAGATGATATCATGTCTTGTTCTGGAGCGTTTGATCTAAACACTTTTGCATTCAATGGTGTTGATTAAGACACACGGTGGGGATAAGTTGACTGAAACCATGGGATGGCATCTTTCATTAATGCGCTGACAGTCCCTTGGCCACTTGATTGATGAATTTTTGATCATGTGATCCTGGATGAGTGTCCTTGGTGAGCTGCGTTTAAATTGTTGCACGCAATTCCCAGGTTTTATTTTGCTTTGTTTGAATTTGCTGGTGGGCCTAGCGCGCCATTGCTATCCACACCCCTAGTTGGGCCCAGTTCTTGTTCTGAACGTGTTTCAATTGCTATTTTCCATAGCCTTTTCTTATTTTCTTTTTATTTCATTTGTTTTTTATTTTTATTTTCATGTTTACAATTTTAACTAATTTTGAGATGTCTACTTTTTTTAATTAATTTTTATTTTCTTTTAATTCACCAAAAATATTTTTTATCAACTTTGAGATGTCTACTTTTTTTTGGATATTTTTATTTTATTTTTCCATTTTACTTTCAATTAAAAAATGAATTAAGTATTGGAGTTGTGTTAATTGAATTGAATTGTGACATGGTTTGTGTTTGCATTTATTTCTCTCATTCCTTTTTGATCCAATGATTGAAAATTGATCCTCATCTCAATGATGAGTTGAACTATTTTAGAGGACCATTTTGCCCCTGGTTCTTGACTTTTGGGTTGACTTTTGTGGCTTTTCTTTATGCACTTGTTTCTTCCATTTCAAAGTGGTACATCTAAATGAATACCTTCTTTTTATGGTGCTTTGAAAGGATATTTGTCTTGATTGCTTAGCCTCTGGTTTCCAACTTGTTCAGCTTCTTTGTGAATTTTATTTGATATTTTTTGAGCCCTTTTCCTATTTTTGAAGTGACTTACAAGTTAGGTCATCTCATAGGATAGCTAACACAAGTGCTTGACCTAGTTTGGATTGGAAATGACCATTGTGGATCCAATAAACTCTCAACTCTTCTTGTTTCACATTATAGACATGTTGAGCTTGCTGTATGTTCATTTTTAGGTCAAAAGTATGTTCATAGCTTGTTGATTGATGCCTTTCTTTTTGTGCTTCCAACTTGAACTCCTATGTGATTCATGTTTGTTTCCCTTGTGCTTTTGCTTGCTTTTATTTTTGTCTTGCTTTGATATTGATTGTGATCTCTCTTCTCTTCATCTCCCTTTTGTCCAATGACCTTGGGGTGTCATTTAAGGTGGCTTGGTCCCTCCTTTGGAGGTATTTGAAGCATACCTAGAATGATGAATCCTTGAGGACACTTTTGGTGTTTCTTTGTGTTTGATAAGTGATTCTTATGGTTGAGTACCTATTATGGGGTCCTTGCTGCCCTCATTTGGTCTCCCATCCTCACTTGGCTTTGAGGTTTGTTTTACCTTTCATTTGGTTTGATTTTATTGGTGTGGTTGATGTTGCTTGACTTAAGTCATTTCATCCCATTCTTTTTGGTGCATCTTTGTGTAGTTTGCTTGTGTTTGTTTAATTTCTTCTTGTGCACTTCTCCTTCTTCTCTTTTCTTGCATTTCCAAATGCATGCTTGGTTGAGATGAGCTTTTGGTGGCTACTTCCCCACACTATTTTCCTCCCACTATCATTCTACTTGTGCATTCTATGTTTGCATTTTCATTTGCATATGCATTTCTTTTTCTTCTTCTTCTTCTTCACTTGTTTTTCTTTGCCATGCTCCCCATAAGTTCTCTAACCTCTTGAGGTTATGATTGACATTAGGTGCCTAACTATGCATGATAACAATAGGTAGTTCCCTTTTAAAACTCAACTTTAGGTTCACTTTGCATGATAACTTCTAGGATTGATTAGTCTCCCATTGGTGTTCCTTCTTCTCTTCTCTTCTTTAAACATTCATAAAACACTTAATAAGGAATGACAAGTGTAGCACGCTACGAGCCTTAAGCTACTTGAGAAATGGTAATTGAGGGGCCTCCTCTCAAGGACCTGGAGTGTTTAGTGTACACGCTTTGGGTAATATACGACGCATTCGCTCTTAGGTCATAGTCTCTAGTGCGACATGAGTTGCAAATCAAATTCAAAACACTTCTTCTCTAAAAAACACAAAAACACTTCAAACCTTTTTCACCCTTTAGGGTTCTTAATCAGGAAAATCTTTTCAGATAAAAGAGTGTCGTTAACTCTTAGTTCTACCGCAAACGGTAACGCCTAAGTCTCCAATGGTCGAGCTGCACTAGAACTATCTGTTAACCCTACTCGGGCCTAAAAAACTGTTGAATCAACCTGTGGTCCTTTTAGCCCAAACTACGTTTGTTCTGATATTTCGTATCAGACGAAAGTACGTAGGCACGAGACGTGATGTCTCGGCGAGCAACCTTCCTCCTTTCTTTAGCCGTAGTTAGGCGAACTACGTTGACTCTGACTTTCCCATTGCACGAGGGAGTACGTAGGCACAGAGTGGCGATGCTCTGCCGAGTCAGTTTCTCTTTTCTTTTTCCTTTGTCCTTAAGCCTTTAGCTAGATAGTTTCAACACACCCTTTTAGATAGACAACGATGTGTGGATCCCGTCGAGTACGACGGGCGTGAGGGGTGCTAATACCTTCCCCTTGCGTAACCGACTCCCGAACCCAGACATGGTTGCGATGACCTTGTATTTCCCTTTTTCTTTAGGTTTTTGCGATCGTTTCCTTTCCCTCTCTTTGGGATACATAACAAAAGTGGCGACTCTTCTGTTTTTTCCGCCGGTGGTTTTTTACAGTTGCGACAGTGATAACCTGACTGTGTGGCTCAGATTGCTGGTTGCTGAGTTGATAAGGAAGAGATGCTGCTGTTTTTTTTGTTTTGTTTCACTTAGACTTCCTTAAAATGTGGTTGACAACTTGAATTTGTAATGCTCCCCAAATAGCAGTTTTGTTGAAATGTAACCCCTAACAATTGTAATGGTACCTATGATGATCTATGCTATTTGGATATTAATTTATGGCTAAAAAGATGGAGAGAATAATAGAGAACCGCAGGTACAACAGATATTCTAGAACAGGTGCAGGTGATGTGCAGAACAGTGAAGAACAGGTGGATAGCTTGAAGAGCATATGTGTGAATTCCTATGGAATTATACTGTTTGGTTGATTATGTATGTTGCTAACAATGTGGACAATGGGTAATCCTAGAAGGTATTTAGGAGTGTGTGTCTGCATGATAGTAGCAGAGAGTCTTGTGCAACACTTCAGGGGGAGTAGCACAAGTGTGTGTGACTTTAGGAAGTCATCCTGAATGTCAAGACATCCAGAGCAGACTGCAGAATGATCTTCAGGTTGTGTGCCCAACTGATCTGATCAATTGAGGGGGAGAACACCAGAGTGTTACTCAAATAGATGTAACATCTGTAGTGATAACTACCAGATGGTTAACAGTGAGAGCTAACTAACTGTGAGGACTCAGAGTGGCTTGAGCTAGGAACTAGTTGCATGATAGGACACATCATAAGTCTTCTGCTGTGTGTAAACTCTGATATGTTAACATGGTGTTTTAGCCAAAAATTTGCCAAAGGGGGAGTTTGTAAGTGCTCTTGATTGGCTGCATTTTGTGGCAAAACTTTAGAGTATGCATGTATGTCATACTAAATGTTAGGACATACTTAATGATGTGTGTGCAGGGCAAGTTAACTATAAGTTAACTTAGTTAAGCTGAATATCATACAGAATGTCATAACACTGAACGTATGACATCCAGCGGGCAAGGTTGTTTTTCTGGTATCTATAAACCAGGAAACAGAACAGGAGCTCAAGCTGGATATCAGGAGACTTTCTAGAAGCCCTAGGTGAACTAGAATATCCCTGAAATAAGTGGCAAGTGTGCAGATCCTTGAGAATAGGTTTATTATGGATAAAACCTAATTAATGCACCAAGGACCAAAAGGACTGACAGCGGCTATAAAGATCAGAAGATGCAATCCTGAATAGCAGCTCTTGACAACAGAAGAATAGAGACTGCAGATAGCAGAGTCCTTGTAAGTGAAGAAGGCTAGTCTTCACGTATGAATTCTATCTAGGAATACTTGTACTTTAAGCAATTGTATGGTGGATGATTTGCATTGGATAGGTAGATTCTAGGTTGTGTCTCACTCAAAGCTGTGAAGCAAGAGTGTGTGAGTTCCTTGATCAAAGCTGTGAAGCAAGATCAAGGTGTGTATGAAGTGTCTCTTCATATTGTTTTCTGTAATTGTTTGATACCACTGTTGTGTGATTGAGGGGGAGTGAGTGGGTATACTCAGGTCTAGAGTGTCTCTAGGTTGAAGTGTCATTGGGTAGGGATTAAGTGAGGAGTGCAACCTGGAGGTTTAACTCTGAATTGATTCTACTAATAGTGAATTTCCTCCCTGGCTTGGTAGCCCCCAGATGTAAGTGTTGTTGACACTGAACTGGGTAAATAATTGCTGTCTTATTTACTGCTTTTATTATTACTGAGTATTAGCTGTAAAGTAGAAGATGTCATAGTGGATGTTATAACCTTGGGAATAACATCCATCGTATGCTTGCCAGAATTTTCACTTGGGTTGATCCTCATGCAAATCAATGAGCCCGTGACCGAGGTTATCAGAATCAGCACCAGAATCAGAATATGCCTTACAACAACTTGGAAAGAGGGAGTGCTCCTCTTCATCTAGTCCCTATGTCGTACAGTCAGCTTCTGCCACATCTGATTCAAAATTCATTGGTGGAGCCAAAGACTCTTAAGCCTGTGCCGGAATCTTACCCTCCTGGGTACAATCCCCATGTGTAGTGTGGATACCATGGCGGATCCATGGGGCACTCGACTGAAGATTGCAAAGCTTTTCAAGCCAAAGTGCATCAGTTGATTGACAAATGGTGCATTTCTTTTCCAGAAGGAAGTTTGTTTGGTCATGCCAACCTCTCAGTTGTCTAAGCTCGCAGATTCCAAGGGTTATTTCCAGAAGCCAGTGATCCAGACAGGCAGACATCTTCAACATCGGCAGTCCTTAGACATGTTTAGCATTTGCATTTGTAGTTTCTTTTCTGTTAGGTGCTACTTGCTTTTAAACATGGTTGTTTTGAATGGTAATATTAATGAAGTGAGTATGCATTTTATGAATTAATCATGTCGCTTTCGCTCATTTATCACAGCACAAACACATGCACCTCTTATTCACTCCACTTCATCGCTATTGTTTAGCAAAGATCGGAGGGAGGATGACAAAACTGAAAACTCATAATTGTTGATTGTATGCTTTCGGATAAAATCCTGCCGATGACGTACAGGCATTGTTTCAAATCCCCTAAACACCGGAGACATAAGGATTTAGTCCCTAGTTAAACACTTCGAGCCTAGAAGTAGGAGTTTCTTCGGATTTTCAAACCCTCACATCTTAACCTGGGGCAGGGTAGTTGTCAATTAGCTTGACCGAGCGTTCAAATTTTATAGAGGAGTGTCCCCATTCGAGGACCAATCACATCTTATCCCTCTCAATAGATCATTCCTCGTCAACCACAGTGGTTAAGCCTCACCAATCCGAAATGAGACAGTTACAACCCTTTCAGAGAAATCAAGACAACCAGTGTCACACGACTTGTTTCAAGAAAAAAGGAGAAAAAAAAGAGAAAGAAAGCCCGCTAAGTTAAAAAGCTGGAAAGCAAATACTTAGGCAAAATTGGGGCATCCCGCTGGACTTCAAAATCAGAAAACTTAAAAGAGTCATTCCAGGAAAAAATTAGGGAACAAAAGAATAAAAGAAAGGATCTCAGAAGAAAAATTCTCAAACAAGAACAAAGTCGTGTGACTACAGGCACAGAAGACAAAAGGGGTGACTGTCACTCCGAAAACCTTGTGGGTCCTTAACCATCACTCCCACCATTTACTAAACCTTTTGAAGAGGTGAGCGCTTGTGCCTAGTTAATTGGACATAGGATTGGAGATCATCACGGAGAAGGGGTGGGTACAAATTATACTTTGAGCCTAATATCCTTTGTTTCAATAACCGTGAGCTGGACCATGTTACAACCCTCGAAAGACCTAATTGAGGCGGGGTTTATTCTGAAAGCATACTATAATGAGGTTGAGTAACCTGACTCATACATGATCTGTAAATCTTATCCTTGCTATATCGTTCACACCAATCAAGTTAGCACAGTGTTCGGACTAAATGGTCCATTCGTCTCACTATCATGACACTTGATAAGTGACATTTCTTTCAAAATTGGCATGAACACTGCATTAAAATTACCATTTGTGAGTAAACAATTTTAATTGAAGGTCAGTAGTTGACAGGGAGGAAATTCCAACAGGGAATTATCAAACAGGACTTAATCATTCACCAGTCTGGATCAGAATTATGTATACTTTGTAGCCCTGTGGATTTGGGGCATGGACATCCAGTGAGTTTGGAATCGGTTAGTCTAAGGCAAATCCTCAAGCATCGGTTGAGTATGGGGCAACTCATTCGAGAAGCAGTTAGTCAGAAGTGAATCGTCTCAAGACTACCAATCAGGAACCGTCACTTGGAAATTCTGTTGATTTGAGGGCAGATCCCTCCAGTGTTCAGTCAGGACGAGTTAAGTCGCTTCAGTGCTCATTCAGGGGCAAGCCACTTTAAGAGTACATGAAGCCAACCATTTTGAGGGTTGTTTAGTTAAGATTTTTTCATGATACAGATTCTGGGGCAAGCCATCTCGAGGTCGTCTCATGGCAAGCTATTTTCTTTTCAAGGTGAACTTTTCCGAAGAACAGACAGGGGCAAGTTGAGCTACACTAGGGCAGTTACTCAAGCAAGTTCATTCTCGTCAGCAAGAGTTAAGTGTCGGGGAATATTGCCATCACCTCAACAAACAACCTGAACCTGTTACCTGTCAGAACCTTGTAACCTAAAAACATTTCCAAAGCCCAGTTCTCGTCTGGCAAACCTTTAAACCAGTTCCCGTCTAGTCAACCCTTCAGTAACCACCAGTTCCCGTCTATTACATGTCAGCTTTTTAAACCAGTTCCCGTCTAGTACATGTCAGCTTTTTAAACCAATTCCCATCTGGTCACCCTTTCTTTAGCCCGTTGTTTAACCAGTTCTCGTCTGGAAAACACAACCATAAAATCAGTTCTCGTCTGATATCCAAAACCAGAAATCGGTTCTCGTCTGATGCCAAAACTAGAAGTCAGTTCTCGTCTGACGACTTAACCTTTTTGCCACCAGTTCTCGTCTGGTAGTCTACCCTCGAATACTAGTTCTCGTCTAGTAATTCCCCTTTAAAATCCACTTTTGTTGGTAACCATATAAATCCCAGTCACCATAAACCTGGTGCTATCACCTACCAAAAAGCCTAACTTTGACTCATGCTATCACATTCCCCGACACGAGGCTCGATTGATCTCATTTCTCCACAGTAGAGATTTTGTATCCCTCAGGGTGATGATGTCATATCAGAAATATCTCCACAACAGGCTGAGACTAGTTTCTCCCCAGCAGGTTGAGATTGTGGTTATCCCCAACAGGTATTTGGGATTATTCCCCCAGCAGTGAGATGTGTTTAGTGTTGTTTCCCCATAAAGTCTATGATACTAACTCAATTCCCTAAGCAGAGGTTAATATTGTTGAGTTTATTGCTCATTTCCCCAAGCAGAGGTAGATGATGATTCCCTCATTGGGTGATCCCCAGCCAAGTTGTTGTCCGTAGTAGAATCCAGTTGGTTATTGGTACTCATCAGAGTGAATTTCCTTTGGGATATTTCCCCAATTAACTTTCATCCTTTGTAGGTCCCCGGAGAAGTCAGTAGAATGTTTCCTTCCCCACAGAATGGGATTGACCCGGAGAATTGTTATTCTCCATCCTCAGCAGAAAGAGTTTGGGATATCTTCCTAGTAAGTCTTCCTCATTATCCCGAGCAGAGCGGATTCAACTTTCCTGCAGAGTGGAATCTCCGGCGGAGTGGAGTAAGTCCCTGCAGTTTGCTCTATTTCCCCAGTAGAGTCATATTCTGAAAGGCCATCCATGGCTGATTTCCCCAGTATAGTGGATCTATTTTCCCCAACCGAGTTGTTTGTTCTCCAGAAGAGTTGTATTCTGGTAGACCATCCAGGGTGTTTTCCTCAGCAGAGTTTATGATCCCCAGCAGAACGAATTTTATTCGCAGCAGGGCAGTTTTTTCCCAGGGGATTTATTTTCGAGAAGGCCATCCAGGGCTCGTTTTCCCCAGCAAAAGTCCAATTGTACTTGGCACTCGGTCATCCTCAGCGGAGTTGGTTTCTTCTCTTCAGCATTTATTTTTCTAGAGCGTTTCCTTTGAATTTGCATTGTATATAGCATCCTCTCAAACGCATAGCATTTCCATTTTGTATGGAGCATTACACCATATTCAAACATGTGCATTTGAAACATAAGTCAGGTTGTTACCTATTTGTTTCCAGTGATATCTCTACCAGACAATGGTTTGTTTTCATTAACCCGTGTGGTATCTAGACCCCGGTTAGTGATGCTTTCTTGAGCCCGTGTGGTATCCAGACCCCGGCTCGTACCAGTTTGTTTTCATTAACCCGTGTGGTATCCAGACCCTGGTTAGTGATGTTTTCTTGAGCCCGTGTGGTATCCAAACCCTGGTTCGCACCAGTTTGCTTTTGTTAACTCGTGTGGTATCCAGACCCTGGTTAGTGATGTTTTCTAGAGCCCGTGTGGTACCCAGACCCCGGCTCGCACCCGTTTGTTTTCATTAACCTGTGTGGTATCCAAACCCCAGTTAGTGATGTTTTCTTGAGCTCGTGTGGTACCCAGACCCCGGCTTGCACCAATTTGTTTTCATTAACCCATGTTGTATCCAGACCCCGGTTAGTGATGTTTTCTTGAGCCCATGTGGTATCCAGACCCCGACTCATACCGGTTTGTTTTCATTAACCCGTGTTGTATCCAGACCCCGGTTAGTGATGTTTTCTTAAGCCCGTGTGGTACCCAGACCCCGTCTCGCACCAGTTTGTTTTCATTAACCCGTGTGGTATCCAGACCCCCGTTAATGATGTTTTCTTGAGCCCGTGTGGTATCCAGACCGCGGCTCACACTGGTTTGTTTTCATTAACCCGTGTGGTATCCAGACCTGGGTTAGTGATGTTTTCTTGAGCCCGTGTGGTATCCAGACCTCGGGTTCCTCCGGTTTTTTCAGCAAGCCCGTGAGATATCCAGACCCTGCTTCCTCTGGTTATTTCAGTATCCAGACCCCGGCTTCCTCCGGTTATTTCAGTAAGCCCATGTGGTATCCAGACTTCGGCTTCCTCCAGTTATTTCAATAAGCCCGTGTGGCATCCAGACCCCGGCTTCCTCCGGTTATTTCAGTAAGCCCATGTGGTATCCAGACCCCGGCTTCCTCTGGTTTGTTTTCATTAACCCGTGTGGTATCCAAATCCCGACTTCCTCCAGTTAGTGCAGTAAGCCCATGTGGTATCCAGACCCTGGCTTCCTCCGGTTATTTTAGTAAGCATGTGTGGTATCCAGACCCTGGCTTCCTTCAGTTATTTCAGTAAGCTCGTGTGGTATCCAGACCCTGACTTCCTCCGGTTATTTCAGTAAGTCTGTGCGGTATCTAGACCCCGGCTTCCTCCGGTTCACTACAGTTAGCCTATGCGGTATCCAGACCCCGACAATTTATGATGTTCTCCTTAACCTTTACGGTATCCAGACCCTGGCTTTCACCGGTTTTATTGGCTTAAGCCCGTGCAGTTTCCAGACCCCGGCTTCCACCTGTTTATCTCCTTAGCATGTGCGGTATCCAGACCCCAGCTTTCACTGGTTTTATTGGCTCAAGCACGTGTGGTATCCAGACCCCGGCTTCCACCGGTTTATCTCTTTAGCCCGTGCGGTATCCAGACCCCGACAATTGATTTATTTTTCCTGTGCGGTATCCAGACCCCGGTAGACCATGATGTTTCATTTAACCCGTGCGGTATCCAGACCCCGATTAACATCATTTCGTCCCTTTAAGCTCGAGCGATATCCAGACCCTAGCTTACATTATTTGTTTCCTGAGCCTGTGCAGTATCCAGACCCCGACCGATGGTTTATCTTGCCTATGTGGTATCCAGACCTGGCAGTTTATAAAATCTTCTCTCGTCTGTGTGGTATCCAGACCCCGACAGATTATGATCTTCGATGGATGCATTCATCTTATCATTCTCACCAATAGAGTTTACTTATTCAAGTTCATATTTCCCCAACGGATTTCTTCACCCAGATGGTGAATCGACGAATTTTCTTCTCAACTTCGGGTTGAGCTAGCCTTCGGGTTCGATGCCTGTTTCTTATCAACAGATGACTGACGGCGAGGTCGGATTTTTCTTTTCAACTTCGGGTTGAGCTGGCCTTCGGTTTCAATGCCTGTTTTTATTTAACAGATGCCTGACGACGAGGTCAGATGTTCTTCTCAACTTCGGGTTGAGCCGGCCTTCGGGTTCGATGCCTGTTTGTTTAACAGATGCCTGACGGCGAGGTCAGATGTTCTTACCGACGTAATGTCGTTGGCTGCGTGTTAGCAGATATTTCTTCCGACTGCGTGTCGACGTTTTCTAAATGATAATCATTTGGCTTACTACCATTGCAACTATCAGATACAATTTTTTCGAGGTTTTTATTCCAGTAAACAAGTTTGCAGTTCTACTTTTGTGGTTGGCAAATTTATGAGTTCTTTTGTATTCAACCGCCTTCTACCTTGATTGTGTGAAAGTCGTTCGCTTTTCACCCATTCAGATCCAAGTCGTTTGAATAGGGGCAGCTGTTGTACCCAAAAATTTGACCAACCTTTTTCAGTAATTTGGCTTATGTTTCGTTTCATTTGCATCTGCATATCATTTATCGCATACTGTGCATTTTGTCAGTCGGAGTGATTTATCGGGATTACAAATGCTTTGCTCGCGTTTCAGGCATTTCAAACCAGTTCAAATAAAGAGATTTATTTCGGAATCAAGTGGAGTTTGTTCTCATTCTGTTGGTCCAGTCCGTGCTGGTATTTTCGGTGGCATTTCGGTGTTCGTCCGTTTTCCGTTTCTTTTTGCATATCATTTTGCATTTTATTGCTATTTTTGCTTCTTGTAATTGTTTAGAGAATAGTTTAGATATATTTTTAATATTGTTTTTTATTTTATTAGAAATAGAATATTAGAATTTTAATAGATATTAGTCTAGACTAGTTTAATTAAGATTATTTAGTTTAGTTATTTTCTTAATTAGGATTTATAATATTAATATAATTATCATCAGCTTTTCATTTATTCAGCCTTTAGTTAGGTCTTTATTTTATTCAGCATTTTCATTAAACGTGTGTTTATAGTCAGCAAATCATCATTAAGCCATAATCATGCCAGGACACATGTCATCTTCCTACATATACTGCTACTATTCATGTTCCCCTACCTCTCACCAAGAAACCCTAGAATGCTCAGCCGCCACTCATCAACTTCATCACCTCTCCTTCCTCTTTCCAACTTTAATCTTCAACTCACCCCAGAAATCTCCCATTTTCAAAAACCTTCAGTTCACCATTGTCACCATCATTTTCACCTCGATGTTCAACCTCCTGATGAACCCAGCTGCACCGCATGAACCGTCAACACCATATCTCTTCTCCATTCACCATCGCCATCCCCTTTAGTCAATTTCGAACCCAGAAATAACCCAACCTTCGAACACTTCAACCATCTTCCCAGAAAAAACGTAGAACTCAACAAATCTTGAATAATCACAACCACCGTGAACCTTCAAGAAACATTTCATCAACCATTAGAACACGACTTCCATCCAACTCTCACCTGCGAAACCCACCACCACTCGACTTTCTTCTCTCCAAAACAAATCCGAAAACCCATTAAACCAAATCCTCCCCTGTTCATGACTTTCGCCCAGATTCATCAACATATCTTCGTTGGACAACCCATTTCCAGCGACGACACCTTCATCATCCTCAAATAGAACTCTAAACCAACCCCCATCTTAGATTCCCCTTCATCTACAGCAACACCGAAAACCCAAATGCAACCTTCAAAACCATAGCAAACCCATTTTGTGTCCACACGAAAACCACTTTGTCTCCCCAGCATAACCCAACAGAAAACCAATCCGGCGAAACCTTCAAACCCATTCGCCGGAATCATCACATTAAAACCTTCAACTCCTTAATCTTTATCAAACCTCAATCTCCAAAACAGACCCAGAATCTCGACAATCTCACACCAAAGCTTCAAACAAAACGCGAAACCCATTTATCAGATCTTTCATCTCGAAAACCCACATCTTCAACTCTCTCCTTCAAACTTCCATCAACCACCATTTTCTTCCTCCATTGCCAGCTCAAAACCTCCATAAACAAAAACCTCAGACCCACCTTGTTCAAGCCCATCCGCGAGAAACCCGACGACAACCTCCGAAAATTCATTCGCGACAACCTCAACCCATCCAACAATCAAACCCATTCGAAAATATTTGACTCACCAACACAGATCATAGAGAGATTGAGAAGAATGTCTGAGAACAGAAACCAGAAATGGGTGGAAACGAAAACGGAAAGGTTGCAGAGAGGTGATGAGTTAGTTTTGGAACAAAAGTTGAGAGAGTAAGGCGATGAGGGCATTTGGTTATCTTCTGTTGTTTTTGATCCTTTTAATTTTTCTTTGATCTTTTGACTTAGGCCTTAAGCCCATCGTGTGGATCCCCCCCCCCCCCCTAATTTTTCAATTATCACCCCCTTTCTTTTCTATTTAATTTCATTATATATTATTAATAGTTATGTAAATATGAAATTCTGGTATGCAAATCTCATATGTCCCAAGAACATTGATCTCTGCTCAACAAGGAAGAGGACAGACCATGACCAATTTAAATTACTTTAAATTGTACCAATGTCATGACCAATGTCATGGCGTCTATTATAACATCAGCAGACAGACATACTATCTAACCATTTAAATTATGCAGAATTGTAAATGCAGAAAGATAAATAACACAATGAATTATTTACCCAGTTCAGTGCAACCTCACCTACATCTGGGGGCTACTAAGCCAGGGAGGAAATTCACTATTAGTAGAATTAATTCAGAGTCAAACAACCCGTTTGCACTCTTCACTTAAGACCTACCCAATGACACTTTAGCCTAGAGACCACTAGACCTGAGTATACCCACTCACTCCCCCTCAATCACCGTAGTTATAATCAATTCACAATTACAATATGAAGACACTCTTCAAACACACCTTGATCTTGCTTCACAACTTTGATCAAGAGACACACACTCTTGCTTAACAACATTGAGTGACACAATGAACACACCTGCTCATAATAACCAAAGCAATTATACAACATATAGTTGCTTGGCACACAAGGAATCCTAAGACTCCTAGACACACGTGAAGAGCAAACCTCTTCACTCACAAATACACTCTTGCTTAAAAGCTTTGAGTGAACAATTAGCACTGTACTAATAACAACCTAAACATGTCTACCACAATGCATCCAAAGATACAAAGGGTGACTTACAAGGTCACGCACAATGGACTCTCAAAATCCTAAACCTTAATTCTACACTCTAGTTTTCCTTGTTGTCAGTGCTTAATTTTCCCTTGATTTTGCGCATCCTTTTATATCAATGCAGACTGGGCTTAAGCTGGTCACAAGTAACAAACATTAGATTTAATAAAGTAAAACTAATTTCCACAATTCAAGGTGCTGTCAAATTAGGTCACAGCTGCTTCTTGTTATGTCCATCCCTGACTAGAATCTCGCCTGAGATAACTAAGGAGTCATAACAGGTTTCCTGAAGTATAGCTTGAGATATATCTAGTAAAATACCAGAAAACTAAAACACTGTGCGCCTGATGTCATACGATCAATGTTACAGCATCCAGTCATGACATCCAATATACTTTGTTCTTAGCTGAACAAACTCACCCTGCTGAACACTCCTTCAGAATCTTCTTCATAACAGTAGACACAAGCATATTATAGTTTCCTAAAAAGTCTCAAAGATCCTTTTTATGAATACCAATTAAATCTACATCTTCATGTTGCGAATATCTTTGACCTGAACACACTTGATGAGATATATCCAACAGGATCTCATCAACCCAAACCACTTTTGTCAAGTGATATAAAACAGCAACACCTGCTGTACCAGACAGCGGTGTCATGACATTCAGTATGACATCCATGACATCAGTTCTGTCATTAGCTCCTGCTGCACTAGACATCGATGTCATGACATTGGTAATGACATCCTGTTTAAAGTACATGACAGCAGTACTGTCATCAGCTCCTGCTGCACCAGACATCGATGTCATGACATTGGTAATGACATCCTGTTTAAAAACACATGACAACAGTTCTGTCATGACAGCAGATGGATGTCACAATATTCAACATGACATTCACATTAAAACACACCACAGCAGTTCTGTCACCACAGCAGATGGAGATGTTATAACATTCAGCTTGGCATCAGTGCAGAATCATGTTTTACCAAAATTTAGCCAATCATAGAACCATGGACAATCATGGAACTAACAAAATATATTATTATAATTATTCAACTTTATTTTGTTATATATATATATATATATATATATATATATATATATATATATATATATATATATATATATATATATATATATATATATATATATATATATATATATATATATATATATATATATATATATATATATATATTATTTTCTCTTTTACAATTTTTAGATCATATGTCTATATATATATATATATATATATATATATATATATATATATATATATATATATATATATATATATATATATATATATATATATATATATATATATATATATATATATATATATATATATATATATATATATATATATATATATATATATATATATATATATATATATATATATATATATATATATATATATATATATATATATATATATATATATATATATATATATATATATATATATATATATATATATATATATATATATATATATATATATATATTCATAACTTTGTATATATATCGTTTTCTTATTATAAGTAAACTATTATTATTTTCTTTTATAAACATTTTATTATGTAAATATTATATAGTTATTTTTAGTTTATAATATTAGAGTTTAGGATATTCATTATCTTCTTAGAAGTTGGATTTTATTCCTCTTTTGTTATTGGGCATTTTATCCCATTTTCATCTTTTTGGTCGATGACGAGACCTCCGTAATTCATTACCAGTCAAATTATTGATAAATAATGTTGGATCCGAGGCCACCTCTTTTCTCTCCTCATTTCTCTTCATCTTTTCGATTTTATTTTGAATTTCCGTGATCGATGAAGTCTTGTATCCGCAAGATGAGATCCCACTTCTTTTGGTCCACGTGACACAATTCAATTGGAAAATGATCCTCAATATCATTTCTCCATCTTGTCCATAGCACAGATATCAATACGCGACCTCCTATAGTTTGACTTCCCTTGTATGTTGAGCTATGACGGTTCAACGTCACATTGGTCCCGATTCGAATCATCATCATCAAGGATAAAGGAGGAGAAGCTTGGAAATGAGCATGCACGCAAGATAAAGGGTCAACGGAACTACTCCGTTCGGTAACATTGTTTTAATTTCATCTTTTATTCAACCACCGAGTGTTGTGAGCCGTGAACGATAGATACGTGGGAAATGATGAGTGGGAGGCCTCTTCTCACTTCGTCTAGAGTGTTTAGCGTATTTCGCGATGCATTCGCTCCTACATCTTAGGATTTAGTGTGTGCGTCCCGTTCCAAACCTTTTCTCTCGCATCCTTGTGATTGAGAGTACGCATGCATAAGATTGCGATAATCCTAGTGAGATCTTTTCCTTCTTTCCCCCCTTAGGTTCCCCATACCTTTTACCCCATGACATGCTACATCCGTTCTACCGCAAACAGGTAATGCCTAAATCTCCAATGGTCGAGCAGCAATACACCTAACTGCTAGAATGTGTGCGCTAGTATCGTCTACCTTTTCTCTCGTCCCCGTACGATCGAGAACACCCCTTTGACCCGTAATTAGCCCAAACTATATTTGCTCTAATTTCTCATACCAGATGAGAATACGTAGGCATAAGATGACGATGTCTTGGCGAGAAACCTCCCCCCCCCCCTTCGCCCGTAGTTAGCCGACTCCCGAACCCCCGAACGTGAGGGGTGCTCATACCTTCCCCTCGCGTAACCGACTCTCGAACCCAAGATTTGGTTGCGATGGCCCGTCTTTTCCCTTTTCGTAGGTTTTCTATGATCGTTTCCTTTCCCTCTCTTTGGGATAAATAATGAACGGTGGCGACTCTTTTGTCTTCCGCCGGCCCCTCCTTCGCAGTGATGCGACACATTATACTTCTCTTCGAGCCTTCTTCGGAGAGATGCCATAAGATGAGTAAAGTTTTGATGTCATACTTGCAGGGTGTAGCATTTTTCTGAATTGCAGAGAGATGTAAAATTCTCTGTCGGAGATGTCGTTTGCTTGGAGAGATTACATCATTCTTTCCTTCGAGACTTCTCTAGAGAGATTCTAGGTGATGTAATTTAATTTGAGGTGCTGATGACTTCCTTGGAAGCAGGACAAACATCTTAGGGAAAGACTGCGGTTTGTCGACCTACTAGGCATTCATGAGGAAAAATAAGCTTCTTAAGAGATGGCTCTTTACTTTGTGATTGGTAGAGGTTTCTTTGTAAATTTGATGTCCATGTTGCCACCAAGAGATTTTTTTGAAAAACTTTCACTAGGGATTTTCCTTAATTTGGGATGTCGCAACTGCGAAAAACACCCGGCAGAAAACAGAAGAGTCGCCACCTTTCGTTATTTATCCCAAAAAGAGGTAAAGGAAACGATCAGAAAAACCTCATGAAAAAGGAAAAGACCATGTCATCACAACCACGTCCTGGGTTCGAGAGTCGGTTACACAAGGGGAAGGTATTAGCACCCCTTACGTCCGTCTTACTCGACGAGATCCACGCTTGTTGTCTATCTAAGGGTATGTAAACTATTAACGCTAAAGGCTCACAGGACAAAAAGAAAAGAAAAGAGACTCGGAAGAGCATCGCCGCTCTATGCCTACGTATTCCCTCGTGCAATGGGAAAGTCAGAGTCAACGTAGTTCGACTAACTACGGGCGAAGGGGGAGGGGGGAAGGTTGCTCGCCGAGACATCATCGTCTTGTGCCTACGTATTCTCATCTGGTATGAGAAATCATAGCAAACGTAGTTTGGGCTGACACGAAACCACGGGTTGATTAAGTGTTTTAACCGAGTAGGGTTAAACATTCGTTCTAGCAGTTAGGGACGAAGCATGTTTGCGGTAGAACCAAAGCTTTAAAACACTCTATTTACGAAAAAGGTTTCCGATTAATCCCGAAGGAAAAAGGTTTGAAGTTTGTTTTGTGTTTTTTAGTGAAGTGAATTAATTCGGTTTGTGATTCACGTTGCACTAAAGACTATGACATAGGAGCGGATGCATCGCGTATCGCCCCCAAACGGGACATACACTAAACACTCTAGACAAGCGAGAGGAGACCCCTCGCTCATCATTCCCCTTGTAGCTTAAGGCTCGTAGTGCACAATGTTCATCGCATTTATTAGATGAGTTAGAATGATTTTGAGATGAGAATAAGAGAGACGCACGGAAGGTCTAAGGGAAACTCGGCCCTAATGTTATCATGCAAAGTGGTCCTAAGGTTAGGATAAAAGGGGGAACATCTACCCTAATATTAGCATGCTTGGATTGAACACCTAATGTCTCTCATACTCCCATCCTAAATGGAGGGACTAGGAACCCTATGGGGATCATGGCAAAAAGCACAAGAACACCAAATAAGTTCAATCACAAGTAAGAGATGCAAACATGGAATGCAACACACAAGCAAAGGGAGGAACAAAGTGTGGGGTAAACACCACCACAAGCACATCTCGACCTTTATTAATGCAAGAAATAAGAATTCAAAACACAAGAGGAAATGCAAACATGAGTATCACTTTGAACGAAAAACTACGAAAGTAGGCATCCAAGTGGAAAACAAACACAAGTCGAGGAAGTCTCGATTGAACAACCAAAACAGCGACAAAATATCCTTAACATTTCACTTCTAATGCATCATATTGAACTACGATGATTCGACGCGAAATGGTACTCAAACATTCAAGAAAATTAGCAAAACAGACCCACTGGCACAATGTTAATCGGTTAACCATATGCGTTAATCGATTAACCACTTAAAAATGGCTGAAAATCTGGAAATTTGTACATGTTAATCGGTTAACCCCAGGCGTTAACCGATTAACACCTTGAAAACTTTGAAAATTTTGAAATGGTTAACCGGTTAACCATATGTGTTAACCGATTAACAGTATGCCAACAGCAGAAAAACAGCAACAGAACAACATTTTCAGCAAATAAGCACTTATCCGATCCAGCGGATGATCGCATAATCTCTTAATCACGAAATTAAACCAGCAAATCATGATTCGAACAGCATGTAAAAAAATTAACACAACCAAATCATGAATCAAAGGGATTAAATTAACAAAAGCTAATCAAATGTGAAAATCCACATGATTATGCAAATAAGCTAAAAACAGATTCGAATTCAACTGTAATTGAACAGATCCGATGCTAGAAGTCTTGAATACTTCAAGATCCACACCAATTCTTACAGTAGCAATGAATATCCTTCAAGATCAATCCAAAATAAGCCAAATAATCACTTCCAAAATCACTTCCAGTTTCAGATTTAATTTTTGACGAAAATTGGATGAAGAAATCAATTCAATGAGGATGATGGATGAAGGTTTAAGCTCAAGAATTCATTGATTCCATGGAAGAATCAAAGAATTCAATGGAAAAGAGCTTTGGTGAAGGTTTTGGAAGATGGAAAATTAACAGAGAATTGAGATGAATTCTGAAAATGAGTGAATTATGAGTCTTTTTTGTGGTTTGGAGTAATTCAAATAGATACCCCTTAGGTTTAGATCCAAATGAAAGGTTTGGGAGATGGTTTGGGAAATTTGGAATGGAGTGAGGAATGAGAGTTTGGAGGGAAAATGAAATTAATCAAATTCTGAAATGATTCTAGATCCTTCCCAAGTGTAAAATTTGAAATTCAAGTGATCAAAATTGGACCCCAAAACAGCTCCCCTTGAAAATTCACGTGCAAAGGCAAAATCTGCACTGGTTAATCAATTAACCATATAGGTTAATCGGTTAACACCTTCAAAAAAATCCCAATTTGCCCTAATTTTGCCTTGGTTAATCGATTAACCATATGGATTAACCGATTAAGACCTTCAAAAAATTGAATTTGGCGCCTTATGGAGGGAAATCTGCATATTTGCCCTGTTTCAACTGTTTGGAGGTCTGTTAAGCTTCTGAATCTCGTTCTTGAACATTGCAACTGTAAGAATGCTTGATATGAGCTTGAGTGTTGCTTCCTGAAGTTATCCTGCAAAATAAATATCAAATCGGTCGCTCGACCGCTGGGCAAAATAAATGTCGGAGCCTCTAATGCTCGCTATTCAGTCTTTCAGTCCTTCGTGCCAAAATGAACTTGAGCCACAGGAATGCCTTGACCCCATGCCTCGAGAACGAATGTTATGATATGCGAAAAATGCAAAATGAGAAGAAACAAAAGCCAGTTAAGGTTAAAACGAAAGGCAAATTTTGGGGTGCTACAGCTGCCCCTATTCAATCGACTTAGACCTGAAGGGGTGAGAAGCATCAGTGTTGCGGTGAAATTTGGATGTCTTGTTGGTTTTGCGTGATTTTCTTGAGGTTTCCAGCGATGGTGGTTAGCGTTCGAGATTGTTTTGCAATCTAGTTTTGTTGTCAGTGAGTTTTTGGACGATGATGATGTTGAGGCTTCCTCGCGTCTGAGTTACGCAGTTGGTTATGTCAGACTCTTCGAATGACGGTTTGAAACCTTACTGACTCAGTTCTGGTTGTCCGTGGTTTCGAGCAACTTCGATGGTTTGAGGTTTTGACTTCGCGATCTTGGTGGCTTAAAGGTCGCGTTTTCGGTTGAGGTTATGGGTATTGATGAGTTTTGGGCGATGATGGAAACTGAGCCCTTGTGTGATATCGGATTCGTCTGGTTTCTCGGATGGTTTTTGTTTGATGGATTTTAGGATCCAGTTTGTGATGCTTCAATTTTTATTTCTCGTCCCCTTTTCTGATGATCTTCCGATCCGTTTTATAGTACTATTTTTCTTCCTTGAACAGCTTTGAATGATCTTAATTTGTTTCCTTCTCTAAAGAAACATGTTTTTGACATGTTGTTAATTTCAGAAGGTCTTTTATGGCGCTGACGATCCTGTTGGGTATTTTCTACCGTTTCTGGACCATGATGTTATTGATGGTGATACTGCTTATCAATTTCGTTTTATTTGGATCTTAAATGGAAGTGACGGCAGTTTGATTCCGGATCCATTGTTATTTCTCTTGATGGTGACGATTTGGACTTGCCTTGTTGGATGTGTGATACCTCCTCATTAAGTTTGATGATGATTATGGCGATATTATGATTATTGATGTCATGTGGGATGTTGTTGGATTATTGATAGTGATACCATTTCCGGATTTTCAATGTTGGATTTTTGCTTATTGGGCAATGATGGAAACTGAGCCCAAATGAACTTTCAGATTCCTTAAGGAGTGTCTGGATAAAACATTAATTCCTAAAAACTCTTTCTCTCTCTCTCTCTCTCTCTCTCTCTCTCTCTCTCTCTCTCTCTCTCTCTCTCTCTCTCTCTCTCTCTCTACGAACAAAATTTCTGCCGGGTCTTGGGCCTGAGGTTACTAACGGAAACAGGGACTTTGGTAGCATTTATTTGTTGCCCCTCCCGGACCCGTTGATGAAATGCTCTGAGGGTTCAAAAAAAAAAGTTCAAATCCTTTTTCGTAAAACAAAATTAAATTCCAACTGATGATTTTTTAATTAATTTAACAGGTCCTTTGGAGATTCGGGAAATGAAGATCTTAGAGGCGTGAAGAACGGAACTAGGATTTAGAACTCTTAGGATTTTAGAAAATAAGTCTTGATTTGTAAATCTTCAAACATGTAAACTCCTTGTGGATTTTAACAATGTACGAAAATTGGTCCTGATCAATTTAAATAAATTCGGTCTTTTAGCAACGTGAGTTTTATTCCTCCATATTTAATTTCCAAGTCGTATCTTGTTACGAACAAATATTTGACTTTTTGTTGAATCAGCTGATACTTGCGACAAAAACCAAACCGATATTTATTGCAAACCAAAATTCCATTGTGCCTTTAACGTAACTCGTAACCAGTAGAGAAAGGGAAAAGGCTTGAATACGTGCACCCGTTTGAATAACCTCCTCAAAATAATTCTTGCACTGATTCAATTCTAATCTATCAGACCTTAAAATCCTCGGATTAAACAAATCAAATCAATTAAACAACCCACATTTCATATGACGGCGAGCAATCTAATTCTTGACTCTGGATGAACTGTATCAGAAATCTGACATCCATACTGTCATAGAAATCCAAACAATTAAAGGCACATGGTATTGTTTTCCAGTTATCCGACACAACTGCAAAAACGAACAAACTGAGCAAACCGGTTAGCGGTTAGTTACAACAAAAGTGTATTAAAATGGACATGTGAAAATGATCAGTGATCTAAGGGTAAAATTTGGGGTATGACAGTTGCCCCTATTTAAATGAATTCACCGGATGATTTGAGCGACGAAGGCTCGAGAAATCATGGTGAAAGGGATTTAAATATTGATAACCGAAAATTTTGCCCTTAGATGTAGTGATGTGCAATGCTATGGAAAACACGACAATGCTCACGATGCCATGAATCTAATATGATGCGTATGATGATAATGATAAATTCAAGGATGCAGGCGAGACGACGACACAAGGGAACGACGCGACGAGCAACTATACACTGGGGAAGACGACACACTGGGGAAATAACACGGAACCTGGGGAAATCTAAAGTGATAGACCAACAAGTTCAAGCATGACCAGTTGTCACTTTAGAAGGAAAGCAAGAAGAGATCCTTGATGGAGATGACACCGGCGAGACGGCCTCCACTGGGGAAAATATTCAAGAGTGACTGCTCAACAAGTCTAGACATGACCGACTGACACTCTAGGATGAACAGGTAACTCAGGATCCACACGGCGGTAGGATCAAGTAAACAGAATGCTGGAGCATTGAGCGAGAATAACATCCGAGCTTCTGAGAACTCTTGAGCGAAGAGATCAAACGGGATCTTTCATGGAGATGGCACCGACAAAACGGCCTCCACTAGGAAAAATAACCAAGAGTAGCTGCTCAACAGGTTCAGGCATGACCGACTGATACTCTAGGGTAGGATCAAGTAAACAGAATGCTGGAGCGTTGAGCAAAGAATAACATCCGAGCTTCTGGACACAGGATCTTCAGGAGTCATTAGAAAATATACAGGGTAAAAACCTACTGTATGCCAAAATAAATGGACTTCAAGGGGGAATGCCCTGATAAGCTTCTCAAGAGAGACTACCACTTATTGCTGAAAGGGACTTATACGCCAAAATGGATAAGATCTCAAATAAAGAGAATATCGCTTATCTGATAAGAGTAAACTTCCGTGAGGTCCTCAATGAAGAAGGCACCGGCGAGACAGCCTCCACTGGGGAAATAAGCAATAAGATAAAGGCTCAACAGGTTCAGGCATGACCGGCTGAGACTCTAAAGTAATGGACCAATAGGTTCAGGCATGACCAACTGACACTTTAGAAACTAGATCCTCAATGAAGAAGGCACCGGCGAGACGGCCTCCACTGAGTAATATCTGAGAGTACGGCTTAACAGGTTCAAACATGACCGGCTGATACTCTAAGATAAAGGGTAAGCTTCCATGATCAAAATATGATTTAGCTTCTTCTTTAACTAAATGATTCATTTAGAAGGGGTTAATAAACTTCTTCACGCTTCAAGGTCTGTTGCTCCCAAAAATGATTCAGTTTCTTCTTTTACTAAAGGGTAAAACAAACCTCCCCCATACTTCAAGGTTTGTATTCCATGAACGGGTCTCAGTTTCTTCTTTTACTAAAGGGTAAAATAAACCTCCCCCATACTTCAAGGTTTTTATTCCATGAACGGGTCTCAGTTTCTTCTTTTACTAAAAGGTAAAATAAACCTCCCCCATACTTCAAGGTTTGTATTCCATGAATGGGTCTCAGTTTCTTCTTTTACTTGAAAAGGGTAAAAATTGTCCACGGCAGGACGCCCAAGAATGAGTACGGCAACTCCACGTCTTAAGGTTTAAGAAATGATATGTCCATGGCGGGACGCCCAAGAATGAGCACGACGACTCAACGTCTTAAGGTTTAAGAAATGATATGTCCACGGTGGGACGCCCAAGAATGAGCACGGCGACTCAACGTCTTAAGGTCCAGGAAATGATATGTCCACTGCAAGATGCCCAAGAATGAGTACGGAGACTCAACGTCTTAAGGTGACGGTAATGATATGTCCACGGCAGGACGCCTAAGAATGAGTACAGCGTCTCAACGTCTTAAGTTTTAGGAAAGAATATGTCCATGGCGGGACGCCCAAGAACGAGTACGGCGACTCCACGTCTCAAGATTTAGGAAAGGATATGTCCATGGCGGGACGCCCAAGAATGAGTACGGAGACTCAACGTCTCAAGGTTTACGGTCACTTGTTGCTAGTCACAATGAAGATAGGGTAAGTTTCTCAGGCGAGAACTGTTTCTTGTCTGTGAAGGTTGTAATAGGTTCTTCTTCATAGATAGTGCAAAATAAATGCACGTCCAGGTAGGTTCGGCGACTGACAGGGACCGAAGTTCAATCTAGAATCAAGCTAGAAAGAAACTGTCAAACAAGACTCCATTGAGGGAACGAACTCAAATGGGGATTATCTTATCCTGGCACAGAAAAGATAACTGAAATAGCCATCATCCATGAGGGTTGAACTCTGTGGGGAGACTGAAAATGGTAGGTATTTTATGCTTAGGACTGACGATCTACTTGGAGAGAACGGACAAACCCAGTTACTTGGCAGTAACCACAACCAAAGTAACGACAAAAGACAACGAGGATAACAAACATGCAGATGCTAAAGCGTATGTCAATGCGTATGAAAATGCAAATGCGTATGCAAAATGTTCATGCTTATGCTCATGCACATGCTGACAAAACAGACGAACGGAGGGGGAAACAGGAGATGAAATAAACATCTCGATGGGGATACCCAACGACCTCTGCAAAAGTACATCTATCAGGGATAGGAAAGTTGATGGCGGAACTAAATCTTGCTTTAAAGCTCCAAATTCCCCGGGGAGAGCAAAATTCCACTTGGGGATATAACATCATGACTTCACTAGAGGGATTCCCATCATGAATCTAAATTTCTGATCAGAGAAGACCTGTTCACTGGGAGAGTCATATTAGGAATAGAGACTTCTGGGGATAAAATGAATATCCAATTCATTGAGGAAGTGTGGAGCTAGGCAGCTTCATGGAGAAAGTAGCAGCTTCCTGGGGAAAGTATCCTGACTTCTTGGGGAGAATACGGAAATCTCCTGGGAAATAAATTTCTGAGGAAAGTATGGCAACTTCCGTGAGGAAAAGATGGTTCCACTAGGGAGGGTCCTCACATTAATATATCACTTGGAAGACACTAGGGATCTCTGCAGTCTTGAAAGTTACTAGAGATTACCGGATTTGTCCGAAAGTGTTGTCAACTTATAGTCTCGCTGGGGACTTCTCTTAGGCAATGGCTTAAAATTGCTTCTGCAACAATGAGACTTACTGGGGAATAAAGATCACCTGAAGTAAAATTCATCGGGGTAGGAAGAGTGTAATAGTCGCCATTTTGAAAAACAAATACCCTAGAGTACCTTCTTTGTGAGAAAGAGTCATCTCAAGAGGATTTTATAGAGAACATGGAGTCTGATTGCCCCACTGTTTTCAAACTCTTGGAGAGATTTGTCGGATCTTGACGTAACTGATCCGAATCGACAGTGTAATGACTGAGTCTTCAAGAGATAGCTCTTGGGAAACTCAGACTTGCACCTGTAAGCAAGTTGGAAACCACCTGCCCCTGTCTAGCAGAATCTTCAAGTTCCATTGTTGATGTCTATATGTAAATTTTTGAGATATCAGGCGAAATCGACGTGCATGAACTGCTAATCCTGAAATTGTTATTGCAACATACATATTTGTCTTGAAGTTTTTTTCTTTTTGTTTTGAAAAAGATATCACAATAACTTCTGACCGAATCACTAGTTAGGATATGAATTTTAATTTATAACACCAACATTGAATTGAGCATAGCTCGTAGGAGTAAGGAAACGTTCTCCTCGAGTATGCTTTCAAGGTAAACCCTACTTCAATTAGGTCTTTTAAAGGTTGTATCGTGGCTTGGTTTATGGTTTAAGAAATAAAGGATAAAGGCTCAAAGTATGTTTGTACCCATCCATTCTTCGTGATGTTCTCCAATCCTATATTCAGTTAACTGGATACAAGCACTCATCTCTCAAGCGAATTTGATATGGTTGAGAATTCCTCAAGGCTTTGGACATGGCAATCACTCACCTATTTTCTTTTGTGTTCGATCAACACGTCTTTGTTCTTTATTGGGATTCTTTATGGTAATCCTTTGTATTTGCTTTTCGCGTTTATTCCCTAATTTTTTCCTGGACGACGTCTTTTGTATTGGGAGTCCAGTGGGATGCCCCAGTTTTGCCTAAGTCTCCTTTAAAGGTTTTGACTTAGCGGGCTTTTTCTTATTCATTATTTTCTGGACAAGTCGTGTGACTCTTTTAAAGGCTTGTGACTGCCCCACTTTTTAGATAGTTAAGGGATAATCATTTGTGTCTTCGGACCTCTAACCTCCTAATATGTTGAGGATAGATAGGTTCTCGAGTGTATGCTCTTTTTGAAAGTCTGAACGCTCGATCAGTTTAACTAAAAACTACCCTGCCCCAGGTTAACATTAGGGTTCTTATCTTGAAAGAAAGGCTCCTACTTTAAGGCTCAAAGGGGTTAAAGAGGGATTATCATCCTTATATCTCCGGTGTTTAGGCTTTGAAACAATGCCTTACATCATCAGCAGGGTTTCACTCGAAAGCATATGACAAGAGATTTGACGTTTTTGGTTCATCCTACTCCTCCCAATTCTCTATCAAAGCAAGAGATCGGGTAAAGTTGGCATTATAAATTATGAAAAATAATTTTTATGAGTGAAACGAATGGATTTCTTCAAGACAAACATATGCATTGCATAAATTATTCAAAACAAACAAGTTCGTACATGTTAAATATGCTTTCATAGTCAAAGAAACAAAATAAATATAGATAAACATATGAATTGTCTGGAACGCCTATTAGGTCTCCATACCCAAGTTTGGAACATTAATGGTGGTCTGTTCTGGCGGAGCCTCATTGGAACGAGTCGTCTTGCTTGCCCCAGCTATATTGGTCACAGTTTCCTCAACAATCTTCAATTCTTCCTTTGGAATAATCTTCCTAGATTCTTTGCCATTCGTGGTCACATCATATTTCCAAGGTATAGCTTGAGGATTACTGAAATGAGATGGACTAGGCTTCTGAATAACTACCGGTCGCGGCTGATTCACTGTAGAAGCAATTGGCTTAGACATGTAGAAAACTGGCTTTGCAGAATCTGATCTTGGCAACAGGAACACCCTGCGAGGAGTCCTGATCTGAGAAACCTTGACATCCCCATGATTTGGTAAAGGGTCATTCTTAACATTCGGTAGAGGATCGTCAAAGGACAAGATCTTCTTTTCCATTAACTCCTTGACAATGTGCTTGAGAGCATAACAGTTTTCTAAATCATGGCCAAGTGCACCCTCATGAAATAAACAATGAGCAGCGGCGTTGTAATTGGCAGGTAGAGGTACAACTCGGTGAAAGTCATTGGAATAGGAGGACAAGGTTTGTACTGCTTCTTGTTCGGACCCTTTTGGCGAGGTGCCTGATTCTTCGACTGACATGCAGGAGCGTTGGGCCCTTGTTGATAGTTGGCAGGAGCTTGTGCAGGCTGACGACCAGGAGATTGTTGATATACCGGAGGCTGATAGACAGGATCCGGTTGCACAGGCTGATAAGCAAGCATTTACTGGTTTACAGCAGGTGTTACAGCAGCCCCATACGGTTGTTGAGCATACTAAACAGGATAACCTTATTGTTGAACATGATTCTGCTGATGTTGGTAAGGTTGATGAGCAACCATTTCACGGTAGTACTTGGTCGAGTGACTCTTCAGACAGGTAGCACCTTCATAATGGTCAAAGATTGGAGTTTTGAACTTTGGAGGAAACACTTGTTGAACTGGTTGAGCAATAGGAACCGCGGAGGGAGTCGTCACAAAACCAGGTGGGAGACCGTAAGGAGGTAGACTTACAGTAGTAACAGATGGTTGAAGATCCACAACAGTATTGGTAATCTCAGACACCACAGTAGGCTGAGTATCCATTCTTGCATTAATGGCCTGAAGCATCTCTATTATCTGCCCAACACTTCCCTTAAGCTCTTCAAGTTCCTTTCTGACATGATCAAGCTTTTGATTTTGTTCCGCCATCTTTTTCCAAGCTCAAGCTCTGGTGTTATACTGATGCAGAGGACTCATGGTGACAGAAACTGGAAGCGAGAGAATCGAGGATGAGAAACCCGACGAAAAAATGCAAATGCAAAAACAAGATGCAATGCAATGCGATGGCTTCAAGGATCTCAATGGTTGATTGCAAATGTTTTTCTAGGAAACTGTTGAAAAAAATTTTGGTTTTGAAATTCAAGATTTTGGATTTGCAAAGGACAGTTGAACTCCTTGAAACCAGGAATGCTATGATGCTGGATGCAATGCACAAGCACACAAAGCAAACAAAAGGTCCTAGGTTAGGGGGACATGAGTGGAGCCAAGGTCTACCCATCCCGAAAGGTAAGTACTATGTGTTAACTGTACCTGCAGAACAAGGTTCTAAGTTGGTGCCCAAAGTCATTAGCCCATCTTTCGGATATTATCAACTTCCCAATTACTTGGTGGTTAATAATATTCTCAAGAGAACCTCTTTTGAATGTAGGATCACGTAGCAACAATTTCAGGCCTACTCCCTCATAGTCCTCGCACTACGTCCTAATAAAGGCCAAAGTGGGGTTAAGGTAACTATGGCCCTCAATATCATAGTCTCCAACATCAAAAATAGTGTATGTTTTCACGATTAAAACTCGTTCAACAGTACAGCTTTCTAGAGGGCCTCAATTGAGCGTGATTTTCAAGTCAACTTGGTCGGGATTCAACCCCCTATAAGCCTCGTCGAACATATCACTATCCTATCTTAAGTTCACTCAAGTCCGAGTGTAGGACTTTGTCTCACCACTCAATGATATCAACCCAAAAGAAATAGACAATCAATTATACAAATAAATAGATAATCAAACATATAACAATAAACAAGCATGATAAAACAAGTTAGGGAAACCCACTAAAAATCCCCAGTGAAGTCGCCATTTTAAGTTGCGGTGAAATTTGGATGTCTTGTTGATTTTGCGTGATTTTCTTGAGGTTTCCAGTGATGGTGGTTAGCGTTCGAGATTATTTTGCGATCTATTTTTGTTGTCGGTGAGTTTCTGGACGATGATGATGCTTAGGCTTCCTCACGTATGAGTTACGCGGTTGGTTGTGTCAGACTCTTCGAATGACGGTTTGAAACCTTACTGACTCAGTTCTGGTTGTCCTTGCTCTCGAGCAACTTTGATGGTTTGAGGTTTTGACTTCGCGATCTTGGTGGCTTGAAGGTCGCGTTTTCGGTTGAGGTTATGGGTGTTGATGAGTTTTGGGCGATGATGGAAACTGAGCCCTTGTGTGATATCAGATTCGTCTGGTTTCTGGGACGGTTTTTGTTTGATGGATTTTAGGATCCAGTTTGTGATGCTTCAATGTTTTTTTCTCGTCCCCTTTTCTGATGATCTTCGGATCCGTTTTATAGTACTATTTTTCTTCTTTGAACAGCTTTGAAGGATCTTAATTTGTTTCCTTCTCTAAAGACACATGGTTTTGACATGTTGTTGTTAATTTCGGAAGGTCTTTTATGGCGCTGACGATCCTGTTGGGTATTTTCTACCGTTTCTGGACCGTGATGTTATTGATGGTGATACTGCTTATCAATTTCGTTTTATTTGGATCTTAAATGGAAGTGACGGCAGTTTGATTCCGGATCCATTGTTATTTCTCTTGATGGTGACGATTTGGACTTGCCTTGTTGGATGTGTGATACCTCCTCATTAAGTTTGATGATGATTATGGTGATATTATGATTATTGAAGTTATGTGGGATGTTGTTGGATTATTGATAGTGATACCATTTCCGGATTTTCAATGTTGGATTTTTGCTTATTGGGCAATGATGGAAACTGATCCCAAATGAACTTTTGGATTCCTTAAGGATTGTTTGGATAAAACATTAATTCCTAAAAACTCTTTCTCTCTCTCTCTCTCTCTCTCTCTCTCTCTCTCTCTCTCTCTCTCTCTCTCTCTCTCTCTCTCTCTCTCTCTCTCTCTCTCTCTCTCTCTCTCTCTCTCTCTCTCTCTCTCTCTCTCTCTCTCTCTCTCTCTCTTTAATAACAGAATTTATGTCGAGTCTTGGGCCTGAGGTCGCTAACGGAAACGGGGGCTTTGGTAGCATTTATTTGTTGCCCCACCCGGACCCGATGATGAAAATGCTCTGTGGGTTCAAAAAAAAAATTAAGTTCAAATCCTTTTCCGTAAAACAAAATTAAATTCCAAATGACGATTTTTTTATTAATTTAATAGGTCCTTTGGAGATTTGAGAAATGAAGATCTTAGAGGTGTGAAGAACGGAACTAGGATTTAGAACTCTTAGGATTTTAGAAAATAAGTCTTGATTTTTAAATCTTCAAACATGTAAACTCCTTGTGGATTTTAACAATGTACGGAAATTGGTCCTGATCAATTTAAATAAATTCGGTATTTTAGCAACGTGAGTTTTATTCCTCCACATTTAATTTCCAAGTCGTATCTTGTTACGAACAAACTTTGACTTTTTGTTGAATCAGCTGATACTTGCGACAAAAACCAAACCGATATTTATTGCAAACTAAAATTCCACCGCGCCTTTAACGTAACTCGTAACCAGTAGAGAAAGGGAAAAGGCATGAATACATGCACCCGTTTGAATAACCTCCTCAAAATAATTCTTGCACCGATTCAATTCTAATCTATCAGACCTTAAAATCCTCAGATTAAACAAATCAACTCAATTAAACAACCCACATTTCATATGATGGCAAGCAATCTAATTCTCGACTCTGGATGAACTGTATCAGGAATCTGACGTTCATACTGTCATATAAATCCAAACAATTAAAGGCACATGGTATTGTTTTCGAGTTATTCGACACAACTGCAAAAACGAACAAACTGAGCAAACCGGTTAACGGTTAGTTACAACAAAAGTGTATTAAAATGGACATGCGAAAATGATCAGTGATCTAAGGGTAAAATTGGGGTATGACAATCAACTTTCAAACATTCAAGGTATGAGGTGATTGAATACAACAACAACCCGAAAATTTGCAACCGACGGGGATGCAAAACAGCAAATACCAACCAAGAGTTGGGATGCGACACGCTGGGGATAATACCCCAATATGAATAGGACTGCCCACAAAATCTCGAGAGATAATTGAACCGATATTTGCAACGGCAACCAGCATACTGATTCAAAATCAAAAAGCATCGACACTCAGTCGGAAGAACCTCTGCTAATGCGCAGGCATCGACACTAAGTCGGAAAGAAACCCAAAAATCACACAACGGATCTAGAATATCTGACATCGCCGCCAGCTCTCTGTAGGGGATAAACATCTTCTGACCTCGCCTCCAGGTTACCACAACGTTGACAAACATCTGACATCACTGCCAGAAAAACACAAAATTGATGGAGATCTGACATCGCCGTCAAAACCACAACTCTGATAAACATCTGACATCGCCGCCAGAAAAACACAAAATTGATGGAGATCTGACATCTCCATCAAAACCACAACTCTAATAAACATCTGACATCGCCGCCATAAAAACAAAAAATTGATGGAGATCTGACATCGCCGTCAGAACCACAAGCGTCTACGGGGGGTGAAAATTCTAACATCACCGCAAGAAGTTCTGAACATCTGACCTCGCCGTCAGAAAACCGCAAACGTCTGACATCGCCGCCAGACCAACCTTAGGCTGAGAAACGTTTGACATCGCCTCCAAACAAACATAATGTTGAGAAACATCTGACATCGCCTCCAAAACAACACCGTGTTGATAAAATACCTGACATCACCTCCAGCCATTAACATCCAATCAGTAAAACCGCTGACATCGCCGCCAGACCAAATGCCGGGGATAACACATCTGACATCGCCATCAGAACTCCACGCAGTTAGGAATCAACTGATAAACATCCGACATCACCGTCAGATGAACACACTGTTAATAAACATCCAACATCGCCACCGGATAAACCCCATGCTGATAAACATCCGACATCGCCGCCAGATATACAAAAAGGCTGAACATTTGGCATCGCTGCCGGATAGCATAAACCTGATACACATCTGACATCGCCGCCAGGCAACCAGAAACATTTGACCTTGCCGATAGACTAAAGGATAGCATGACATCGCCGTCAGGGCTCGACAACACATCGGAATATCTCAAAGTTAGTAGAAAACCTCTAACATCATCGTCGGACATTGCCATGAAGCCGGTAAAAGAATCTGACATCACCGTTAGACAACCTCAAGGGATACACCAAGCATCGGATCCAAAGATAAGGACATCTGGCCTCGCCGCCAAGAAGTTGCTAAATAAAAGCGAGCAACAAACCCAAAAACCGGAAAAGCAAGAAGCTGATAATCACCTGACATCGCCGTCAGACATTCACAAAGCTGATAGACTTCTGACATCGCCGCCAGTCCTCTGTTGAACACAAACAATCACTGAACCAAAAGATCAGGACATCTGGCCTCGCCTCCAGGCATTCGCTAAATAAAAGCGAGCAACAACCCGAAGATCGAATCCTCACAAAGCTAAAACCATCCCTGATAACAATCACAAGGAAACTCCACTGGGGGAAGAGAAAACTTGATCAAGCAACTCTGATGCAGATCCCATGATAAGATGAACGCATCTACCACACATCTTCTACCGAGGTCTGAACACCTGTACAGACTTGGAAAATAGCATATCACGAACCAAAATATGACGAAACCTCTGGGGAATACCATAAACTGACATCGAAGTAAACACTGTTCGCTGGGCCTGAAACCCATACGGGCAGGGATAACGACCCCTTGGGAGATATGCTTGAAAGCAAAGATGTAACAACCTGGCTTATGTTTCACACGCGTATGTTTGAAAATGGCGTAATGCTCCATACGAAATGGAAATGCTATGCATTTAGGAGGATGCTATGCAAAATGCAAATGCAAAAGAACTACCCCCACAAAATAAATGCTAGAGAGAAGATACCAACTCTGTCGAGGAGAGATATCACGCGCCAAATACGATTGGACTTACTTGGGAAACAAGCCTTGAGTGGCTTTCCGAAACACAACATGGGTAGCACTTCTCTTTCAAGAACAAAAATCCACTCCACTGGGGATTAAATCACATCTCGCTGAGGAAAACGCCCTGGATGGCTTACCACACTTATGGGGAATCAGAAAACTCGGCTAGGAAACAAGTAGCCCTTAATCCAATCTATTGAGGGAACCGACTCTGCAGAATGACTTCACTCTTCCCAGGAAATCAGCCTTGAATGTCTTTCCAGAAACCTTCACCATGCTTGGGAAAGAATCTACTCTACTTGGGATTACATCAGGTATCAACATGTCCTGCTCAGGAATATCAGATACTCCTATTGGGAACTCTACTCCACTAGAGATATCTCACACTTCTGTTCTAACACTTACTCTGTCGTGAGAATCAGCACTGAACTCTGCTAGAGGAAGAAAATCCTGAATACCGATATTACCAGGAAAACACCAGAACATCGACTCTGTTGGGAAAGGGCGTCACAGACATTGCCTCCGCTGAAAAAGAATACCGGATCATAAATTATCCTTCTGCTGAGGGAACATCCTTACACCTTGCTTTGCTAGGAACAAATTCGCCCTGCTGGGGATTAACCTTCACCTGAAGACAAGGCTTTGTTCTGTTAGAGACATACCAGACTTACACTGGCCACAACATTTCAGACTAGACAATAAGATTTTGTGACAACTTCTCTGGGGAAGCAAAATCTCTGCTATGAGGAACGAACATCCTCGCTGAACAAAATTCCTGACTGCATTCAACCTTTTGGGAATGAGCCCACTCTTCTGGAGGTATCAACCTCGACCTGCTGAGAACAAACTGCCACTTGCTGCGATTTTGAACTACTAAGGATATGGCACTCTCAACCTGTTGAGGATAACCTTGCTGACCTGCAGCAAAGAACAACACCAGGAATATCTTATATGTTAAATAGCTACCTCAATTACCATTCATGATACTTGCTGTTCAAGCAAAGTCAGGGCTTTCATTATGCTCTGTAAAGCCTCTTGTTTTTACCTGCAATGTTTACCACAATAATATACATTTCGCAAATAAAACAGTAAAACGAACAAGAAAAAGAAAGCTCTTTGACTGAAGTGAACACTTTATTGATGAAAGGCCTGTAAATAGGCGAATTACAATTCAGATGCAATTCCTGGAAAGAGGTAATTGCCAAAAGCAAGAAAAAAATAAAATATACAAATGTCGGCAATATGGAAACAAATAACCACCATGTGTCGATTCAGCTATGACCTGTATGTCTTTGATGTTCTCCATGTTTCGCCTTCTGACAAGACTGACTGAACTGATTCCTTTCCTTCGGGATAACTGCTCACAAGCTTACAGATCGAACGCAGATTGTGATCATTTGCTTTTCTGAATCCCTAACTTTTTCCTGGACCACCTTTTCGGGTTTTCAATCCACCGGGATACCCATTTTTGCCAAAGTCGCCTTTTCAGGTTTTCAACTTTGTGGGTTCATTCTTTTTCTTTTATCCCTAATTTTTGCCCGAACCTTTTCTTTTTGTGGTTTGCCTGGATGCCCCATTTTTGCCTGGACTTTTATTTTTTTGTCCAACGAGTCTCTTTTAAGCAAAGTATTTTTTTAACCACGTATGCGTTCACAGGGGACGACAAATCTTCACCATCCATGGTAGATAGCAATAAGGATCCTCCAGAGAAAACCTTTCTTACCACATATGGGCCTTCATAATTAGGAGTCAATTTTCCCTTGCGATCTGTCTGAGGAGGAAGGATCCTTTTCAGCACCAAATTACCCGTCTGGAAGCACCGAGGATGCACTTTCTGATCAAAGGCTTTCTTCATCCTACTCTGGTACAACCGGTCATGCACAATGGCTGCCAATCTCTTCTCGTCAAGCAAGCTCAGCTGATTCAACCTGGTTTGCACCCAATCGACTTCGTCGAGATTTACATCCGACAAAATCCTTAAAGAAGGAATCTCAACTTCTAATGGCATGACCGCTTCCGTACCATACACCAGTGAGAAAGGAGTTGCTCCGGTTGACGTACACACTGAAGTACGATAATCGTGAAGAGCAAAGGCATTTATGGCATAAATCTGGCATTTATGGCATTTTCTAGCGTATTTGAAGCAATCGGATTCCATAGTCATCCAATAATACCCAGCTCTCAACAATTTTCTAGCCATTGCATGTCCATTGGCATGAGTGCCGAAAGAAGCCTCGTGGACTTCCTCCATCAACAGGTTTGCTTCAAGTTCATCAACACAGCGCAAGAAGACCGTGTCGAAATTTCTCCTGTAGAGCACATCGTCTTTGTTCAGATAAAAGTTACCGGCTAACCTCCTCAAAGTCCTCTTATCTCTGCTAGATTCCCTAGATGGGTACTCTTGAGTCTTGAGAAAATGCTTGATATTAAAATACCAAGGCTTTCCATTTGATGCTTTCTCAATTGCAAACACAAAAGCAGGTCTATCAAGACGCATAATGGTGATGGTTGGAGTACCATTCCAGAAATTCACTTTGTACATCGAAGATAGCGTGGCCAAGGCATCTGCCATCTGATTCTCGACTCTTGGCACATGATGGAACTTGATTCTATCAAAGAACGACAACAATCTCCTTGCGTAATCCCTGTAAGGCACCAGGTTGGCCTGACGAGTTTCCCACTCTCCTTTGATTTGGTTAACGACTAACGTTGAGTCATCGTATACATCTAGATTCTTGATCCTCATATTAACAGCCTCTTCTAAACCCAAATTGCATGCTCCGTACTCGGCTTCAATATTGGTGCAGGCGAAAGTCAATCGGGCAGTGAACGATATATGAGAACCGCGAGGAATGGTAATAATAGCCCCGATTCCATTGCCATATGCATTAACCGCTCCGCCAAAAACCAGTTTCCACTGAGATCCAATCTCAAGACCCTCGTCAGGTAAAAGCTCATCACAGTCTTTTATCTTCACAAACATGACGTCTTCATCTGGAAAATCAAACTTCATCGGCTGATAATCCTCAATAGGCTGTTCCGCGAGATATTCTGACAGGACGCTTCCCTTAATGGCTTTCTGGGAAACATACTAAATATCATACTTTGAGGTATTCCGTCTAGCATTGTGTCAGATAGAGATCTGAGGTTTACTTCGAGATTTTGGGAAAGTCTGCAAAATGCTTTGGGTACGAAGTTGTGTTTGAGTTCAGCTTATCATCCGCAGACCGATGGTCAGACTGAGAGGACGATTCAGTCACTTGAGGATCTTTTGAGAGCTTGTGTGTTGGAGAAGGGAGGAGCTTGGGATAGCTACTTACCTTTCATTGAATTTACTTATAACAACAGTTTTCATTCGAGTATTGGTATGGCACCGTTCGAGGCATTGTATGGTAGACGGTGTAGAACGCCATTGTGTTGGTATGAATCTGGAGAGAGTTCTGTGGTTGGACACGAGATAGTCCAGCAGACTACCGATAAGATTAAGATGATTCAAGAGAATATGAAGATTTCTCAGAGTCATCAGAAGAGTTATCATGACAAGAGGAGGAAGGCACTTGAATTTCAAGAGGGAGATCATGTGTTTCTTCGAGTTACTCCTATGACTGGTGTTGGTAGGGCATTGAAGTCACGTAAGTTGACGCCACATTTTATTGGTCCTTATCAGATTTTGCAGAAGATAAGGGAGGTAGCCTATCGTGTCGCTTTGTCGTCGTCGCTTGCTAATCTTCATGACGTGTTCCATGTATCTCAGTTGAGAAAATACATTGCGGATCTGTCTCATGTAGTCCAACTAGATGATGTGCAGGTGAGAGATAACCTGACTGTGAAGACATCACCTATGCGGATAGAGGATCGAGAGTTGAAGCAACTTCGAGGCAAAGAGATTGCTTTGGTGAAGGTCGCTTGGGGAGGACCGGCTGGTGGAAGTGTGACTTGGGAACTGGAGAGTCAGATGAGGGAGTCTTATCTAGAGTTGTTTGGACCAGGTAACATTTTTGAGGACGAAAATTCCTAAAGTGGGGGAGAGTTGTAACAGCCCAATTTTCACTAATTAATTATTTATATTAATTAAATGATTTAAGAGGATTGTTTGATTAATGTATGATTAATTAAATGAATTAATAGATGTTGGAGAGAATTAGAAGGGAAAGACATATAAAGGAAAAGTGGAGAGAAAGGAGAAAGATAGAAACATAAGGGAAAGAATAGAGAAAGAAAGAGAAAGAGGAGAAAAGAGAAGGAGAAGAAGGAAAAGTTGGAAAAGCTCAAGAACAACTCTCAAGCATTGATTAATTGAGGTAAGGGTGTGAAATGTTGTTATTATATCAATGTATATGATTATGTATGCTTGGGCTAGATTGTTGGATGTTTTTCTACAACTTCCATTTTTAGGGCAAACTGGATTTAATCGATAGAAACTGAGTTTTAACGGTAGAAAATGAGAATAAGTGGGAGAGTTTAGTCGATGAATGCTAAGTTAAACCGCGGGAACGAGTCGGGAACGAATCTGGTGGATTTGGTGAGTTTCAGAGTTTTGGACAGTGATGAATTTTTGAGTTCGCAGACGTTCGCTAGCACCTTCGCTAGGCGAACAGGTCGCGAACATTCGCTAGCAACTCGTTGGGCGAATAAGTTAGCGAGAGGTCCCAGACTTTGACATAATGCATTTGATCTGGTTCGCTGGTAGCGAGTGAGGTGGCGAAGGATTCGCTAGGGCCTCACTACAGCGAGTAGGTGGCGAGTGAAGTCAGTCGCTTCTGTTTGCCTTTGCGAGCTTGTTCGCTAGGCGAACAGATAGCGAAGGATTCACTAGAGACTCGCTAGGCGAGCAAGCCAGCGAGCGTGACATCATTTAGTTTTCTTGTGATTCCATTCCATGTTGATTTCTTTGTTCAATTGTGTTGGATCCTTGTTGGGAATGAGTAATTGTATACTGTGAAATATATGTTGTGGGTAGCCGTATGGCGTGAACCCTAGATTGTGGAATTGATTATGAATACATATTGTTTGTATGAATAGAATGCATGAGAACATATTGTGAATATGTGTGCATTGCTTGATAAATGTATTGATGATATATGAATATGTTGTGTGTGCAATCATGTTATAATTCTTGTGTGATGAATTATTTGAATGCATGGGATTAAGATGCGAGACGGTCTTAAGTGCATTTGGTGGTTGATTGCATATGCATCATTTAGTCAAGAGGCAATGTTTGCTAGTTTCGTGGAGACTAGTGACTTGTCCCAAACCTAGAAGGGTGGGTTTGAAAGCTTAGGGAACGGGCTTTTGTTGTTATCGGTCTAGAAGGGTGGACCCGGTTTAAGTGTAAAAACCGAAAAATGATAACAAGTGTTGGTACCACATGGCATGAGTTGCATTGAGTTGCATTGAGTCACATGATTAATGTGTATTGTTGAATGAAAGTATACCTTTATGTGAAGTATTGAATTGAGAAATGTGGAATGTATGTGTTCTATAATTGTGTATGTATATATAATTATATACCTTGATTATGATGATAATATTTCTCACCCTTATGCTGTTTCATAATGCTCTATGAGGCATTGCAAATTAGGTTGCTGGAGGTCTTTTGTGAAGTTTAGCTTCATCCTTTTGGTCGGTTATGCTCTGATATGTAGCACCGGGTAGTTAGGCTTGTATAGTATTCTTTTGGGATACATTTTGTGTATGTATCTGATGGTAATGTTTTGTAAACACGAATGATATTATGAACCAAACTGAATTATGTATTTATATGATTATATGTGAAGTAATTCAATGTTTTAATCTTCCGCTTTAATTTCTAAATATTGAGATGTGGGTGTAGGACTAAGTTCCTCTGTTGAACTACCCCACTGTTGCATGTCTTTTATAGAGCAGGTGTTGTATGTTATTTTGGTGAACAATGTGGCATACTTCTTTTATACCATATTTTAATTTAATATGATGGAATTTATTATGTGATTTAATTGTTTATTTGGGGGTATAGAAGGGGGTGTTACTGGTTGCACTCTTGTAGCTAAATCCCGCCACCTTTGGGTGTATTCCTTGAAGCTCTCAGTACTTTTCCGTGACAAGCTCTACAATTGTACCCTGTTTGGTTCCAGATCACTATTATACTGATAGTGATGCACAAAAGCCTCGACCAATTCTTTCCAGCTGCAGATATGAGCTATCTCAAGTCCCATATACCATTCCAAAGACGCCCCTGCCAGACTGTCTTGGAAGAAATGCATTAGCAACTTTTCATCATTGGAGTAAGCGAACATCTTCCATAAATACGCCCGAACATGCACTCTTGAACAAGTCGTTCCTTTATACTTATCAAAATTGGGCACCTTAAATTTGGGAGGAATCCTGATCCCAGGAACTAGACCAAGATCAGACATATCAAGGCCCAAAGAGTTCTGATTCTCAAATGATTTCATTTTCTCCTCGATCAGTTTAAACCTTCGGTTAGCTTCAGTCGGTAAACCACCATCCATATCTCTTACAGAAAATACATCATCCTGGTTATCTTTCCAATGAGGGCCAGCAGCCCCCGTGCATAGCGCATACACTTCCATTACCAGCAATATTACCATTCCCATTCGCAGCTCCTCCGCCCGGAGGTATGACAACAGTAGGAATACCCTGTGGGATAGATCCACCGATCTGTGGAGGAATAACACCAGCTCCTCTGTGCAAAATACCCTCTTCGTCAACCCATGTTATCAATGGCTGGACCAAAGTTCTTAACTGTTCCTGCCCACTAGCAACGGTCTGCATCAGCTCCATGAATTGGGCCATGCGAGCCCTGACTTTCTGCAATTCGGCTTGAACCTGATCCATCACTTTTCGCTAATTCCCTCGAGTTGGATACCTGTAGAAACTGAAATCCTCAACTTCCTCAATCCTGAACTAAAGAAAACCAAGCAGAGTTAGGAACAGAAGGCCACCGAGAGCACCTGCTATGCAAATGAAAATGCAAGATGAAAAATTTAAACATGTCTATGTATGCACAGGGAGATCTCCCCCTTGATTCCAATTTCAATAAACAAGAAGCAGAAATGGATAAACACGCCATAATAATCTTCTCATATATCAGGTAAAGCTGAGATAATACAACTAAATGAGAAATAACCACATACAAAGATGTATTGATCTCATCCAACATCCCTGGTGACGATCAAGATTCAAAAGCGAATGAAACTACAAAAGATAACACTCCCTAGTGTTGCGGTGAGAATCGTGATACCAAGCTATTGATTAACTTGAATCTTAATTCTTAAATTCACAACCGGACTTTAATTTATCCAAAAAGGAAAGGTTTAAAGAAAGAAAAACCTATTAAAAATCAAAGCAAAAGGCAAGGCCTAAAGCTAAGCAAAGAGAGATCTAAAGGTTCGGGGGTTGGTTATGCCTAGGGTAGGTATTTCACATCCTAAACATCTGTAGTACTCTACAGGAACCTCTTGTTAATATTTGTGTTTGCTAAAGTTTGCTTTCTAAAGGAAATGTGCTAAGGGTAAATATATAAAGGTTGAAACAAAGGAAAAAAGAAAAGGTTGGAAAAAAAGAAAAAAGAAAAAGGTTGGAAAAAAAGAAAAAAGAAAAAGGTTGCTCGCCAAGGATCGGGGCCTTGTGCCTACGTATTCTCAAAAGGTACTTTGAGAAATCAGAGCGTTCGTAGTTCCCCTAACTAAGGGGTGAAGAACTCTTATGTTAAATGGAAGGGAATGTCCACGGCGGGACGATTAAATAGAGGACGGCGACTCTAAGGCTAAAGTTGTAAATGTAAACATGGGAAATGTCCACGGCGAGACGACTAAATAGAGTACGGCGACTCCAAGCCTAAGTTGAGATTATTATGATAGAGGATGTCCACGGCGGGACAACTACTTGGAGTACGGCGACTCCGATCCTAAGGCTAGGATAAAGGGATAAAAATATGAATCATATGTCATGTGAAAATACTCATTAACACAAGAATTTAGCAAAAAGAACCACTTAAAAATGATTTAAAATGGAGAAGTTATGTGGTTTTTAAGTTTGTAAACAAAACATGAAAATCTAAATGATAAAAGGAATAAAATGCACATGGTAAGACAATGAATCAAACAAATTTGATTATTTAAACATGTTAACAAAAATTTATGAATAATACAAGATCAATATCACAAGAAAAAAATCAAGTTACAAGTAGAAAAAGTTCAAGAACATCATGGTAGAAAAAAACCTAAAAATAGCCATGGTAGCATGTGGAATGTAAGTGGAAAGTTCACATTTATGAGTTTTAGGTTTACCTCTTGAAGCAAGCTTAAGCAATAGGAAAACTAGAGATCTTGAGAGCTCTTCCAAGATTTTGTTACATAAGTGTGTAAGTGACTTGGATAGCTTCAATACATCATACTTTATGTGTTTGAAGTGTTTCTTGAGTTGGAAGAAGTTTGGAAATGGTTTCAAAAGGTGTTTTTCAAAAGCAAATTTTGAGGGATTTTGGAAACTTAATGAGATTTTGCAAGAACTTGTGATTTTGTAAGGAAGGGAGTTCTAGCTTGTTTCTAGCATGGAACTTGTGTGTTTATGATTTAGGAAGTGAGTTCTATTTATAGGCAAAGGCCTTGGATCAAGGTATGGGCAAAAGTGAAGCAAATTGACAATTTTAACCTTCCATCATGAAAATCTTTGAGTTTTCCAATGCAATCTTCATCTTTATCTTTAAGCCACTATACTAAGATATTCTCCATACCCTATATATCTTTTTCATCATGCTTGATAGGATAGGAGGTGACTTGTTGAATTAAAGTTGATGATTTGACAATGGTAGCCACCTTTTTCTCTTTCTTCACTATTCACTTTTGCAACTTGCATTAAATAATGATTTCCTTTGATCTTTGTGACATTTTTGTGGGAATTGATATAAAAAGGTTTATTATCAATATAAACATCATAAGTGAGGCTTAGTCTTTGATTAGCATCGATTTGGAGAAGTTTTGGAATCAAAAGAACTCATGCTGACCTGGTTTTGCCAATGTGAGTTTTTGCCAACTTGTGGACCTTGGTTATCTCTAACCAGGAAGAGTTATGGAACCCACTTGTACTTTTTAGAAAGCCCCAATTAGGTACTAAAATATTTATGGTTATTTTAGGAACTCATTCCTCTTGAAACTAGGTCAAAAACCCTTGTGTGTTTAAGGAGTTATGGCTTTGCCCTTTTCAAAACTTTAATTTCCCAACTTTTTGATTACTTCTCAATTCTTGATCAATTGGTCACAAAACTTCATGATTAGATATTAAATGATGTTGGGAACATATTTGTCTTCAATTTTGGGTTAAAACCTTGTTGGTCAATGGGTTGACTTTTCAGTCAGACGAACCAAACGATTGAAAACCTCTGAATCGACTATTGGTGTCCTGGGTTCCTTGAGGCTTTGAAACTTCTTGTGGGGACTTCAATAAGTCATATGAACTTCATGGACCATAATTACATCATTGGAGCACCTTTTAAATCAAAAGTCAAACCACAGTTGACTTTTCCTGATCAGAAACCCTAATCGGGGATCCTGAACTGCATTGTTCCTGATCTTTGTGTGAAAACCCCAAATTGGATTCATGATTATCCCAATGTAGTATTCTTGATCGTGTAGAGACTTGTTTCATGGCGAAACAATACAATGCATTGATTGATTAAACTGTCGAACCCTCGATTCCCAACTGTACAGAACCCTGATTCGCCTGTAACTTAACAAAGACAAACTTGAAATATGTTATGGTTAGATAAACAAATGAATATGATCCTAAAATGGTGATGAAGATCTAAGGGGTCAAAATTTGGGGTGCAATAGATGCCCCTATTTAAATATTTTCACCAGATGATAATCCTCATAGAATCGTAGTGAAAGGTATTTAAATATAGAAAACCATAAATTTTGTCCCTTAGATTCGATGGTATGAAAAAGGACAAATGCTAAGATGCAATGAATCTAAATGATGCTTTATGATGCAAGACAAGTGCAAACACACGAGCAAAAGAAAAAAGAATAGCATAACAACGAGTAACTACTCACTGGGGAAAGACAACAACACCGGGGAAGCAACAATCATCATCCATGAATGGAACTGGATGGAAAACAAAGACAACATTCAGAGACATTCGGAAGAACATCAAATGAACTCTGAAACACACCAGAGATACTCGGAAAAACATCGAGTAAACTCCAGAACATATCCAAAGAAGCATATTAAAGACATATATTTTGAAGGTACATCTGAAACATTTTAGAAGGGTATTTAAATGTACGGGCATAGGTTTGAAGATATATCTGGGAGAACATCAGATAAGCTACAGAGACTCAATATGGAAAACCATCAAAGAGAGAAATAAATATCTGGAAAACCATCAGATAGTCACGACACAAACTTGTTTGGTAGGTGCCAAGTGAGTTGGACTTTGACCACAAGGTAAGACGTGAATAAAACACGACCTCGAGGGAAAAGTAAATGGGGATAAAACAACCATGATGCTAGGTAAATTGAAATTCATCCACGAGGTAAGACGCAAGTAAAACACGACCTCGGGAGAAAAATCAAATGGGGACAAAAACACCCATGATGCTAGGTAAATTGGAAATGTCCACAAGGTAAGACGCAGGTAAAACACGACCTCGGGAGAAAGAGGCAGATGGGGAATAAAACACCCATGATGCCAAGTAAATTGGAAATGTCCACAAGGTAAGACGCGGGTAAAACACAACCTCAGGATAATAATAAAATGGGGACTAAAGCACCCATGATATGCAATATGAATATGTATACGAATATGATATGATATATGATTAAATGTAAATGCAGATGTTGATGACAAGGCTCGACTCCTTTGGTGAGATGACAAGACTGAAAGACTGATTTCTCAACACGGAGATCAATGTCAATCTGCTTGGGGACTAAAGATGCTACTGTTGAGCATACCTCCACTACAATTGTAAATTGCATCAAATTGATGATCCTTGCAGGAAGGGTGAATAATTGATTGGGGATTCTTCAAGTAAACTGCCCCAGTTTAGCTATCTGTTGTAGATGAACTAATAATTGCCTCAACTTGTCTGATGTTAAAGATGACTAATTTACTGAGTGCTTGGAGAGCTTGCCCCAGTCTAAGTCTTGAAATATCTTCTGGATAAATTAAATCTGAGAAGACTTTGCCTTGAACAAATATTGAACTAATTCTTCGACAGGATCTGGAAGGAACTTTCCCCTGATAGGATCACTTGACCAAGTTTCTCAATGTTTGAAAATTCCTTGAGAGGAAAGCCAATTTGCAAACAAAAGTGTTCATACAAACATGGTAATGCAAAGTTCATGCAACTTTTGAAATCAAAAATCATTTTTGAAAGATGCAAAGTAAAAGAGTCATTGGTCGGAACACGGTGGTTCAAGACACTCAAAGTTTAAAGCAAAGGTGTACTGCCAAAATAATTGATTTGCAAAGATCTTTTGGAGTCAGTTTACGCAACCTTGCTGTAGTATGCTTTCAAAATAACCTTGTTTCAATTAGGTCTTTTGAGGGTTGTAATGTGTCCTGGTTCACGGTTTAAGAAACAAAGGATAAAGGCTCAAAGTTTATTTGTACCCACCCAATCTACGTGATGATCTCTAATCCTATACTCAGTTAACTCAAACTATGCGCTCAGGTTCCCATAGGAATTGCACTGATTATAGTAATGATGATGGTTCGGAAGTCAACATACTTTTTGAAAAGGCAGTCACTGCTTCTTTACAACATTTGGTTGTTTTGAAATTAAAGGATTTAAAGATATCCTCTATTTATCATCCCTAACTTTTGCCTGAACTGTTTCTTTTGAAACTTACAGTCAGCGGGATGCCCCAGTTTTGCCTAAGTCTCCTTCATAGGTTTTAACTTAGCGGGCTTTTTCTTTTGATATATATTTTTTGAAAGAAAGTGACTGCCTAGCTTAATGATCACGGTGAACCATCATCGGTATTTTGACTTGAAAAACATCTTCGACACTTGTTTGTTGTGTGCGAAGGAATATAAATTGTGGTTGCCACCTTTATATAAAAGGTGTCTCGCATGAACATATAACCGAGTTAACTGAGAACTACCCACCCCAAGGTTAAAACTGCGGGTTTTTGTAAAGAAAGAAACTCCAACTTCTAGGCTCGAAGGGGTTAACGAGGGATTATCTTCCTTATTTCTCTAGTGTTTGGAAGTTGAAACAATGCCTTACATCGTCAACAAAGTTTGATTGAAAGCATACTGATAGCAGTTATGGGTATAGCATTTTCATCATCCTCCCTCAAATGTTTGCATAATCAAAAATTTGGACAAGGAGTAAATATTTGAAAGATAAAGCATAAAAGTGCAAACAATAGGCAAAATGATTTGAAATCAAAAGTTGTAATGCTCATTCATTAAGATGAAAGTACAAACACTAAATAAAAGCAAACAGCTTAAACAAAATGAAGGAAAATGCAAACAATGAGAAACAAAAGGCATAATGACTAAATCAGAACAAAGATGAGTTGTCCTGTCTGAAACACTGGCGCTCAAAAAAGATAGTCTGCTGGAGTCGGACTGAAGTTTCACTTTTGGTGTTATGGCAATGGATTATTCTGGACATTAGGATGATTATCCTTAAAACCAAGGATTCCAGTTTTAATCAGCTCACACACTCTAGTTTTTAGTACATAACAATGTTCCAAGTCGTGGCCTGGGGCACCCTCATGAAAAACACAATGGAGGTCAGCTCTAAATCCAGCTGGAGGAGGATTAGGAGTTTGCAAAGCCTTTGTAGTAATAAACCCTTGTTGAACCAGATCAGGATAAAGTTCTGTATATGTCATGGGAATAGGATCGAATTGATTCCTATTTTGATATTGGTTTTGTCCAACAGTTAGACGTTGAGGAATCTGAGCTGGTCGTGGAGCAGCAGCAGCAGTAACGGCAGCAATAGTAGGGTGATTATACCTCGGCTGAGGACGAGGATTTCTCACTTCAACCATGATAGCGTTAGTTTGCTCTTCCTTCTTCTTATGGAAAGTCCCAAAGGATTTCTTTGCACCATTAGAAGGTTCAACAACTTTGGATACCTTACCCTTTTTCAGTCCTTCTTCTAACCTTTGGCCAATGGTTACCAGGTCTGTGAAGTTTGAAGATACACTCCCAATCATCTTTTCCCAATAGAAAGGAGATAAAGTATCCATGAACATTCCCGTTAGCTCTTTCTCTGCTAGAGGGGGTTCAACTTGGGAAGCTAACTCTCTCCAACGTTGAGCGTATTCTTTGAATGATTCTTTCTCATTTTGAGACATGTTTTGAAGTTGACGGCGATCAGTGGCCATATCCAGATTATATTTGTATTGCTTTATAAAAGCGTTGGCGAGATCATGGAAGCAGTGAATGTTGTTATGCTCCAAGTTCATATACCATTTAAAAGAAGCTCCACTCAAGCTGTCTTGAAAGCAATGGATGAGCAACTTATGATTGTTAGTGTAAGCTGCCATCCTTCGGAAGTACATGACCAAATGGGCTCTTAGGCATGAGTGACCTTTATATTTCACGAAATCTGGAATCTTGAATTTAGGAGGCATGACGAGGCCAGAGTTTAAGCACATATTATCAGCATCGACGTTGAAGAAATCAGTACCCTCAACGGCCTTGAGTCTCTTGTCTATGTTTTGAAACTGTTAGCGGACAATCTCAGGCTCAACAAAATTTTCATGGTCTTCTCCTTGAGCACTAGCAGCATTGTAGTCAAAGAAAGGAGTCTCAAAGGGAGCTCGGCCATTCTGGGCAACAGCGTGGACCACAGGTCTGGGCTCTGTAAAGATGGGAGCTTGAAAAACTAGTCTGATAGTCGGACCAATCATAGCAGTAGATGCAAGAGGTGGAGAGTAGTTAGGAGGTAAACCAAACTCTGGCCAAGTAGATTGTGGCATCTGAACAGGAGGAGGGTCAGCATTTGAAACTTCTTGAATGACAGTCCTTTGAGATGGCTCTCCTCTGGCAATCAATACTTGAAGCATCTCAGTAAGTTTAGTCATGCCTGACTTCAACTCATCGATCTCCATTCGGACTTCTGCGTTGTGTGCTTCCTGTTCTGACATCTTGCGCCTATAGTTAGCTCTAGTCCGATATCGGTGTCGAGGAATCAGTTTGGTGACTCAAAGGCACACTGGACGATGAAGACAACTGAAGATGAGCGACTGGAAAAACAGAGGTATGCTACAAAAGTAACAACCACTCAAAGTAACAACCCTGCATACAGAAGAACCCAAGCACAAACAGATAGATGTAAAAATATATACAAATATAAAAGCAAGCAAACATAAAGCAAACATAAATATAAACAAGGTGGGCTTAACCCTCTTAGGGGAATCCCCAGTGAAGTCGCCATTTCTGTTGTGGTGAGAATCGTGATACCAAGCTATTGATTAACTTGAATCTTAATTCTTAAATTCACAACCGGACTTTAATTTATCCAAAAAGGAAAGAATTAAAGAAAGAAAAACTTATTAAAATGCAAAGCAAAAAGCAAGGCCTAAAGCTAAGCAAAGAGAGATCTAAAGGTTCGGGGGTTGGTTATGCCTAGGGTAGGTATTTCACATCCTAAACATCTGTAGTACTCTACAGGAACCTCTTGTTAATATTTGTGTTTGCTAAAGTTTGCTTTCTAAAGGAAATGTGCTAAGGGTAAATATATAAAGGTTGAAACAAAGGAAACAAGAAAAGGTTGGAAAAAAAGAAAAAAGAAAAAGGTTGGAAAAAAAGAAAAAAGAAAAAGGTTGCTCGCCAAGGATCGGGGCCTTGTGCCTACGTATTCTCAAAAGGTACTTTGAGAAATCAGAGCGTTCGTAGTTCCCCTAACTAAGGGGTGAATAACTCTTATGTTAAATGGAAGGGAATGTCCACGACGGGACGATTAAATAGAGCACGGCGACTCTAAGGCTAAAGTTGTAAATGTAAACACGGGAAATGTCCATGGTGGGACGACTAAATAGAGCACGACGACTCCAAGCCTAAGTTGAGATTATTATGATAGAGGATGTCCACGGCGGGACAACTACTTGGAGTACGACGACTCCGATCCTAAGGCTAGGATAAAGGGATAAAAATATGAATCATATGTCATGTGAAAATACTCATTAACACAAGAATTTAGCAAAAAGAACCACTTAAAAATGATTTAAAATGGAGAAGTTATGTAGTTTTTAAGTTTGTAAACAAAACATGAAAATCTAAATGATAAAAGGAATAAAATGCACTTGGTAAGACAATGAATCAAACAAATTTGATTATTTAAACATGTTAACAAAAATTTATGAATAATACAAGATCAATATCACAAGAAAAAAAATCAAGTTACAAGTTGAAAAAGTTCAAGAACATCATGGTAGAAAAAAACCTAAAAATAGCCATGGTAGCATGTGGAATGTATGTGGAAAGTTCACATTTATGAGTTTTAGGTTTACCTCTTGAAGCAAGCATAAGCAATAGGAAAACTAGAGATCTTGAGAGCTCTTCCAAGATTTTGTTACATAAGTGTGGAAGTGACTTGGATAGCTTCAATACATCATACTTTATGTGTTTGAAGTGTTTCTTGAGTTGGAAGAAGTTTGGAAATGGTTTCGAAAGGTGTTTTTCAAAAGCAAATTTTGAGGGATTTTGGAAACTTAATGAGATTTTGCAAGAACTTGTGATTGTGTAAGGAAGGGAGTTCTAGCTTGTTTATAGCATGGAACTTGTGTGTTTATGATTTAGGAAGTGAGTTCTATTTATAGGCAAAGGCCTTGGATCAAGGTATGGGCAAAAGTGAAGAAATTGACAATTTTAACCTTCCATCATTAAAATCTTTGAGTTTTCCAATGCAATCTTCATATTTATCTTTAAGCCACTCTAATAAGATATTCTCCATACCCTATATATCTTTTTCATCATGCTTGATAGGATAGGAGGTGACTTGTTGAATTAAAGTTGATGATTTGACAATGGTAGCCACCTTTTTCTCTTTCTTCACTATTCACTTTTGCAACTTGCATTAAATAATGATTTCCTTTGATCTTTCTGCCATTTTCATGGGAATTGATGTAAAAAGGTTTATTATCAATATAAACATATAAGTGAGGCTTAGTCTTTGATTAGCATCGATTTGGAGAGGTTTTGGAATCAAAAGAACTCATGCTGACCTGGTTTTGCCAATGTGAGTTTTTGCCAACTTGTGGACCTTGGTTATCTCTAACCAGGAAGAGTTATGGAACCCACTTGTACTTTTTAGAAAGCCCCAATTAGGTACTAAAATATTTATGGTTATTTTAGGAACTCATTCCTCTTGAAACTAGGTCAAAAACCCTTGTGTGTATAAGGAGTTATGGCTTTGCCCTTTTCAAAACTTTAATTTCCCAACTTTTTGATTACTTCTCAATTCTTGATCAATTGGTCACAAAACTTCATGATTAGATATTAAATGATGTTGGGAACATATTTGGATTCAATTTTGGGTTAAAACCCTGTTGGTCAATGGGTTGACTTTTCAGTCAGACGAACCAAACGATTGAAAACCTCTGAATCGACTATTGGTGTCCTGGGTTCCCTGAGGCTTTGAAACTACTTGTGGGGACTTAAATAAGTCATATGAACTTCATGGACCATAATTACATCATTGGAGCACCTTTTAAATCAAAAGTCAAACCACAGTTGACTTTTCCTGATCAGAAACCCTAATCGGGGATCCTGAACTGCATTGTTCCTGATCTTTGTGTGAAAACCCCAAATTGGATTCATGATTATCCCAATGTAGTATTCTTGATCGTGTAGAGACTTGTTTCATGGCGAAACAATACAATGCATTGACTGATTAAACTGTCGAACCCTCGATTCCCAACTGTACAGAACCTTGATTCGCCTGTAACTTAACAAAGACAAACTTGAAATATGTTATGGTTAGATAAAAAAATGAATATGATCCTAAAATGGTGATGAAGATCTAAGGGTTCAAAATTTGGGGTGCAACACCTAGTAGCCACGATCTCTGCTTCAGTCCTGAGACTCCTTAAGCATCTCCTTTGTATCTGGGTGATCTGGTCGGGAAACCAACTCTCTGACGAGGACATCCCTCTTGCGTATCACATCCCAGAGATAATGACAATGATCCTTGTTGCACCCCAAAATTTGACCAACAGTTATTTACCTAGCTTGTGGTTCATCTCATTTATCATCTACATCTCATTGATATGTGGGCAGTAGATCAAGGGGTATGATTACCCAGCAAGAGCTATATGAGACTCTGAAGCTAGCCAAGAAGGTTATTCAGATGATTAAAGGTTGATATCTTTGTCAGAGAACTCAAGAGATCCTCAGAGAGATTGGTTGAAACCAAGGTTGTGTGCCTCATAACTTGAGAATTGTGGGAGCTCCTCAGATGATTCTGAGACTATGAGGATGGACTTGAAGCTTTGAGAAAGCTTATGAGATGTCTTGAAAGCCATCATGAAGCCTAGAGAGGTCATTGTACAAGAATTCAGAAGACTCAGCCATGAGTGGTGGAATTAGGGTTTGACTGGGTCAACCCTAGGTCAACTGATGATTTGGAGAGGGTTGAGACCTAATCCAAGAGCCATGTGATCATGGATTGATGCATTGAGATGCTATAAGGATTATTCCTAGACCAACTCATCATGATTAAGGAGTTTGAGAAGTTTCAAGCTAGGGTTTCTAAGGCTTGACAGTGTAAAATCCCCTAGTTTGATCCCTATCTTCAAGGAAGTTTATCTCAAGATGTGATTGTCATCTCATATTCCCCAAAACATGAATGTTGTAGAGCTTGCTCTTAGCTTTAATTTGAGTACTAGAAGTCCTTGATAGGATTTGTAGGGCTCAAGTTATGACTTTGACAACTTACAGGTCATCTGAGGTATGTGAATCTGGGTCCTTGAAAGTTACCCAACTTGCATCCAACTTTTTCCCTAGTAGGATGATTCCTATGAACTCTTGGTCAAAATTAATGTTGTATAGCATCTTCGTAGCTTTCTATAGAGTACTAGAAGTCCTTGATAGGATTTGTAGAACTCAAGTTATGGCTTTGACAAGTCAAGGGCATTTTGGTCATTTGGATATTATAGGTCATTTCAAGCATAAGGCCATATCTCCTATTTCCAAGCTTCAAATGGAAAAATCTTCAACATCAAACTTTCTTATAATGATGTTTTAAGGCTAGTAGGGACGTCATGAGATGTTGAAAAGGCTTGTATCAAAAAGTGAAAAAAATGGCCTAAAATGGAGGCATAAGTTAAATAAGTTGAAATTGGAAATTGGAAATCCCAAGTTACACATCCAAACCATGTCATATAATAGGTCATTTTGACTCTAAAAGGCATTCTAAAAACAATGGTTCAGCCACAATTTTGATTTGAGGCCTAGATCATGGGGCTGCTTTGGAAATTGCTTGCTTGCATCTTAAGGCACCAAAGCAAAACTTAAGAAAACTCAATGAACAAGTTAGTTAGGCATCTCAACACATCATACATCTCATATGGGGAGAATTTCAAGTCAGAATCAAGGGTTGCAAGGGATATGGCATGAGATAGCACATAAGGAGAAGTGAATTCATAATGTCATGACATGAGATTTCCAATTTCTCATTGGATGGTTCTAGATGGTTCTAGATGATTCTAAACCACTCTATATAACATGTAGAACTTGCTCAGATGCAAGGTTGGTGTAAGATTTGAGAGAAGAGAGAGTTGGTCATTTCAATTGCCTCCATTGCAAGTTGAAAGTGAATTCCCTATTCTGAACCATTTCCATTCATTCTTTCCATCTAAACACACTCCATTGATGATAGTGAAGCTGTGCAGATCAATTTGAGAGCAAATCCATGGTGAATTGAGGAATTGGCAATTGAATTTTCAAGGTAGCAAGTCAGAATCGAATTCTAAGATTCAAGCACTCTCCCTCAAATCTTTTGCAAACAGTAGCAAGATTAGCATCCAAGGAAACTTTCTGAAGAATTTCAAGGCTTGAAGTGAAGGTTTTCACCATCTGTTGATCAAGAAATACCAGGTTTGCAAAATTCACTCTACACCATAATTTATGCATTGCTAGGTTAGTTTATTAGGTTAGAAAGGTTAGAGACACATAGGTGATGATTTCTGGAGAGTTAGGGATCGATTGATGAAGATTGAATATTGGACACCATTTCTATGATGATCAAGAACTCGTGGTATAGTGAGATATAATACATGTGTGATAGCTTATTTTAACCAGTGAAGTGTGGTGATCATTTTAGTACAAAGAAATCCAAGAATTGTTGAAGTTGAGGATTGACCATAATTTCAATCTTGAATCGTGTTTCATGTTGGAGGAGGTTTCAGCGTAATCTAGGGTTATGGTTGTACTCAGCATGAAAAATGAAGCATGTTAGTGTTTTGAATTGTTAAATTTGATGATGATTTGAGAGCATACGATGGGAGGGAAATCTGAAGTTTCAAACTCTGTTCATGGTGGTTTTCCCTCCAAACCCTAGCTGAAGGTTGAAGACGACCTCTCCTCCGTTGGATCATCCCATGACTTGTTGACCCTACCATAATCCCACGGCTTGCATTCAATCTCAGCATAAGAGGGAATTCTGAGTTAGTCATGAAATGCTCCGTTTCATTAAAGGAGCTTCTTGGGCCTTAGTAAGAGGATCACTAATCACACCCCCACCCACGTCCCATGTTTAAATTGTACTGCATTTCTTTACTTATTGCACCACTTCTTTTTCTTTTTTTCTTTTCATTTTTTAATTGATTTTCTGACTTAAATTGGGCCCAGTACGCATGACTACCCACACCCCCATTTTTAGCCCATTGATGATTTGAACTGGATATGCTTGCTATCTGCACCACATCATTACATATTTTCATTTCTTTTTTTCTCCATTTTATGTTGAACTTTGAAAAATCATAATAAATAGGAAATTAATGATTTTTGCATGAGGATTTTTTATCCTATTTCATAATAATGTTTGGAAAATTATCAAATAAAGATATTTGCATTTCATGCATTTTTAGTATTTTTTGTGTATTTTTCATTTTAATAGCTTTTTATTTCTTTTATGTTGATACATGAATTTGTAGAATTTTGTTTAGGTAGTTCCCTTAACATTTTTAGGCCATTCTTTTTGGGATAGTAAGATTAGGACTTTATCTCCCCCCTGGATTTATTCCATAATTTTGTGATGAATTTTAGAGTAGTTTTGCTTAGATGATTTTAGGTTGTATAGAACTAGGTTAATCCTTAACATAGGTCCACAATAATACTAGAATTTTGGGTTTCTAGGTCAAGTTAGACATTGGGGCATATAAGGGTATTAAGGGTAGGTATGTAGGATCCCTTAGAAATTATATTAGGTTTTAATATAGTAATATACTATTTTTAAGTGATTTTTGTAGTTGATGATTGTTTGTGTTGCCCTTGTGGGCTTGTATTTTTGTTTGCTTTGCTTTGTGGGCTTGGAGAGCTTGGTATTGCTTGGAGTAGCATTGAGGAGCATAGTAGGAGCATTAAGGAGCATTTAGAAGCTTGAGAGCTTGATCTTATTTGTTTTGTTGATTGTTTTAGGGTTAGGGATTAGGAATAGTTTAGACCTAGTTAACTTCTTTCTTAAACATGGATGGTATCTTTCACCTCCATTCCTCCCTATGATTCAAAGTCCTTCCATGGTATACACCTCTCTCCTTTGGAGGGATAAGTGATTGTACCTAGGAAGTAGAACTTTTGAGGGAACCATTCCTTTGATGTAAAACCCTTATAGGTCACCTTTGGTGGTCTGTAAGCAGTTTAACACCCTAGCTTATCCAGTTAAGTGATTTCCTCTGGTTTGAGTATCTTGAGAGATGTTGGGCTTGAATGTGAATATGAAGACTTCATTGAAGAGTGTAGAAGAGGATGAATCCTTGAGTATTGCCATTCCAGCTGAAGCTTGAAGAGCAACAAGAGCAAGTTGATACTTGAAGACCCCTGAAGATGAAGTAAAGACTGAAGGATGAAGTTGATACTTCTAAGTGATTAAAGATTACTCTGAGAAGCTGAAGCTTGCAAGAAGAGAAGACCAAGTTGAGACTGGTAAAGCAGGAAGAGCTGAAGCTTGAAGATCAAAGGAAGTTGATACTTACTTTGATACCTGGAGACCCTGAAGGGATCAAGTCGATACTTGTGGTTATTAAGTGAAGCCTGAAGGTGGAACTGATCAAGGAGCTGAAGCTTGAGGAGAAGATAAGTTGAAACTTATGTTGAAGGGTTGAAACCTGGAAAAGAAAATTGATATTTGTCAAGAGTGATGGAAGTCTGAAGACTGAGTTGCTGGTGGAAGAGCTGAAGCTTGAAGTTGAGAGAGGAGTTGCTTTCTTTTCTTTTTTCTTTGTTGTATTGATGTGTTTTGCTTGACTTGCTTGATGCATTAGAATAAGTCCATATCTAGAATAGGTAGAATCTAGGAGCATGATTGCACTAGAGGTTGAGTTGCTCCCTCTGCTTGTATTGTTACTGTGTGGCTTTGCTTGCGGGTATTCGGTAGAGCCCTGCTCCCTTGCCCATGTGGTTTGTTTGCTTGATAGCATGATTTCACTTCTTCTGTATGATTGCAGTTTATTGTATATTGCTTGATAGCATGTTGTTTATTTCAGTATGATTATTGTTATCCATTCTTGCTTGAGGTTGAGATGAGCTTGTGGAGGCTGAAGCCCCACACACATTTCCTCCCTCACTTGCATTGCATGCATTTTACTGTTAAGCTGATGCTTTGTCTGTTTTGATGTATCACTGACATGATCCCTTAGGACTCTCATTTCCTTTGATAAGGAATTGATGATAGAACTTTAGGTTGAAACCTATGCATGACAACTTCTAGGAGTTCCCTGTTCAAACCTCAACCATAGGATGAATCCTTGGCATGACAAAAGTAGGACTTGATAGTCTCCCTCCTAGTTGGGCCTGTTCTCTTCTCATCTCTAAACAGTTTAAGATACAGTAATCATGAATGATTTCTTTCGTACGTTATGAGCCTTAAGCTATCTGAGAAAGGATTGTGGGAGAGTTTCTTTTCCACAGTCTGGATGTTTAGTATGGTACCCTTTGGGTGACATGTGACACATTCACTCTCAGGTCATAGTCTCTAGTGCGATTGAAATTGCCAACACAATAAAAAACACTTCTTTCGTAAAAGACAGGAAATAAACCGTAGTGTCCCGAACTACGTGAGCTCTGATCTCTCATACCTGTTGAGAGTACGTAGGCACAATACTAATGTATTGGCGAGCTACCTTCCCCCATAACCCATCGTAGGTCGAACTACGTTGACTCTGATTTCTCGTTCTCTGATGAGAATACGTAGGCATAAAGTTCGACGCTTTGCCGAGTCATTTTTTTCTTCTGTTTAAGCCAGCCTTGATAGGTAGATAGATAAAACCAACCCGTCCAAGTAAACACAACAAGCGTGGATCCCGTCGAGTACGACGGACGTGAGGGGCGCTAATACCTTCCCCTTGCGTAACCGACTCCCAAACCTAGACAATGGTTGCGACGACCTTGTCTTACCCTTTTTCGTTAGGTTTTTTCCGATCGTTTCCTTTCCCGCTCTGAGGGATAAATAACGAAAGGTGGCGACTCTTCTGTTGTGCCGGCACCTTATTTTCGCGTAAGCGACAGCTGGCGACTCTGCTGGGGACTCCAACGGTTCCCTACGAGAGTCAATCCTAGCGTTTGTATGATTACTTGTTGGGTTGCATTTATTTATCGCATTTTACTTCTCGCACTTTATTTCCCGCATTTTATTTCCAGTATGATATGATTATCTGTGCTGTTGTGGTAAGGGGCATTCTGATGAGTGAGAAGCCAGACCCAGGCTTGAGTGTACCATAGCATTAGTTGTGGAAATTAGTGGGCGCGTTCTTGCTTTGCAGGCACTAGTGTCTCATGAAATCCACACTCAGACGAGGTTCTCCCGGTTGGCTTCTCTTTCAACCCTTTGGGTTGAGACGGTTGCTGGTTTGGTGGATTGTCGACTCTGGGGACCGATCATTTGTGATTCAGCCGAGTGAGGCCGCTTCATGAGCTGGTGATGCCACACCTTCTAGGTATCGTATCACCCCTCTTAAATGTCTGTGACGCTGATGAACGCATAGGATGCCGAACTTGAGTCATTTTAGGGCCATACCTGTGAGCAGGGTTGGGTTTATTGCAGGAAACCTTGACCTTCAGACTACCTGGTTTTCTTGACAGTGAATCAGTTTTGTTGGTACCAGGGTTTCTCAGTTGCAGATTTGTCTGTTCTTGATAGAGCAGGTTTTGATCAGAGGATCTTATCATCAGATGTGTATTTGTTCTAGATAGAGCAGAGTTTTCATCATCAGTTGTTTGTTCTTGATAGAGCATATTTTTGATTGGGGTCTGAAGATCTCATCAGCAGCTGTATGTTTGTTCTTGATAGAGCAGATTTTTGATTGGGGTCTGAAGACCCCGTCAGTAGATATTTCTTGATCCTACATCAGAGGTCCTTATCATCAGACATTTGTTCTTGATAGAGCAGAATTATGATCCTATGTATATGGCCCTATCAGATGGTGGTTCTTGGCAGATCAGATTTGTGGTCCTACACCGGGGGTTTCTTCTTATCAGTGGTTGTTCTTGATAGAGCAGCGTCATGGTTTTGTTGATACAGAATCTCCGCAGCACCAGTTGCCCTGATCTCTTATTGCATGATTGCATTTTGCATTAGTTTTCATACTCATTTGCATTTCATTAACGTGTGTCTGTGTTGCAGGTACCGTTTTCCCCAATCCAGGATTTCTTGCCTCCTATTGTATTGTTATGGGTTCTCTGAGGAAGACCGTGGCTTACAAGTTCCCGGCCCCTGATGTGGCTTAGTTGACTGGTTTGATAGCTCTAGCAGATGATTCTGTGAGGGATGAGTTCAGAAAGTCTTACGGCAGGTTGCTCAGTTTGGTTCATAAACTTTCTGTGTTCGAAATGAATGGGTTGCACGCTCTGCTGCAGTTCTACGACCCTCCGCTGAGATGTTTCACTTTCCAGTATTTTGTCTTCGCACCCACGCTGGAAGAGTATGCTGATTTGCTAGGTGTACCTATCAAGAGGCAGATGCCTTTTGTTCATATGGATGCTGAGCCTGATCTGGCTGGTTTAGCTCCTTCACTTCATCTGGACGCCTCCGAGTTGGTATTGACTAGTTGGAATAAGGTTCCTGGGTTCTCCTTGCAGTTTCTAGTGGGTAAGGCTCAGCAATGTGCCAAGGACGGATGTTGGGTCGCGTTCAATGCCATCCTCGCTCTGTGCATATATGGCATTATTCTGTTCCCTAATATGCCCGATTTTGTAGACTTCGACGCATTTCACATCTTCGCATCAGGGAATCCAGTCCTTACCTTGATCGGAGATGTATACCATTCTATCAACTACAAAAACGAGAACAGAAGGGGTAAAAACGTCTCGTGCTGCGTACCCTTGCTTTATAAATGGCTTGATAGTCATCTGCCCAAGAGGGGTCCTTTTGTCTCGTCTGCAGCCACAGCTGAGTGGCCTGAGCGTCTGATGAGTTTATCTGCAGAGGATATTGACTGGTTCGACAGAGATAGGTTGGGTACTGAGGTGATCTTCAGCTGCAGCCGGTTTCCAAACGTGCCTTTGATAGGCAGGAAGGGCTGTATAAACTATAATCCATCGTTGCTGGTTCGACAGTTCGCGTATGCTTTGAGAACTCCGCCGAAGGATGAAGAGGTACAGGAATCTCTGTACTTCACTGGTCTTCTAGAGGGGGATCTGTTGTCCAAGCTTCAGCACGCGTGGAATGGTATCAGTAAGCGAGGAAAACCATTGCTGGGAAAAAGCAACAATCAAGCCTACCCTCCGTATATGACTTGGATCAGAGCCAGGGCAGGTGCTATAGGGATGCTGTTTCCTCATGCCAAGCCAGAAAGCCCTCCAATGATTGAAGAGCCTACTACTGTGCCCATTCAGCAGCATAATCAGGTGTTGGCTGAGCGGGATGAATTGAAGCGGGCGAACGAAGAACTGGAGAAGGAATTGGCTCAGCTCCGAAGCGAGAGGAACGAAGCCGTTCATTCTTTCAAAAGGTAAACAGAGTTGGTGAACCAGCTAGGTACAGACCTGACTAAGCAGATAGCCGAGCGTGAACACATGGTTCGAGACTTCAAAGCTGTCAACGACGTACTGGCTACGAAGAAGCAGCACTTGGACGAGGCATATCGGAGGATATCCAAGTTCAACCAGCACTGGAAGGCTTCCCTGGCCACCAGGAAAGAGCGGGAGGATATGCTGATGCTGCAGATCTCCAAGCTGGAAGCCTAAGTGAAGGACAGTGAGCAGAGGTTTGATGAAGAAACTGCCCGCAGATACGCCGCCGAAGGCCAGCTCAACAAAGCTCTCGCTAACCTGAAGGAGCGCAAGCTGACGTTTGAGTCCAAGAAGCGGAAGTTAGAAGATTGCTTCGGCGAAGGAGCATGGGAAGATTCGGTCGAAGGTCTTCAGTATACCATTGTGCAAAGGGAGTTACTCGTCGAGGGGTTGCTCACTCTGCCGGATCATCCAGAAACGAAGGAGTTGTTAGAAGAGTATCGCGCTCGTGGCCGTACTTGACTATTTGTATTCCTTTTTGATCATTGTTGTATGCTGACCATCACCAGGCTTGTTGGTTGAGGTCACACTGTTGATTCATCTTATACTCGCTGATGCTATGTACTGCCTTGATAGGCTTTCTTTATATATGAGATTGTTGTTTCCATGATTGGACCCGAACTTCTTCTTATTATTATCAGCACTGGCACTCAGGCACTAGGATCGGGGGAGATCTCCCTAACACACAGACACACACACATGCATTTGCATAAAGCATCTGCATGACGAGCATTTTGTTGTTTTTCCTAACCCTTCTGTGTTTACCAGGTTTTTCAGGTTTACAGGTTGTCCCAGGTTGTTTCCGGTGATTCCAGGATTGATCAGAGACTAATTCACCGTTATCCGACTAGAGCTAATCAGACCAGGATCATGGATCAAGTGCAAACTGATGTTCAGGAGCTCCGCGAGAGGATGGATCGCTTCATGGAGCTCATGCAAGTGGTCGCCAATGGCCAGGACCAGCTCAGAACTTTGGTTCAGCCTTTGATCTCCAGGGTTGATAGCAACAACGTGCTCCACGGTGGGACCGTGCCTACTCCTCCACCAGTTGAAACTCCGCAGAACGGTGTCCCCGTGGCCGGGGGCAACGGCAGTGCTAATGGCAATGTGATGGCCAACATCGGACTCAATACGACGGGCGTCGGTAATGGGAGTCCGGGAGCTAATGTTAATGTCGGGCCGGGCAACGGCAATGCAGGCGTCGGGAATCTGTTTGTGCCTCAGCCATGGCTAGAGGATCGTCAGGATGATGTGTTCTCTCAGAAGGGTGGTGAAGGGGAGCTGAATGCTGAAGCGCGGCTTAGATTCAAGGCACTTGAAGACAAAATGAGAGATATCGAAAATCAGAATACTTTGGGCATTGATATGTCCAAGCTGGGATTAATTGCTGATTTCAAGGTGCCTCCAAAGTTCAGGGTACCAGACTTTGAAAAATATAAGGGCACCACTTGCCCTCGTGTCCACCTATGATCGTACTACAGGAAGATGTCTGCTTATTCCGAAGACGAGAAGTTGCTGATGCACTTCTTCCAAGACAGTCTTTCCGGGCCGTCCCTTGAGTGGTACATGGGTCTGGAGCCCACTAGTGTGCGCACATGGAATGATCTCGCTGAAGCATTTGTGCACCACTACCAGTACAATAGCGACTTGGCCCCGAACCGAGTTCAGCTGTAGAATCTGTCGCAGAGGAATAATGAAGGATTTAAGGAGTACGCCCAGCGGTGGAGTGAGTTGGCAGCTCGGGTTCAGCCGCCGATGGTTGAACGAGAGCTCGTGCAGATGTTTGTAGCTACCCTCATAGGGGTTTACTATGAAAAGTTAGTCAGCGGTATGTCTGGGACGTTCTCAGCTCTCATTATCATGGGTGAGCACGTCGAGAATGGGATCAAGATCGGGAAAATTCAAGGTGAGTCATCCTCAGCTGGAGGGGGTGGAAAGAAACCTTATGCTGGCAAAAGGCGAGAAGGAGATACGAGCGCTGTGACCAACGCTCGAAGGAAGGGCAAAGGCCCTCAGCAGCAGGTAGCCAGTATAAATATCCCGGCAGCTCCGCAGCAGCAACCGAATCAACAGGGATATAGAAAGTACCAGAATCGGGCATCATTGGCAAACCGTCACTTCGAGACACCGCCCATGTCGTACGCGCAGCTCTTGCAGACTTTGCTTTAGCTATAGTTGGTCCAGAAGAGGACGATGGCTCCCTTGACAGGGACACCTCCACCAGGGTACGACGCAAATGCCACTTGTGATTTTCATTCAGGGGCGCCAGGCCACACAATCGAGAATTGCAAAGCCTTCAAGCACAAGGTGCAATACTTGGTGGATGCCAAGATCATTAACTTCTCCGATAATGTGCCCAATGTCACGAAGAATCCTATGCCAAATCATAGGGGAGGCGGAGTGAACGCCATTATCGAAGAAGAGAGTGCAAATCTGTTGACTGATGTCAAAGATCTAAAGACGCCGCTTAGCTTCGTTAAAGCTAAGTTGCTAAAAAGAGGGTTCTTTACAGGGTGCGGAGAGTTATGTATGGACTGCGCCACACATTCTGATGGATGTGAGCAGTTGGTAGAAGGAATTCAAAGTTTGATGACTGAGGGGATTCTGCAGTTTAGCCGGAGGGCTGAAGGTGGATCAGGAGAGGTAGTGCTGAAGCATGCCGATGAAGTCGCCACCCTCACCATCCCTCGCCGGCCGATAACCATTTCTCCGCCCAGACCGTCTACAATTACTATTACCAAAGCTGGGTCGATACCCTTCGAGAGCACTAACGCCGTTCCGTGGCATTATGGGGCTGAAGTCTATTGCAATGGACAGAGGTTGGAGCTAGAGCCGTATGGGTCGACCGTGGAGAACCTCGCAGGAATCAGTGGTATTACTCGCAGCGGAAGAGTGTTTGCACCGCCAGAGGTCGTGGCGGATAAAGCGGTCAGAGCTGATGCGGCCGATAAGGGTAAAAGCAAAGTCGTCGAAGAGGTCCCGTATGGGGTGGAAAAAGATTTGCTTGTCAAAGATGCCGAGGAGTTTATGCGGTTGATTAAAAAGAGTGACTACAAGATTGTAGATCATCTCCATCAGACGCCCTCGAAGATTTCCATCTTGAACCTGTTGCTGTGTTCTGAAGCACACCGCAACGCGCTGCTGAAGGTGTTGAACGCCGCCTACGTACCGCAAGAAATATCGGTGAATCAGCTAGAGGAAGTCGTAGCCCATGTGAATGCTGGCAATGGGCTGGGTTTCACAGACTTAGAGCTGACGCCAAAAGGGAGGAATCACAATAGTACCCTGCACATCTCGATAGAGTGTAGGGGCACGATCATGTCGCACGTCCTGGTGTACACGGGTTCGTCGCTTAATGTTCTTCCGAAGAAGGCATTAATGAAGTTGGACACTCGTGGATTGATTTGCACACCCAGTGATCTGGTTGTGAAAGCGTTCGACGGAACTAAACGACAGATTTTCGGGGAGATGACCCTGCCGATCCAAGTCGGGCCAGAAACGTTCGACGCGGTCTTTTATATCATGGACATCATGCCTGCCTACAGTTGTCTCTTGGGCCGGCCGTGGATCCATGCTGCTGGTGCCGTGACCTCCACGTTGCACCAAAAGCTCAAATATGCTGTTGGAGGAAGCATCGTAACCGTGTGTGGCGAGGAAGACATAATGGTGAGCCATTTGTCGTCCTTCAAGTATGTGGAAATGGATGGCGAAATCCATGAAACTCTTTGTCAAGCGTTCGAGGCTGTCAAGGTAAAAGAAGTAGCTCCTGTAGTCACAAAGAAGCCAGATATGAATCTCTCCTCGTTCAAGGAAGCTCGGGCCGTTGTCCAAGCTGGATCTACCCCAGGCTGGGGGCATATTTTGGAGATACCCAACAAGCAGGATAAGTTTGGGTTGGGATATTCTCCTGGAGCTGAAGCTTCTTCTTCGTCTAGCAGTGCGTCTCGAGGTAAAGGGCTGATCCAATTTACCAGTGGCGGAGTGATCTTCGAAAGCATCAACGCAATGTCTGAAGACAGCGGGGATAGCGATTGTGACCTCGACTCTTGGATCCAGTCAAGCAAGCCAGGTGAGGGCCTCAACAATTGGACCATCAAGGATATCATCCAGATGACAAGTGAAGAGTAATGATTTACTTTTTCCAATCATTGTATAACCCTATGTCCTACCCGGGGCATAGCGGTTTTATTGTCAGGGCCTTGTTGGATTATGTACCTGCATTTTGTTGCGTTTTCTTCGTATTCAAATTTTGTGATCTCTGTTATTCCTGTTTTATATTTGTTTTGAAAAACAGTAAAATGGCAACGGGGTTTGTGCTAACATGCACATCCTTGTTTTAAAACTTAACCCTTGTTATTGCAGGATTCACATAACAGATGACATCGACTCTGGACCCTCTACAGCTCACTTCGACTTCGATTGCCCGATCTATCAAGCCGAAGAAGAGATTGATGAAGACAAAGACCTTCCTAAAGAGTTGGCCCGCTTGTTGAAACAAGAGGAGAAAGTTATTCTGCCTCATAAGGAGGAGATTGAGATCGTGAACCTGGGTTCTGAAGAGCTCGTCAGAAGTGTCAGGATAGGGTCCGCATTGCAGAATGATGTCAAGCAGAGATTGGTCGAGATGCTAAGAGAGTATAGTGACGTCTTTGCTTGGTCATACGAAGATATGCCCGGACTTGACACGGACATCGTGGTCCACCACTTGCCGCTACGCGAAGATTGCCCTCCCGTTAAGCAGAAGCTTAGGAGGACGAGACCAGACATGGCCGTTAATATCAAAGAAGAAGTGCAGAAACAGCTTGATGATGGCTTCTTAGCGGTCACCACTTACCCTCCGTGGGTCGCCAACATAGTGCCTGTACCGAAGAAGGACGGTAAGGTACGCATGTGCATCGATTATCGGGATTTGAATAGGGCGAGCCCTAAAGATGATTTCCCGTTGCCTCATATCGATGTGTTGGTCGACAACACAGCCCAGTTCTCCGTGTTTTCGTTCATGGATGGCTTCTCCGGTTACAACCAGATCAAGATGGCGCCGGAAGACATGGAGAAAACGACGTTTATCACCCCCTGGGGAACATTTTGCTACAAGGTAATGCCTTTCGATCTGAAGAACGCAGGTGCCACTTACAAAAGAGCAATGGTTACTTTGTTTCATGACATGATTCATCATGAGATTGAAGTCTATGTTGATGACATGATTGCGAAGTCCCAAACGGAGGAGGGACATCTAGTCAATTTGCTGAAGCTTTTTGAGAGGCTTAGGAAGTTTAGGTTGAGGCTGAATCCTAACAAATGTACTTTCGGAGTACGGTCCGGAAAATTACTGGGGTTTATCGTGAGTGAACGAGGCATCGGGGTTGATCCTACGAAGATAAAAGCGATACAAGAAATGCCAGTGCCAAAAACAGAAAAAGAAGTTTGTGGTTTCCTGGGCAGAATAAACTACATTGCAAGGTTTATCTCTCAACTCACGGCCACGTGTGAACCGATGTTCAAACTTTTAAAGAAAGATCAGGCGATTATCTGGAACGAGGATTGCCAGAAGGCATTCGACATGATAAAGTAGTATCTCCAAGAACCTCCAATCTTGATACCCCCAGTGGCTGGACGACCGTTAATCATGTACTTGATAGTTCTTGAGAATAGTATGGGGTGTGTTCTCGGTCAGCACGACGAGACAGGCAGAAAGGAGCATGCCATTTACTACTTGAGTAAAAAGTTCACTGACTGTGAATCTCGCTACTCGATGCTGGAGAAGACGTGTTGTGCACTAGCCTGGGCTGCCAAACGTTTACGACAGTACATGCTCAATCACACCACCATGCTAATTTCGAAGATGGATCCGATCAAGTACGTCTTCGAGAAGCAGGCTCTTTCGGGCAGAATTGCCAGATGGCAAATGGTGTTAACGGAATATGATATTCAGTACGTGTCCCAGAAGGCCATCAAGGGAAGCGTATTGTCTGATTACCTTGCCAAACAGCCAATCGAGGATTACCAGCCGATGAAATTTGAATTCCCTGACGAGGATATTATGTTTCTCAAAGCGAAGGATTGCGATGAGTCGTTGCCCGACGAGGGGCCAGATAGGAAATCCCAGTGGAAACTGATATTCGATGGGGCGGTTAATTCCTATGGAAGTGGCATCGGGGCGATCATCACGACTCCCCACGGATCCCATATCCCATTCACTGCGAGACTGACGTTTCCAGTCACCAACAATGAGGCGGAGTACGAAGCATGCATCATGGGTCTAGAAGAGGCAATTGATTTAAGAATCAAGAATCTAGACGTATATGGTGACTCAGCGCTTGTGATCAACCAAATTAAAGGGGAGTGGGAGACTCGTCAATCAAATCTGGTGCCGTACATGAATTATGCTAGAAGGCTGCTTCCGTTCTTCGATCGAGTGGAACTCCATCATGTGCCCAGAGCAGAAAATCAGATGGCTGATGCCTTAGCCACGTTGGCTTCAATGTATAAAGTCAATTTTTGGAATGAGGCTCCAAGAATTGTACTATCCCGTCTTGATAGACCTGCATTTGTCTTTGCAATCGAGGAAGCCGCCGACGGCAAGCCATGGTTCCATGACATCCAGACTTTCCTTATGACTAAGGAGTATCTTGCGGGTGCGTCAACCCAGGATAAGAAGACTCTGAGGAGGCTGTCTGGAAATTTTTATCTCAATCCTGATGGAGTGTTGTATAAAAGAAACCACGATCTCGTGCTACTCAGATGTGTAGATGAGAAAGAGGCGAGTATGCTCTTGGAAGAAGTCCATGAAGGCACATTTGGTACGCACGCCGGCGGGCATGCTATGACGAGAAAGATCCTGAGAGCAGGATACTACTGGCTGACAATGGAGTCAGATTGCTTTAAATTCACGAAGAGATGTCATAAATGCCAGAGTTATGCTGATAAAGTTCATGTGCCGCCATGCCCGTTGAATGTCATGTCCTCCCCGTGGCCGTTCTCCATGTGGGGCATCGACATGATAGGCAAGATCGAGCCCACTGCATCTAACGGTCATCGCTTCATTCTAGTAGCTATCGACTACTTCACCAAGTGGGTGGAGGCAGCCTCGTATGCTAATGTGACCAAGCAGGTGGTGGCTAAATTCATAAAGAGGGACATCATCTGTCGTTACAGAATTCCCGAGTGGATCATTACTGATAATGGTTCGAATCTGAATAGCAAGATGATGAAGGAGCTGTGCTAGAGTTTCAAGATTGAACACCACAACTCATCTCCTTACCGGCCGAAGATGAATGGCGCTGTTGAAGCAGCCAATAAGAACATAAAGAAGATTGTTCAGAAGATGGTTGTGACCTACAAAGACTGGCACGAGATGCTGCCATTTGCACTGCATGGTTTGAGTACGACGGTACGTACTTCAACCGGGGCAACTCCTTTCTCCTTGGTGTACGGTATGGAAGCTGTCCTACCGTTGGAAGTTGAGATTCCTTCTTTGTGAGTTTTGGTTGATGTGAAACTCGACGAGGCAGAATGGATTACGAACCGACTGAATCAACTCAGCCTGATGGACGAGAAGAGGTTAGCATCGATTTCGTTTGGTCGTCTGTATCAAATCCGAATGAAGAAAGCTTATGATAAGAAGCTGCGTCCTAGAAGCTTTCAGACGGGTGATCTCGTCCTGAAGAAGATTCTTCCTCCACACTCCGATCACCGGGGCAAGTGGACTCCGAATTACGAAGGTTCGTACGTCGTCAGCAAGGTCTTCTCGGGAGGAGCTTTGTTGTTATCCACGATGGATGGTGAAGATTTTGCATCCCCGGTGAACGCGGACGCAGTTAAAAAATACTTTGCTTGAAAGCAACCCGCTGGACAAAAAAAGAAGAGTCCAGGCAAAAATGGGGCATCCCGGCGAACCAAAAATAGAATAAAAGGTTCGGGAAAAAATTAGGGATATAAATTGAAAAAATGTACACCCGCGAAGTCGAAAACCTACACTGGGCGGCTTCGGCAAAAAAGGGTATCCCGGTGAACTGGAAACCCGCAAAGGGCGGTTCACGCAAAAGTTAGGGATTTGAAAAAGCAAATGACCACGTTCCGCGTGTGGATTTTCTTTGTTTATTCGTTTGGAGGACATGAGGGCCGTTTATCTGAATCAATCTCTGTCCAGCAAAGCAGAATGATTTCTCCTTCCTCAGCCAAGTTCGCAGATACCCAAGAGATCCGAATCCTTGGAAGCTGCTCAGACCATGATTGGTTTTCCCCAGTGGAGTGTTGAATAGCCGATGCCGTGTTTCCCCACCGGAGTCGTTATCTCCAGGGAAGTGGCTGTGAAGGCCACGCAGGTTATTCCCGCGATTGACATCGCTTTCCGTCGGCAGGTCCAAGTTCTCGTAGAGCTTCATTCCCTCGCAGCAATCGACTAAAATTGTGTCCCCTGCGGAGTCCAATTGAGATTGGTGTGACCTTGTTCTCCTCAGTAGGATGATTCCTCCATCTGAGTAGTTCTTTCTCCTTGGCAGGAGGCTCTCCTTTCAGCATTTATTTTGCTGACGGGATCGCATCATTTTGCATGATTGCATAGCATTTATCATAAACGCATAGCATTTCCACCGTGTGGAGCATTGCGCCATTGCCGAACCATATGCATAATAAACATGATCTAGGTTGTTACCGTTCTTGTTTTGCAGGTGTTCCGCCACAGAATTGATTGCTCAGGATGATTCCTGACATTCTCCCCAACGAAGCCGCTTGCTCAAGATGATTCTTGAGGTCCCCAGCAAAGTCTTCGGTTCAAGATGATTCTTGAATTCCCCAGCAGGGCCGTTTGCTTAAGATGATTCTTAAGTACCCAGTGCAGTCTCCAGAGTTGGGTGCTCAAGTTGATACTTAGAGTCCCCAATAAAGGTTGCCCAGGATGAGTCCTGAAATCCCCAACAGAGTGTTCGCTCAGGATGATTCCTGAAATCTCCAGAATGGTTATCGGTTCAAGATGATTCTTGAAGTCCCCGGCGGAGTTATTTGTCCAAGATGATTCTTGAAGTCCTCAGCAGAGTTGGTTCATCCAGAATGATTTCTGGACCCCCGGAGCGGAGTTACTTGATAGTTCTCCAGAATCCCCAGCGGAGATGCGACATCCCCAGCAGGTTTCTAACAGCGAAGTTGAAACCTCCCTTGAAGACTCCATGATTGAAGTCTGACCGTGTTAATAAAGCAGTTCTCTCAGCTGATGCGGAGTGCCTGATGGCATAGGTTTAGATGTTCTCATTTGGCTCATGATTGACCAAGAATTCTATTCCCGACTTGCTGATGAAGTCCGGCTGATGCCCGATAGTTCTTTGAATGCCTGATGGCATGATCAACCTGATGGTTGAAGTCCGGCTGATGCCCGACAATTTCTTTGAATGCCTGATGGCATGATCAACCTGATGGTTGATGTCCGGCTGATGCCCGACAAGTTTTCTTTGAATGCCTGATGGCATGATCAACCTGATGGTTGAAGTCCGGATGATGCCCGACAAGTTCTTTGGATGCCTGATGGCGTGATCGACTATGTACTACCAGTTACCGTGTGACCAATTCTCCAGCTAGTTGCCGTGCAGCTATTATTTCAGTTTTCGAAGATTTGTTCCCATCAGAGTACCGCGTATTTGTGCAGTTGGCAAATTTCCAGGTTTATCGGTATTCAACCGTCTCGCACCTTGATTGGCTGAGAGCCGTTCGCTCCTCACCCAGTCAGGTTCAAGCCATTTGAATAGGGGTAGCTGTTGCACCCCAAAATTTGACCAACAGTTATTTACCTAGCTTGTGGTTCATCTCATTTATCATCTGCATCTCATTGATATGTGGGCAGTAGATCAAGGGGTATGATTACCCAACAATAGCTATATGAGACTCTGAAGCTAGCCAAGAAGGTTATTCAGATGATTAAAGGTTGATATCTTTGTCAGAGAACTCAAGAGATCCTCAGAGAGATTGGTTGAAACCAAGGTTTTGTGCCTCATAACTTGAGAGTTGTGGGAGCTCCTCAGATGATTCTGAGACTATGAGGATGGACTTGAAGCTTTGAGAAATCTTATGAGATCTCTTGAAAGCCATCATGAAGCCTAGAGAGGTCATTGTACAAGAATTCAGAAGACTCAGCCATGAGTGGTGGAATTAGGGTTTGACTGGGTCAACCCTAGGTCAACTGATGATTTGGAAAGGGTTGAGACCTAATCCAAGAGCCATGTGATCATGGATTGATGCATTGAGATGCTATAAGGATGATTCCTAGACCAACTTATCACGATTAAGGAGTTTGAGAAGTTTCAAGCTAGGGTTTCTAAGGCTTGACAGTGTAAAATCCCCTAGTTTGATCATTATCTTCAACGCAATTTAGCTCAAGATGTGATTGTCATCTCATATTCCCCACAACATGAATATTGTATAGCTTGCTCTTAGATTTAATTTGAGTACTAGAAGTCCTTGATAGGATTTGTAGAGCTCAAGTTATGACTTTGACAAGTTACAGGTCATCCGAGGTATGTGAATCTGGGTCCTTGAAAGTTACCCAACTTGCATCCAACTGTTTCCCTCGTAGGATGATTCCTATGAACTCTTGGTCAACATTAATGTTGTAGAGCATCTTCTTAGCTTTCTAGAGAGTACTAGAAGTCCTTGATAGGATTTGTAGAACTCAAGTTATGGCTTTGACAAGTCAAGGGCATTTTGGTCATTTGGATATTATAGGTCATTTCAAGCATAAGGCCATATCTCCTATTTCCAAGCTTCAAATGGAAAAATATTCAACATCAAACTTGCTTAGAATGATGTTTTAAGGCTATTAGGGAGGTCATGATATGTTGAAAAGGCTTGTATCAAAAAGTGAAAAAAATGGCCTAAAATGGAGGCATAAGTTAAATATGTTGAAATTGGAAATTGGAAATCCCAGGTTACACATCCAAACCATGTCATATAATAGGTCATTTTGACTCTAAAAGGCATTCTAAAAACAATGGTTGAGCCACAATTTTGATTTGAGGCCTAGATCATGGGGCTGCTTTGGAAATTGCTTGCTTGCATCTTAAGGCACCAAAGCAAAACTTAAGAAAACTCAATGAACAAGTTAGTTAGGCATCTCAACACATCATACATCTCATATGGGGAGAATTTCAAGTCAGAATCAAGGGTTGCAAGGGATATGGCATGAGATAGCACATAAGGAGAAGTGAATTCATAATGTCATGACATGAGATTTCCAATTTCTCATTGGATGGTTCTAGATGGTTCTAGATGATTCTAAACCACTCTATATAACATGTAGAACTTGCTCAGATGCAAGGTTGGTGTAAGATTTGAGAGAAGAGAGAGTTGGTCATTTCAATTGCCTCCATTGCAAGTTGAAAGTGAATTCCCTATTCTGAACCATTTCCATTCATTCTTTCCATCTAAACACACTCCATTGATGATAGTGAAGCTGTGCAGATTAATTTGAGAGCAAATACATGGTGAATTGAGGAATTGGCAATTGAATTTTCAAGGTAGCAAGTCAGAATCGAATTCTAAGATTCAAGCACTCTCCCTCAAATCTTTTGCAAACAGTAGCAAGATTAGCATCCAAGGAAACTTTCTGAAGAATTTCAAGGCTTGAAGTGAAGGTTTTCACCATCTGTTGATCAAGAAATACCAGGTTTGCAAAATTCACTCTACACCATAATTTATGCATTGCTAGGTTAGTTTATTAGTGTAGAAAGGTTAGAGACACATAGGTGATGATTTCTGGAGAGTTAGGGATCGATTGATGAAGATTGAATATTGGACACCATTTCTTTGATGATCAAGAACTCGTGGTATAGTGAGATATAATACATGTGTGATAGCTTATTTTAACCAGTGAAGTGTGGTGATCATTTTAGTACCAAGAAATCCAAGAATTGTTGAAGTTGAGGATTGACCATAATTTCAATCTTGAATCGTGTTTCATGTTGGAGGAGGTTTCAGCGTAATCTAGGGTTATGGTTGTATTCAGCATGAAAAATAAAGCATGTTAATGTTTTGAATTGTTAAATTTGATGATGGTTTGAGAGCATATGATGTGAGGGAAATCTGAAGTTTGAAACTCTGTTCATGGTTGTTTTCCCTCCAAACCCTAGCTGAAGGTTGAAGACGACCTCTCCTCCGTTGGATCATCCCATGACTTGTTGACCCTACCATAATCCCACGGCTTGCATTCAATCTCAGCATAAGAGGGAATTCTGAGTTAGTCTTGAAACGCTCTGTTTCATTAAAGGAGCTTCTTGGGCCTTAGTAAGAGGATCACTAATCACACCCCCACCCACGGCCCATGTTTAAATTGTACTGCATTTCTTTACTTATTGCACCGCTTCTTTTTCTTTTTTTCTTTTCATTTTTTAATTGATTTTCTGACTTAAATTGGGCCCAGTACGCATGACTACCCACACCCCCATTTTTAGCCCATTGATGATTTGAACTGGATATGCTTGCTATCTGCACCACATCATTACATATTTTCATTTCTTTTTTTCTCCATTTTATGTTGAAATTTGAAAAATCATAATAAATAGGAAATTAATGATTTTTGCATGAGGATTTTTTATCCTATTTCATAATAATGCCTGGAAAATTATCAAATAAAAATATTTGCATTTCATGCATTTTTAGTATTTTTTGTGTATTTTTCATTTTAATAGCTTTTTATTTCTTTTATGTTGATACATGAATTTGTAGAATTTTGTTTAGGTAGTTCCCTTAACATTTTTAGGCCATTCTTTTTAGGATAGTTAGATTAGGACTTTAGCTCCCCACTGAATTTATTCCATAATTTTGTGATGAATTTTAGAGTAGTTTTGCTTAGATGATTTTAGGTTGTATAGAACTAGGTTAATCCTTAACATAGGTCCACAATAATACTAGAATTTTGGGTTTCTAGGTCAAGTTAGACATTGGGGCATATAAGGGTATTAAGGGTAGGTATGTAGGATCCCTTAGAAATTATATTAGGTTTTAATATAGTAATATACTATTTTTAAGTGATTTTTGTAGTTGATGATTGTTTGTGTTGCCCTTGTGGGCTTGTATTTTTGTTTGCTTTGCTTTGTGGGCTTGGAGAGCTTGGTATTGCTTGGAGTAGCATTGAGGAGCATAGTAGGAGCATTAAGGAGCATTGAGGAGCTTGAGATCTTGATCTTATTTGTTTTGTTGATTGTTTTAGGGTTAGGGATTAGGAAGAGTTTAGACCTAGTTAACTTCTTTCTTAAACATGGATGGTATCTTTCACCTCCATTCCTCCCTATGATTCAAAGTCCTTCCATGGTATACACCTCTATCCTTTGAAGGGATAAGTGATTGTACCTAGGAAGTAGAACTTTTGAGGGAACCATTCCTTTGATGTTAAACCCTTATAGGTCACCTTTGGTGGTCTGTAAGCAGTTTAACACCCTAGCTTATCCAGTTAAGTGATTTCCTCTGGTTTGAGTATCTTGAGAGATGTTGGGCTTGAATGTGAAGATGAAGACTTCATTGAAGAGTGTAGAAGAGGATGAATCCTTGAGTATTTCCATTCCAGCTGAAGCTTGAAGAGCAACAAGAGCAAGTTGATACTTGAAGACCCTTGACGATGAAGTAAAGACTGAAGGATGAAGTTGATACTTCTAAGTGATTAAAGATTACTTTGAGAAGCTGAAGCTTGTAAGAAGAGAAGACCAAGTTGAGACTGGTAAAGCAGGAAGAGCTGAAGCTTGAAGATCAAAGGAAGTTGATACTTACTTTGATACCTGGAGACCTTGAAGGGATCAAGTCGATACTTGTGGTTATTAAGTGAAGCCTGAAGGTGGAACTGATCAAGGAGCTGAAGCTTGAGGAGAAGATAAGTTGAAACTTATGTTGAAGGGTTGAAACCTGGAAAAGCAAATTGATATTTGTCAAGAGTGATGGAAGTCTGAAGACTGAGTTGCTGGTGGAAGAGCTGAAGCTTGAAGTTGAGAGAGGAGTTGCTTTCTTTTCTTTTTTCTTTGTTGTATTGATGTGTTTTGTTTGACTTGCTTGATGCATTAGAATAAGTCCATATCTAGAATAGGTAGAATCTAGGAGCATGATTGCACTAGAGGTTGAGTTGCTCCCTCTGCTTGTATTGTTATTGTGTGGCTTTGCTTGTGGGTATTCGGTAGAGCCCTGCTCCCTTGCCCATGTGGTTTGTTTGCTTGATAGCATGATTTCACTTCTTCTGTATGATTGCAGTTTACCGTATATTGCTTGATAGCATGTTGTTTATTTCAGTATGATTATTGTTATCCATTCTGGCTTGAGGTTGAGATGAGCTTGTGGAGGCTGAAGCCCCACACACATTTCCTCCCTCACTTGCATTGCATGCATTTTACTGTTAAGCTGATGCTTTGTCTGTTTTGGTGTATCACTGACATGATCCCTTAGGACTCTCATTTTCTTTGATAAGGAATTGATGATAGAACTTTAGGTTGAAACCTATGCATGACAACTTCTAGGAGTTCCCTGTTCAAACCTCAACCATAGGATGAATCCTTGGCATGACAACAGTAGGACTTGATAGTCTTCCTCCTAGTTGGGCCTGGTCTCTTCTCATCTCAAAACAGTTTAAGATACAGTAATCATGAATGATTTCTTTCGTACGTTACGAGCCTTAAGCTATCTGAGAAAGGATTGTGGGAGAGTTTCTTTTCCACAGTCTGGATGTTTAGTATGGTACCCTTTGGGTGACATGCGACGCATTCACTCTCAGGTCATAGTCTCTAGTGCGATTGAAATTGCCAACACAATAAAAACACTCTTTCGTAAAAGACAGGAAATAAACCGTAGTGTCCCGAACTACGTGAGCTCTGATCTCTCATACCTGTTGAGAGTACGTAGGCACAATACTAATGTATTGGCGAGCTACCTTCCCCCATAACCCGTCGTAGGTCGAACTACGTTGACTCTGATTTCTCGTTCTCTGATGAGAATACGTAGGCATAAAGTGCGACGCTTTGCCGAGTCATTTTTTTTCTTTCTGTTTAAGCCAGCCTGAAGGTGAGAAAATACTTAGAAGGGGGGGTTGAATAAGTATGACAGAAAATAAGCAAAGATAAAAACTCAAGTATTTTTATCCTGGTTCGTTGAACTCAACTACTCCAGTCCACCCTTTCCAAGAGTGATTTGCCTTTCTCAACAAGGACTTAATCCACTATTCAAATCAACTGATTACAAATAGCAACACCTAAGAACAACTGTTCTTAGTCTTCTCAAGAGCTACTGATCTAACCTAGATCCTCTTAAGGAAAACAACACCTAAGAACAACTGTTCTTAGTCTTCTCAAGAGCTACTGATCTAACCTAGATCCTCTTAAGGAAAACTTCCTTTACAAATTAATGTAATACAATGTAAGAGTAAGAAATTGCTTCTAATAAAGCTATAAACACAACTGTGTTATTTCTCTAAGTTTAGAACAATGTATGAACAACAAAGAATATGAGAGCTTGAGAGTTTCTTCGCTTGAGAGTGTTCTTGCAATATTTTCGTCTCTTGAAGAATGAGCTATGATTTCCTTTATATAGCCACTTGAATATTGGAGAGAATATAATACCGTTGGAGAAGATATTTCCAATATCAAATAGTACTGTCCTTTGTACTATTGCAGCAGAGAGACGGCGCACAAATAGTGGGTGTAGCAATTGTCTGCTGAGCTGTGATTATACCATATATGGAATGTATCAGAGGAATAATCTTCTTGCAGAGATTTATGTCTATCCCAATTAAGGAAAGATTTGCTGGGCATATTCCAACGGATATATTAAAATAATCTTCTTCAAATAATTCTTCAGATAGTTCAGATCAACAATCAATATCAGAGTCTTCAGTCTTCAGAATCTTCTGGAAACTTCAGAGCCTAAGATGTTCTTCAGATGTTGCTGAATCAGAGTCTGGTGCAGCTGTGTGCTTGAAGCGTAACATGCTCTTAGATCAGAGTCTTCACTCAGATCAGAGTCTTCTCTCATTCAGAGTCTCTTCACTCAGAGTCTTCTTTCATTCAGATTCTTGATAATATATGCAGCGTGTTGTATCTTCAGAATCTTGATGACTAAGCTCTTATACTTCAGATTCTTCTAATCTTCAGATGCTCTTGAGCCATTCAGAATTTATTGTTCACATCAAATTTGCTCTTTAAGATTAAAATCTTTTGTGCCTGTAGAAAACAGTTTAGAACAAATTTAGAGAGTATAATTCTTGTATACAAATTATCATTAATGTTATCATCAAAACATAGAGATATTTCTAAGACACAATCTGTGCTCTTACAATCTCCCCCTTTTTGATGATGACAAAACATGAGAAATTTGTTCAATAAAAATATGAATTAAAATTACTCCCCCTGAGATTAACAATCTCCCCCTGAAATGAATACTCTAATGGAATTAGATACTTCCCTTTCTGGTTGAGTACATTTCAGATTCAGAGCCTGATTGAAGCCTGGTTGACATATGTTTGACTTCTAGAGTCAAAGCTTGATGCCATATTAAAGCTTGATGCCAGATGAACAACTTCAGAACACCTGGTTGTTTATCTTGCCATTTCCTGTCTTGAGTTATCTTTTAGATCATAGTACTCAAGGTTAGATATCAGAGTCTGGTCTACTCAGATTTAGCTATTTTTGATCAGGTTCTGAAAAGATAGATCTCAGGAAAAACTTCAATGAAATTTGTCAGATTTTTTAATAATATCTGGAACACTTAAATTCAAAGAATGTTAGTAACATGTCTGACTTAGTTAAGATAATTGCTTATAGATTTGAACAATCAGATTCTATTTTGTTTCTCCCCCTTTTTGTCATAATCAAAAAGAATTTTAAAAGACAGTAAAGATGCAGAAGAAACACATATCCAGATAAGCAAAAAGATCATTGTCATTAAGTCAAGAGAACATGCAGATTCAGATAAAAGCATACAAAACATATCAGAAGAAAATCAAAACAAAGCAAAACATGAAAAACTTGTGCAAAACATCAAGAAGGTTTAGCAGATGAGGCTTGTTGAGAAGCAATGAGTTGCAGCAGTGCTGTAATCCTTTCTGAATTGTCATCTTGCTTAGCCATCCAAGTTTTCATTTCTTCATTTGTTTTCTTTTGATCAACCATAAAATCCTTAAGTTCTTTGACATCCTTCTGAAGATCTGTAGATTCTGAAACAGTAGATTCTGAAACAGTCTGAGTAACATCAGGTGCAGGAATTTCTGGAGGTGGAGGAGCTTCTAGAAGAAGAATAGGAGGAGTGTTTCTCTTAATCCGTTTTTGATAAGCAGCAAACCTTACTTTTGACAATCTAAGACATTGAGTCCTGATTTTCAAAGCCTCCCTATTCAGTCTGTAAAGATATTTCTTCCACACAGCGTCAGCAGCCTCTTTGTCCATAGTAGTCATGCAAACATCCATAATGTCAGCAAAGTCTGAGACATTATCCTTATCAAAATCTCTTAACAGAGTATAAACACGTGATCCCAATTCTGCTTCATCAGGGATTCTGGGTTTTCTTGGTTGGGTTAGGTGTGTTTGTGGTGTTTGTTCAGAAGGTTGAGGTTGTGAAGATGGATGTTCAGATGTTTGTGGTTCAGAAGGTTGAGGATTGATTTATGGTTCAGATGTTGGTTGGTTGGTTTGTGGTTCAGATGTTTGTTGGTCAGAGTGTTGTGGTTGAGGTATTGAGGGAATTGGTTGGGTTTCTGTTGGTTGTGGAGTGTTTTGGATTTCAAGAGGTTGTGGAGTGAGAGTTTGAGTTGGGGAATTTTGTGGAGAAGGTGGATGTTCAGAAGTTGGAGATTTAAACAGCTGTTTCCAAACACTCTCAGAACGAGGTTGTTTGAGATCATTCAAGCATTCATTAATGTAACCAGATGATTCATCATCAGATGATGCATCAGAGTGGTTAGATTTTTCAGAAGTTGAAGATAAAATGACAGACTGGTTTAAAGGTGTGACATCTAATATCTTATCAGGATCAATGAGATATTCAGGTTGGTCAGAGTGTTCAGGGTGAACATCCTCTGGAATGGTATATTCTGGGATAGTGTTTTGTGGTTGTGGTGTTGTTTGTTGAGTTTGTTGTGGAATTTCTGTTTGTATGTTTGTTGGTTGCTTGGATTGTGGTGTATGAGGGGGGACAGAAGATGGTTTAGAGATAAAAGTTTTAGAAGGTCTGGATCTTCTAAATCTAAGTGGGGAGTCAGAGGGTGTGAGGGTATCAGAATGATGAACAGGATTAGAATCAGTGTTAAATACCTGTTTCAGAGTATCTCTAATTTCTTCAAAAGTTGCTGCAGGAGGATTTGGTTGAACCTTCTTCAGCTTCTTCCTTTTCTTCTTCTTTTCAGCATCTGAATGCTTCCTTTTCTTCTGATGACCTTCACCATCAACTTTTCTCTTACGTCTTCTTTCCCTTGTCAAATCAGGAAGAACTTGGCCTTCCTTCTGCAAAAGATTGGCAGGAATCTCAACACCATCTCTTAGGCAGCGAGCAACATACTCAGCAATAATTTCTCTAGGTTCATCTGAGGTGAATAAAGGAAAATCCTTAACAGGAATCCTTCTTCCCCTAACTTCTTCAGAGTTAGTTTTCCTTGGTTTCTCAGATAAATCATCAACCAGTTTCATCCTTCTCAAAGTTAAACCGTTTATTTCAGAGCCAATGATATAAGTCAGATCTTTTGTCAACCCAGCCTCTTGCAGATGCGCCACAAGTTGGTTTTCTATCAGAATATCTGAAATCAGCCTTCCCATAGGGATCCATGTTCTGACTTTTCCAGATTTATCTCTGGCTGTTTCCCTTGTTTCCTTGACGTGAGACACCAGATGATTAAACAAAAAATATGGAAGATCAATCTGAATGTTTTGGTGTAAACAATACATGAAGTAAAGTTGTTCAGCATTAACATAATCAGAAGAGTTTGAAGAGGGTCTGTGAAAGATGGTGTTCATGAAAATCTTAGCCCATATCTTGTAAGTGGGTTTCAAGAACTTAACCTTCTTACAAGGTTCACCAGTAGTACAGATTTCTTGACATACATCTTTCAGGTCTTCACGCGCAGAAGACAGAGAGGTTACTCCATCAGTTGCCTTAAAACCTATGAGTTTCCTTATCAGGTTTTCAGTGATAACTATCTTTTTTCCCAGCACAGAGGAGTGAATGAACTTTGGAGTAGCATATGCATGGATCCAGAACTCCTTCACTAACTTTGGATACACAGGACCCATAAGCCTGTCAAAGTAACCGTCCCAGCCTTGTGCTTTGATTGAAGAAATCAGATCAAACCCATTTTCAGCAAGATCTTCTAAGTCCACGAAACTTTCACACAGTACTTCTAGTGAATCAACAGCAGTTAGGAGAGTGCGTACTGGTTCTATGACAGTGGTAGCATTTTTGGTAGTAACAGCTTTTGAAGTAGATGCCATTGATGACGATGATGAAGAAGATGAAGGTTTCTGAGTTCTTTTAGGGTTTGCAAAGAGAGAGAACAACAAACAAAAGCGCATATGTGTTTGAGAATGTGAAAAGTGTGAATGTGTTATGAGAGTGGTTTATATAGACAAATAAAGCAAGCATGGGAAACACAACAGACACACATAGGACACATACGCACGTTTGCATTAAATGAAAAGTAATCATTTTTAATTATGATATGACATTTGGGGGAAAATCAAGACAGATTGAGATTTTCAAAGCAATACCTTAAACGTCATAATCAGTAGGTGTACTCCATCTTTTCAGATTCTGAGTGACACGTGTTTGCTTGCATGTGATTCTATAACTCTTAAGAAATGAAACGTTTTCAACTTTCAGATCCTCTGAGATGGTCAGTTCAGAGTTTCACACAAAAAAAAATTCACAGATAAATTAAACAAGCAAAACAGATGAAATACTTCAGAGTGTTAAACACTTAGCATCTGAGAAGTTGACTCTGAGAAATATTACTCTGGACAAAAATCCATACAAATATTTTTCAGAATAAACTTAAACCTATCTTCAGCAAGGGGTTTTGTGAAAATGTCTGCCCATTGATGATCTGTATCAACAAAGGCTAAATTTATTACACCCTTCTGAACATAGTCTCTGATGAAATGATGTTTAATCTCTATATGTTTGGCCTTAGAGTGTAAAATTGGATTTTTGGATAAACATATAGCAGAAGTATTATCACAGAAGATAGAAAGATTACTCTCATAGATTTGATAATCTTCTAGTTGACTCTTCATCCAGAGCATCTGAGTGGAACATCCAGCAGCAGCAATGTATTCTGCCTCTGTGGTTGATAGTGCAATTGTTGGTTGCTTCTTGCTGTACCACGAGATCAGATGACTTCCAAGAAACTGACAGCTTCCAGAAGTACTTTTGCGCTCAACTCTATCTCCAGCATAGTCAGCATCACAGAATCCAACTAGTGAATATTCGTCAGATCTTCTGTAACACAAACCAACATTAGCAGTACCTTTCAGATACCTTAGAATCCTCTTAACAGCAGTTAAGTGTGATTCTCTAGGATCTGATTGGAATCTAGCACATAAACAAACACTAAACAGAATGTCTGGTCTAGAAGCAGTCAAATAAAGAAGAGATCCTATCATACCTCTGTAGAGTTTCTGATCTACCTTCTTACTTACCTCTTCCTTACCTAGAGTGCTTGTAGGATGCATTGGAGTCTTTGCCATTTTGCTATCCAGCATGTTAAACTTCTTCAGAAGCTCTTTAACATACTTGGTCTGATGTATGTAGGTGCACTCTGGAGTCTGATTTACTTGGATTCCCAGAAAGAATCTCAATTCTCCCATCATGCTCATCTCAAATTCTGCCTGCATACATTTAGCAAACTCCTTTCCAAGCATAATATTTGTTGATCCAAAAATAATATCATCTACATAAATTTGACAAATCAACAAATCTTTCTTAATGGTTTTACAAAATAGTGTGGTATCCACTTTTCCTCTGATGAAATTTTTCTTCAGAAGAAAATTACTCAACCTCTCATACCAAGCTCTGGGAGCTTGTTTTAGTCCATAAAGAGATTTTTTCAGTTTGTAAACATGATCTGGAAAATTTTCATTTTCAAAACCAGGAGGTTGGTGGACATACACTTCCTCTTCTATAATTCCATTAAGAAAAGCACTTTTAACATCCATCTGATAAAGAGTGATGTTATGTTGTGCAGCAAATGAAATAAGCAAGCGTATAGACTCTAACCTTGCAACAGGAGCATATGTTTCTGTGTAGTCTATGCCTTCTTGTTGACTGTAGCCTTGAGCAACCAGTCTTGCTTTGTTCCTTTCAACTTCTCCTTTCTCATTAAGTTTATTTCTGAAAACCCATTTTGTTCCAATGACATTGAAACCTTTAGGTCTTGGAACCAGATCCCAGACTTCATTCCTTGTGAATTGATTCAGCTCCTCTTGCATAGCTAAAATCCATTCATTATCTTCCAGAGCCTCATCAACAGATGTTGGTTCTATAATTGACACTAAGCCACAGAAGGAAGATTCAGAAGTTCTGAGAAATGCTCTTGTCCTTATTGGATCATCTTTCTTTCCAATTATCACATCCTCTGGATGAGAAGCTTTCATTCTGGAAGAAGATCCTCTGACTGTTGGTCTTTCAGAAATATGCAGATTGTCAAGTTGGGAAGTTAGAGGCGTAGCATCTGGGTTTGCTTCAGAGTCTTTGTCTTCAGTCTTGTCTGCCTCTGAGCCTTCAGAGTCTGTGAGAATAACTTCTCTATCTGCAGAACTTTCAACTTGCTTTGGCTTTTCAGAGCCAAGCTTATCATCAAATCTAACATGAATAGATTCTTCCACAATCTGTGTTTCAGTATTGAATACTCTGTAGCCTTTAGAGCGTTCAGAATAACCAAGCATGAAACACTTCTGTGCTTTGGAATCAAACTTGTTCAGATGATCTTTAGTGTTAAGCATATAACAAATACATCCAAATGGATGAAAATAAGCAATGTTGGGCTTTCTGTTTCTCCACAATTCATAGGGAGTCTTTTCCAGAAGAGGTCTTACAGACACTCTGTTCTGAATATAACATGCTGTATTTATTGCTTCTGCCCAAAAGTATTTTGCCAGATTTGTCTCGTTGATCATGGTTCTGGCCATTTCTTGCAATGTTCTATTTTTCCTCTCTACAACTCCATTTTGTTGTGGAGTTCTAGGACAGGAGAAATCATGTGCAATTCCTTTTTCAGAAAAATATTTTTCAAAATATTTGTTTTCAAATTCACCACCATGATCACTTCTGACTTTAATAATTTTGCATCCTTTTTCAGTCTGGACTTGATTGCAGAAGTCAATGAACACAGAATGAGACTCATCCTTGTGTTTTAGAAACTTTACCCATGTCCATCTGCTGTAGTCATCTACAATGACTAACCCATACTTCTTGCCTCTGATGGATGCAGTTTTCACTGGTCCAAACAGATCAATATGAAGTAATTCCAATGGTCTAGAAGTGGAAACAACATTTTTTGGTTTAAAATGAGATTTTGAAAATTTACCCTTTTGACATGCGCCACACAGAGCATCTGAATTGAACTTCAGATTAGGGAGTCCTCTGACCAGATTGAGTTTATTAATCTGAGATATACGTCTCATATTAATATGTCCCAATCTTCTATGCCAAACCCATTGCTCATCATTCACAGATAAAAGGCATTTTACATTTTGAACTTTAAGTTCTGAAAGGTTAATTTTGTAAATGTTGTTTTTCCTCTTTCCACTGAATAGGATTGAACCATTCTTTTGACATACAGCTTTGCAACATTTTTGATTAAAGATGATATCATAACCATTGTCACTTAATTGACTTATGGACAATAGATTATGTTTCAATCCTTCAACTAACAGAACATTAGAAATAGAGGGTAGGTTACCATTACCTATTGTACCAGAGCCAATGATCTTGCCCTTCTGGTTCCCTCCAAATTTCACGTCCCCTCCAGATCTAAGTTCCAGGCTTTGGAACATAGACCTTTCGCCCGTCATATGTCGTGAGCATCCAGAGTCCAGGTACCATGATTGGTGTCTGGATTTTGCTGCTAAGAACATCTGCAACAGGTATTATTTTACTTTTAGGTACCCAGATCTTCTTGGGTCCTTTGGGGTTAGATGTTCTGTGGTTTTGCCTAAACTTCTGTTTTTCAACATAGTGTTTATTCTGGCTAGCCCTTGGCTTAAACACATAAGTACTCTTTTCAGAGCTTGTATGTTTAATATCATTCAGATGACCAAACTTAAAATGAGAATACAGAGGAGTCTTCTTGATGAAGAGTTTATCAACAGATTTTGGATTGCTTCCAGAGGAAGATTCACATCCAATGCCTCTTCTGTTGTTCCCACTAACACCATAGATCATAGAAGCCATTTTGCTTCTGTCTATGCTTTTAGTGAGGAATCTTTTAAAACTGGAGTCATATTTTTCTAAAATATTTTCACTTGACTCTGTTTCAGTATCAGATTCTTGTTGAGTTGTTTCTAAATCATTTTTGAGTTTTAAATTTATTTCTTTCTGCTCAACAAGTTCTGTTCTCAGAAGATCAATCTCAGATTCAAGATTGCTTTTCAGCTTCTTGTATTTGAGTTTAATCTTGCTGTAGCTTTCCAACATGTCAGATAAACTTTCAACAAGTTCAGCTCTGGAGAGTTCAGAAAATACCTCTTCAGAGTCAGAGTCTGATTCTGACTCAGATTCAGATGATGACGTTCCTTCATCTTGATCATTTGTGTTGGCCATCAGCGCAACATTTGCACATTCTTCCTCAGATTCAGAAGATGATTCAGATTCATCTGAGTCATCCCATGTAGCCATCAGAACCTTTTTCTTTTTATCAAACTTCCTTTTGGGTTTTTCCTTTTGAAGTTTGGGACATTCACTCTTGTAGTGTCCAGGTTCTTTACATTCATAGCAAGTGCCCTCTTTCTTGCCAGATCTTCTGTGTCCAGAAGATTCTCTCTTTTGATCAGATCTTCTGAAGTTGTTGAACTTCTTCCCTTTGTGCTTCCAGAGTTTGTTGATCCTTCTGGACAGCATGGATAGTTCATCTTCTTCTTCAGAAGAAGATTCCTCAGAGCTTTCTTCATTTACCTGCAAAGCTTTAACAGATTTGTTAGATTTAAAAGCTAAGGATTTACCTTTATCTTTCTTCTGGGGTTCATCTTCCTCCAGCTCAATCTCATGACTTCTCAAAGAACTGATGAGTTCTTCTAATGAGATTTTGTTCAGATCCTTGGCCAGCTTCAATGCAGTCACCATAGGTCTCCATCTGGTAGGAAGACTTCTGATGATCTTCTTGACATGATCAGATGTTGAGTAGCCCTTGTCCAGAACTTTCAACCCAGCTGTTAGAATCTGAAATCTGGAAAACATAGTCTCAATGTTCTCAGATTCTTCCATCTTGAACGCTTCATACTTCTGTATCAGCGCCAGAGCCTTTGTTTCTTTCACCTGAGAGTTTCCCTCATGAGTCATTTTGAGAGACTCAAACATATCATGAGCAGTGTCTCTGTTGGTAATCTTCTCATACTCTGTATGAGAGATTGCATTAAGAAGTATGGTTCTGGCTTTGTGATGATTCTTGAATTCTTTCTTCTGCTCCTCAGTCATTGATTTTCTATCAATCTTTTTGCCATCCTTAGTAGGATGTTCATATCCATCAATGACTAAATCCCAGAGATCAGCATCGTACCCCAAGAAAAAACTTTCAAGTCTATCTTTCCAATAATCAAATTTTTCTCCATCAAACATTGGAGGTTTGGTGCTGATTCTGTCTCCTTCATATTTGTTGCTTGATGTAGGAATATCACCCATATTAGCAACCAAATAAATAACAGAGTATTCTTCTCACTGGATCTTTATCTGTCACGGTTAAGTGAATGCACACGCAGAACCGGAGCTCTGATGCCAACTGAAGGTGAGAAAATACTTAGAAGGGGGGGTTGAATAAGTATGACAGAAAATAAGCAAAGATAAAAACTCAAGTATTTTTATCCTGGTTCGTTGAACTCAACTACTCCAGTCCATCCTTTCCAAGAGTGATTTGCCTTTCTCAACAAGGACTTAATCCACTATTCAAATCAACTGATTACAAATAGCAACACCTAAGAACAACTGTTCTTAGTCTTCTCAAGAGCTACTGATCTAACCTAGATCCTCTTAAGGAAAACAACACCTAAGAACAACTGTTCTTAGTCTTCTCAAGAGCTACTGATCTAACCTAGATCCTCTTAAGGAAAACTTCCTTTACAAATTAATGTAATACAATGTAAGAGTAAGAAATTGCTTCTAATAAAGCTATAAACACAACTGTGTTATTTCTCTAAGTTTAGAACAATGTATGAACAACAAAGAATATGAGAGCTTGAGAGTTTCTTCGCTTGAGAGTGTTCTTGCAATATTTTCGTCTCTTGAAGAATGAGCTATGATTTCCTTTATATAGCCACTTGAATATTGGAGAGAATATAATACCGTTGGAGAAGATATTTCCAATATCAAATAGTACTGTCCTTTGTACTATTGCAGCAGAGAGACGGCGCACAAATAGTGGGTGTAGCAATTATCTGCTGAGCTGTGATTATACCATATATGGAATGTATCAGAGGAATAATCTTCTTGCATAGATTTATGTCTATCCCAATTAAGGAAAGATTTGCTGGCATATTCCAACGGATATATTAAAATAATCTTCTTCAAATAATTCTTCAGATAGTTCAGATCAACAATCAATATCAGAGTCTTCAGTCTTCAGAATCTTCTGGAAACTTCAGAGCCTAAGATGTTCTTCAGATGTTGCTGAATCAGAGTCTGGTGCAGCTGTGTGCTTGAAGCGTAACATGCTCTTAGATCAGAGTCTTCACTCAGATCAGAGTCTTCTCTCATTCAGAGTCTCTTCACTCAGAGTCTTCTTTCATTCAGATTCTTGATAATATATGCAGCGTGTTGTATCTTCAGAATCTTGATGACTAAGCTCTTATACTTCAGATTCTTCTAATCTTCAGATGCTCTTGAGCCATTCAGAATTTATTGTTCACATCAAATTTGCTTTTTAAGATTAAAATCTTTTGTGCCTGTAGAAAACAATTTAGAACAAATTTAGAGAGTATAATTCTTGTATACAAATTATCATTAATGTTATCATCAAAACATAGAGATATTTCTAAGACACAATCTGTGCTCTTACACAGCCTTGATAGGTAGATAGATAAAACCAACTCGTCCAAGTAAACACAACAAGCATGGATCCCGTCGAGTACGACGGACGTGAGGGGTGCTAATACCTTCCCCTTGCGTAACCGACTCCCGAACCCAGACAATGGTTGCGACGACCTTGTCTTACCCTTTTTCGTTAGGTTTTTTCCGATCGTTTCCTTTCCCGCTCTGAGGGATAAATAACGAAAGGTGGCGACTCTTCTGTTGTGCCGGCACCTTATTTTCGCGTAAGCGACAATCCTCCCAAGCATCCTCGCCGAAGGCATCCTCAAGCCTGGGTTTCTTCACCTCTGCTTGAATCTTGAACTCTTCAAGTGCTGATAAAGTTTCCTGGTAATTTAGCTCGATCGTGCTTCTGTAGAACGATTCTAACAATACCTCCCTCTCCTTAGCCTTGAATTGCGCCTTCAGCTTATCAACCTGAATTCAAAGCTGATCCTCTCTACTTTTGTTGGCAGTCAAGGTAGCATTCCATTGCTTGTTGAATTTGGATATATTCAGATAGGCTTTGTCTAAATCCTCTTTCTTACTCTTCAGAACGTCACAAGTGCTTTTCAGATCAAGACCGACTTGCTTCCGTGCTTGCACCTGATCAGCAAGTTCTTTCTCCAACTTGATAAAGGATTCTGACTTTGTCTTGGCCAAATAAACAGCTTCACCCTTATCATGCATCAGCTGACTGATTTCCTGCTTCAACTCTTCATTCTCTTTGCGCAGCTCTTCCTTCTATGCCCAAAGCTTGGTATATCTCAGGATGTCGACGGTTGTAGGCGGCTCAATGACTAAGGGATACAATGGTTTTTCAACAGGAAATGACAATAGTACCTCTTCAACCCTCTTCTGAATCCACTCCAAGTAGGGATCATAGGCTCTACAATCTCCTTTTCCTAAAGAAAGCTTTCCCTTCTTGTGAATTTTACCCCAAGCGTCCACGAATTTGGCCGAGATACCATGATCAGCTACACCTGTGAAGTACAGAGATTCCTGCACTTCTTCTTCTTTCGGAGGTCCTTTCAAAGCATAACCAAATTGTCTGATAGCCAGAGAAGGATTATAGTTGATGCCGCCTTTCCTCCCTATCAAGGGCATATTGGGAAAGCTACCACAACTAAAGATAAGCTCGTGACCTAGCAGGTCTCGATTGAACCAGACAATATTCTTTTCTGTTAAACCCATAAGCCTCTTTGACCATTCAGACAAATTCTTCAAATCCACAACAGCTCCAAAGCAAGGAAGGTGATCAACAAACCACTTATGCAACAGCGGTGCACAACAAGAAACCATTTTCCTCTTCTTTTCTCGTTCTTGTAATGTACCAAATGATACAAATCTCCCAAAAAAGTAGGTACGGGGTTCCTAGAAGTGAAGATATGAAAAGCATCGAAATCCATAAAGTCTGGTACATTGGGAAACAACACAATGCCATAGACACACAAATCCAAGATAGCACTGAAAACCACCCAACAACCTTTTCTAGCATACTCTTAGGCTTTGTCCACCAAGAAAGATAAAGTAAAGCCGGAAACTCCGCTTCTCTTGATAACATGGGTTACCAAGTCAAAGGCGCTCAAATAAAGAGTGGCAGATAACTTCTCAAGATTAGGTTCTTCCTCGGAGCTGAAGAATGGCACCTTATTTAGGATCGGAACACCTAAGATGAAGGCGAATTCTTCCAAAGTCGGAGCCAACACATAGTCTGGGAATGTGAAACAACACAATGGTGGATTATAAAATTGTAACAGGGTATGAATAGAACCATACTCATAGCTCGCGACCTTACAGACAAGATTTAGAATACTCCCATAATCTTCCCTGAAGGTTGCCAAAACACCAGGATCAGCCAGGGAAATTAGACCAAATAAAGGTCCTAACTCAGGTGCAGAAAACTTGTACACAACAATCCTCTTTCTGCTTGCTTCCATCTCTATAGAAGACCAGTACCAGAATCAAGGGAAAGATAAGAACCTGTAACAATACAAACATGCCATGCTAAATGCAGGATGATTATGCAAATGCAAACATGGGACCAAGGTATCCACTACTCAAATTTGCTGCCGTGCCGTTGAATGAACTCAACTAGAGCTCCACTCTAATCAGAATACTGAGATAACAGAAAACCGGAGTACTCGGGATTAAAAGTCTGCACTGACAAGAAAACCAGGGTTGGTTGAAGGCCAGGTTTCCAGCAAAACCCATCCCTTCTCACATGTGGGTTCTAGTCTTGAAAGGTACGACATCTTATGCGGGCTGTCAGCGTCACAGACTTTTGAGAAACGATGATACCTTCACCATTTATGGTTTGGCATTATATTCTAACGAAGCGGCCTCACTTAGCTGACTTCCCAAATGTACGACCTCCAGAGTCGACAGTTTCTCTAAGTTAATATTCCCTCAACTGCACCAGATGTGCAGGATAGAATATTTCCAAAGAAAAACCTCGTCTGAACATGAACTTTGCACGAGCTATTGCATGGCCAAACGCCACACAAGCTCCCGCTACTCTCCACACTAATCCTATGTGTATACTCAAGCCTGGGTTCGACTTATCTCTCAATGGAACAACCCAACCCACAACACAGGAGCAGCATAATATGATAATAAAATGCAAATGCAATAATATACAACAGATAAGTACATAAAGCAAAATAACTGCACAACAGTAAACACCCAAAGACGCAACAGACAAGCGCTAGGATTGACTCGCATAGGGAACCAGAGTCCCCAGCAGAGTCGCCAGCTGTCGCAACTGCGAAACACACCCGGCGGAAAACAGAAGAGTCGCCACCTTTCGTTATTTATCCCAAAGAAAGGGAAAGGAAACAATCGGAAAAACCTAACGAAAAAGGAAAAGACCAGGTCATCGCAACCAAGTCCTGGGTTTGGGAGTCGGTTACGCAAGGGGAAGGTATTAGCACCCCTCACGTCCGTCGTACTCGACGGGATCCACGCCTTTTATCTATCTAAGGGTGTGTTTAAACTATCTACGCTATAGGCTCATAGGACAAAAAGAAAAGAAAAGAGACTCGGCAGAGCATCGCCGCTCTGTGCCTACGTATTCCCTCGTGCAATGGGAAAGTTAGAGTCAACGTAGTTCGGCTAACTACGGGCGAAGGGGGGGGGGGGGGGAAGGTTGCTCGCCGAGACATCCTCGTCTCGTGCCTACGTATTCTCATATGGTATGAGAAATCAGAGCAAACATAGTTCGGGATGGCACGAACCCACAGGTTGATTAAGTGTTTTAACCGAGTAGGGTTAAACCTTCGTTCTAGCAGTTAGGGACGAAGCCTGTTTGCGGTAGAACCAAAGCTTAACAAAACTCTATTTACGAAAAAGGTTTCCGGTTAATCCCGAAGGAAAAAGGTTTGATGTTTGTTTTGTGATTTTTAGCGAAGTGAATTAATTCGGTTTGTGATTCACGTTGCACTAAATACTATGACATAGGAGCGAATGCGTCGCGTAACGCCCCCAAACGGGATGTACATTAAACACTCTAGACAAGCGAGAGGAGACCCCTCACTCATCATTCCTCATGTAGCTTAAGGCTCGTAGCGCACAATGTTCATCGCATTTATTAGATGAGTTAGAATGATTTTGAGATGAGAAGAAGAGAGACGCACGGAAGGTCTAAGGGAAACTCGGCCCTAACGTTATCATGCAAAGTGGTCCTAAGGTTAGGATAAAAGGGGCAACATTTACCCTAATGTTAGCATGCTTGGATTGAACACTTAATGTCTCTCCTACTCCTATCCTAAACGGAGGGACTAGGAACCCTATGGGGATCATGGGAAAAAGCACAAGAACACCAAATAAATTCAATCACAAGTAAGAGATGCAAACATGGAATGCAACACACAAGCAAAGGGAGGAAGAAAGTATGGGGTAAACACCACCACAAGCACATCTCGACCTTTATTAATGCAAGAAATAAGAATGCAAAACACAAGAGGAAATGCAAACATGAATATCACTTTGAACGACAAACTACGAAAGTAGGCATCCAAGTAAAAAATAAACACAAGTCGACGAAGTCTCGATTGAACAACCAAAACAGCGACAAAATTTCCAAAACATTTCACTTCTAATGCATCATATTGAACTACGATGATTCGATGTGAAACTATACTCAAACATGCAAGAAAATCAGCAAAACAGACCCACTGACACAGTGTTAATCGGTTAATCATATGCGTTAACCGATTAACCACTTAAAAATGGCTGAAAATCTGGAAAGTTGTACATGTTAATCGGTTAACCCCAGGCGTTAACCGATTAACACCTTGAAAATGTTGAAAAATTTGAATATTTGAAATAGTTAATCGGTTAACCATATGTGTTAACCGATTAACACTGTGCCAACAGCAGAAAAACAGCAACAAAACAATATTTTCAGCAAATAAGCACTTATCTGTTACACCGGATGATCACATAATCACTTAATCACGAAATTAAACCAGCAAATCATGATTCAAACAACATGTAAACAGATTAACACAACCAAATCATGAATCAAACGGATCAAATTAACCAAAATCTAATCAAATGTGAAAATCCACATGATTATGCAAAAAAGCTAAAAACAAATTCGGATCCAACCTTCGGAGCAAATATTTGCTCCAGTTAGTGTTGATTCAACTGTAATTGAATAGATCTGATGCTAGAAGTTCGGAATACTTCAAGATCCACACCAAATCTTGTAGTAGCAATGAAGATCCTTCAAGATCAATCCAAAATAAGCCAAATAATCACTTCCAAAATCACTTCAAGATTCAGATCCAATTTTGCACGAAAATTGGATGAAGAAACCAATTCAATGAAGATGATGGATGAAGTTTTAAGCTCAAGAATTCATTGATTCCATGGAAGACTCAAAGAATTCAATGGAAAAGAGCTTTGGTGAAGGTTTTGGAAGATGGAAAATTGAGAGAGAATTGAGATGAATTCTGAAAATGAGTGAATTATGAGTCTTTTTTTTTGTGGTTTGGAGTAATTCAAATAAATACCCCTTAGGTTTGGATCCAAATGAAAGGTTTGGAAGATGGTTTGGGAAATTTGGAATGGAGTGAGGAATGGGAGTTTGGAGGGAAAATGAAATTAATCAAATTCTGAAATGATTCTAGATCCTTCCCAAGTGTAAAATTTGAAATTCAAGTGATCAAAATTGGACCCCAAAACAGCTCCCCTTGAAAATTCACGTGCAGAGGCAAAATCTGCACTGGTTAATCGATTAACCATATAGATTAATAGGTTAACACCTTTAAAAAAATCCCAAATTTCCCTAATTTTTCCTTGGTTAATCGATTAACCATATGGGTTAACCGATTAACACCTTCAAAAAATTGAATTTGGCGCCTTTTGGAGGGAAATCTGCACATTTGCCCTGTTTCAACTGTTTGGAGCTCTGTTAAGCTTCTAAATCTCGTTCTTGAATGTTGCAACTGTAAGAATGCTTGATATGAGCCTGAGTGCTGCTTCCTGAAGTTATCCTGCAAAATAAATATAAAATCGATCGCTCGACCGCTGGGCAAAATAAATGCCGGAGCCTCTGATGCTCGCTGTTCAGTCTTTCAGTCATTCACGCCAAAATGAACCTGAGTCACAGGAATGCCTTGACCCCATACCTCGAGAACGAATGTTATGATATGCAAAAAATGCAAAATGCAAAGAAACAAAAGCCAGTTAAGGTTAAAACGAAAGGCAAATTTTGGGGTGCTACAGCTGCCCCTATTCAATCGACTTAGACCTGAAGAGGTGAGAAGCATCAACTTTCAAACATTCAAGGTATGAGGTGATTGAATACAACAAGAGGATCAAACTCAATGGGGATTTAGAAAAGGCACATTCTTTCTGCCTAAGGCTGACGACCTTAATGGAGAGAGGACAAATAGCACTTAGGGGGTAAATGACGCAACTTATGCATTTATGAATATGAATCAAATATGCATGATGTATGTATGCTTATTGTGACAAAGCAGACACAACATACTGACTGGTGGTGAATACAACTCGATATTTGGCCACTGTGGGGAATAAGAGTATCACTAGTGATGAGTATTGTTGAGGGAAACAAAGTCCTATTGCTGAATTTCACCTACTCTTGGCAGTAACAAGATGCGACTCTTGAAGAATGGAAACTTTTACCAGTTGTTATTGAAGGTAGCAGCCTATTAGAGCAAGGGATTCATGTTCCTACCTTTATTCTTGGTGATAATACTTTACCGGGGATAGAAACATTTAATTAAAGGGATATGAAACTCGATCCTCGATATACAAGATGCTTTATCCTATCAATCTGAAGTAACCGAACTTTCACTCAGGATATACCGATTACAAAAAATATTTTGATTCTACATTTTGAAGTTGGAATGCTTTCAGGGAAGCTGTTGATGTTCCTCTTTGTGTTCATTAATCAAAAGGAAATTACCATCATTTTTTTAAAAAGCAGAACTAAAATTTTCCAGAATTTCTCTTTTGAAAACAAAAGCTAAATTCATTTTTGTGTATCAAGAATGTTAATCAAATAAACATGTCATTTTGCAAAGAAGAATAAATGAAATATGCAAACAAAAGCACAAGGGCTCAAGTTTTCATTAATAGAATGATGATCAGCCTAATGTGTGATTCTATGGAGCATTACAAAGTTTAGAAAATGGTAATTTAAAGGGAAAAGGGCTACATCGAAACATAATGACCACTTATCCTTTTATCACCTTTGAATTCTGGACATTCTTGAGCTCCTGTTGAAAGTGACCTTGATTGAGGATTACTTGAAAAATGACGCTGGTTTTGAGGATCCAATCATTTTAGATGCAGTTACTTCCCATTAAACCCTAACTTTTTCCTAGATCGCCTTTTTCAGGTTTTCAATCTATCGGGATGATTATTTTCTGTTTATGTCTCTAATTTTTTCCTGGACTGCCTGACGGTGTGAGAAAACACAAGAAAAGGGGGTTTGAATTGGGTTTTCAAAAATAAAAGCTCTTTGTGAAACTCAAACAAAGATGATAAATAGACTAATCAAGAAATAAAGACACACGATATATCCTGGTTCACTTGAAAACTATCAAGCTAATCCAGTCCACCCGCCAAGGTGATTTCGCCTTATACACAAGGACTTAATACACTATAATTAATGGATTACACTGCACCAACAACAACTGGTGACTGACAACAAAGACTAATCGTCTCTTCTTAAGAGTTCTAACCCAACTGGGTCGTTAAGGAATTACAATATGCACTAGCAACCGCTGGTGACTAACAACAAAGACTAACGACCACTTCTTAAGGATTCTGACCCAACTGGTCCCTTAAGGATTTACAAACAGCAGTTTGAACAAAAATGTTTACAATGAAATTGCTTCTAATCAAGTAGATATAAATACTATTAATAGCTCAAATGTCTTAAAGACACTAATACAATATGAACAATATTCTTTCTTTGTATTGTGGTACTTTAATACCGTAGCTTCAGTTCTTCATAGATTGCTTTCAATCACAGTCTAACATTTTTATTAATCCTTGTAAAGCTTCTTAATTTCTTCAAGTAATGAAGTCCCTATATAGCCAAAAAAAGATCTGTTGGAGGGAAGATCAGGAATATCCTTTAGGTAGCTGGAGACTTGAAATAATGTCGTTACGTAGGGATGAAAATAGTACACAAAAATTGTCCTTTATACCACCAAATCATGGCAGTGGAATGACATGTTGAAACAGACTATGTACTATTTTCCCTCGTAAATGTTTTGGCTTCTCTTCTCTACATCAGAGGCTTTTGAATAGAAATGATTGAAGCATTAGTAGAACAGTTGATCACTAGGTCTTCAGAGTCTTGAATCTTTAGAGTATTTAGAATTTGTTCACCAGAACCTTGTCTTCAGAACTATAAGCAATCAGTCTTCCGAACCTTTGGTCACTAGTAACTTAAGTCTTCAAAACGTCGTTCAACAGAACTTTGTTTTCAGAGTCTTCAACACTTATTCTTTAGAAATATAAGTCTTTAGAGTCTTTAGAACTTTGTTCAACAGAACCTTATCTCAGAGTCTTTTGCACTTAGTCTTCAGAAGATAATGACTTCAGAAGCTAGAAAGTCTTTAGAAGTAAAGTATCAGAGTCATGTCCAGAAGCAGAAACAAAGAGAGCATTGCAACAACAACATATTGTATACTTAGAATCTTTCTGAGTGCGAGTAGATCAGAAGGATACTTGCTTCTTATAGCGCACAAGTGACTTTAGTCAGATTAGAGTAATCGTTGAATATGATATCTATCAGAGTCAGACCTTTCTCAATCAGAGTCAGAACCTGTTTGTTAATTCTTCAGAAAAAAGAAATGTTTAAATATTAAAATTGTTGTCACACAAATACTACTTTGTTATTATCAAAACATAGAGATATCTTGCAGAACCAAATCTTATTCTAACAATCTCCCCCTTTTTGATAATGACAAAACCATGTATTTTGATGACACAATTTTGTACGATGATAATCAATAGGGAATGATAGAGATATGTTTAGAAATAACTTCCCTTTATCAAAGCTCCCCTTAAAAAAAGATCTAAAAATCTTATCAGATTTGGGATACTGTAGCCTGATTATGAAGTTCTTATCAAATACAGAATAACAGCCCTTGATTATATATTAGAGCCTGATTGGACTTATAAGATCTGAGATGGTTCACGTCTAATTCTTATCAAATGCATCAGATAGAGATAATGATTGGTTAAATCAGAGCCTGATTATCAATATATCAATTTGTTCTTGAAAACATTAAGAATTAAATGGAATTAAAGAGTTATAATGTCTAAGCTATGATTCAGATACAAGATATTCTTATCAAAATAATTTTAAAATAGTTTTACATTAACGTACTCCCCCTTTTTGTCATAATCAAAAAGGTAAAAGATAACAACATAAGATATACATAAAGAAAACTAAGGGGTGGCCTAAGGAGTTTCTAAGGTTAAGGATAAGGAGGGAGCCTCTGAAGGATCTGAGCAAGGGAATTTTGAATGTTGAAAGTGAGTTCATCTTGCTTGTCCATCCTTGTTTTGAACAACTCTTGATCCTTCTTAATTCTTTCCAAATTTTGTAGAATAGGATCAGAAGTAGAGTTTTCAGCAACTCTCAGAATATCTTCTTGATTTTTCAGTGCAACTTCTTTCTCAACTTGATCTTGAGCTTCTTTGTCAAGAGCTTCCTTAGCCAATCTCTTAGCTAGTTATCTTTAGGTAGCTAGCTTTGCTCCAACTTCCTTTTTAGCTTTCAATCTCTCTTTATCTTGCTGAACAAGATAATCTTTTGTCTGAACGAAGAGATTTTGAATCTTCTGAAATTCGTCTGACATCCCTTGATTGAATTAATCCTAGGAAGCACCCAAAGTAGAAGGGTCTTCACTAGAACTTGACTCAACAGAGAGTGTTTTGAATCTCATAACAACATTGTCCTTAAAAACAGAAATAACTTCATCTAGGTTATGAGGGAGAGAATCAGAAGGTTGATTCTCAGGAATTGATTGGATTTCTTCAGCAGAATCACCCAAGTTGGTGATATTATTATTTTCAAGATTTGATTTTGGTGAAGAAGGTTCAGGATATTCTGGAATGGTTTTTGGGATCACCTATGGAGAGGTTAATGGTGAGGAGATAGTTGTAGATGGTTGTAGAGATATGACAAGGGTTGGTTCAGAAATAGTGCAGATTGGTTGAGTTGAAGTGATTTGGATTATTTGTGGTGGAAGTTGTGTAGAAGATGGAATCATTTGAGTGTTTGTTTCAGAAATAGAGATGGCTGAGTTGGTGACAATGGTTAAGAAAGTTGGTGGTAATGAAAATAGTGGAGGTGGTGGTGGAAGAGATGAAGATATATTTCTGTCAGTAATAACAAATGTAGTTGCAGAAGAATTGAAAGACTTACTTAGCTCACCAGCAGGAGAAGCAGATGTAGTTGTCATTTTCATTTTCTTGTTTGATGGTCCTTCACCATCAGCATTTATATTTTTCTTGCCTTTTTTGTTGATTTATAAAATCGCTGGAAGAGTATCTGGAAGATTATTCATGTCAATCCACACATCCAGTGCTTCATCTTTGCATCCAACAAGGTAGTGTGTAAGTTCATCGGGATTGTAAGTTCTTGAGAAGATTGGAAATCCAGAAATTGGAACCCTCATAGCATTAATGTCATCAATTGTTGGTAGATCAGCTCGAGGAGAGATATTTTTAATAATAAGCTTCATAATCAATAAGTTCTTAGCCCAGAAGATGTTTCCATATTTCTTTACTAGTTCATCAGTCTGTCCAACAAGTAATAAACTTTCAACAATTCCAGACTCAATAAGAATATCAGAACTGAGTCTGCCGTAAGAGATATGATTCCCCTTTTTGGTAGATCCAATTCTTGAGGCCATTATTGAGTATCTTAGGAATCTGAACAGGATGACTGGGAGATGTATCCTCTTTCCTTTGAAAAGGAAGTATAGAACATACTTCTGAGACAAATTTATGTAATCAGAAAAATGAGTAGGATGACGATGGTAAATACTTCCCAACATTATCTTGAACCAAACTATTAAATGGTCTTTTAGAAATGAAGATGGAGGATCTTTCTTAGAATCTAGAATAGTTCCTTCTTTGAAAATAAGTTCGTTGATTTTTGCTTCCCTTTATTTATCCGCTGGAACATTGAAAATTCTCAGCCCCTTTCCATCATTGAGAGATTAAATCACATATGGTCTTTTCTATGATGATGATACATTTTCCAAACACAAAAGAGATAATGATGTTTCTGGTTGTAGTTGCATGAATCCAGAAATCTTTAACCAAGATAGGAAAGGTGGGTCCTTGTAATCTATTAAAGAAACCGTTCCAGCCTTGGGAATTGAGTGTTTGAGTAAGATCACACATGTTATCCTTTAGATTTTTGAAATCCACCATGGTTTCGCAAAGAACGTGAAGATCATCGATTGGTGTGTCGAGAGTGATAGCAGGTTTCTCTGGAATACTAAACTTACTTCCTTGTTGTTGAGGATCCATTGAAGAAGATGGTGGAGTTTCTCGGAGCACAAAGGGTTTTTAGGGTTTCTAAGAAAAAGTGTAGGAAGTGAAAGAGTAGTATAGTGTGTGATAGTGAGAGTGTGAGTATTTATAAAAGATTTTAGATTATGAAAGATTTTAGATTATTAAAAGGTGGGAGTAATAGGAAATAATTACTTGAAACTTAGTCTCACGAAATCACACCGCTCAAGGTGTCTTTTCAACAGTAAAATATGATTTGATTTTGGACAAGTGCCATAAGAAAATCATAGCCATCTATTCAAAAGAACATGTTTGATGTCCCCAAAGTCAAGAATACCAAGAGGCATTTGACTAGAAAAGTTTCTGACTAAGACATCTTCTAACATGTTGAAGTATCATCAATCAGAAGATCATTAAAAAAAAGAGAAATAATATGCTTAATCTTCATAATCTTATCTCAGATGTTCTGGTGGCTTGACATATAAAAAAATTCATCTACTCATTCTGGACAAGGTTTTATAAATAGATTTTCTAGAATTAATATGAATCTATCTTCAGCAAGGGGTTTTGTGAAAATATCAGCCCACTAGTGATCTGTATCCACAAAGTTTAATTGAAAAACACCCTTCTGAACATAGTCACGTAAAAAGTGATGTTTTATTGTAATATGTTTAGCCCTAGAATGCAAGATATGATTTTTGGATAAACATATAGCAGAAGTATTATCACAGAAGATAGGAATGTTACTCTCATATATCTAAAAGTCTTTTGGTTGATTCTTCATCCAGAGTATCTGAGTGTTGCATAATGATGCTGAGATATTTTCTGCTTCTGTAGTAGATAGTGCAATGGTTGATTCTCTTTTAATAGCCCATGAGACGAGGTTGTTACCCAGAAACTGATAGTTTGCAGAAGTACTTTTCCTTTCTATTCTGTCTCCAGCATAATCTACATCGCAATAACCAGAAAGCTTATACTCTAATATTTTCTTATACATCAAGCCAAGGTTAGTTGTTCCTTTTAGATACCTTAGGATTCTCTTAACAGCTGTTAAGTGAGTTTCCCTTGGATCTGATTGGAAACAAGCACAGAGACAAACACGGAACATAATATCTGGACGAGAAGCAATTAGATACAGATGAGAGCCTATCATGCCATGATAAAGCTTCTGAAAAACCTTTTTACTTACTTCTTCTTTCTCCAGAATGCATGTAGGATGCATATGTGTCTTTCCTGGTTTACTATCTGACATATTAAACTTCTTCAAAAGTTCTCTTGCATAATTACTCTGAAGAATGTATGTTCCTTATGGACGTTGATCAATCTGAATTCTTAGAAAGAATATGAGTTTTGCCATCAGACTCATTTCAAATTCAGTCTGCATTAACTTAGAAAGTTCCTTGCACAAGGAAGTATTAGCAAAACCAAATATAATATCATCAACATAAATTTGCACAACTAGAATGTCATTTTTAAAGGTTTTGCAAAAAAGTGTTGTATCCACTTTTCCTCTGGTAAATTCATTTTCCAAAAGAAAGTTACTTAACCTTTCATACCAAGCTCTGGGAGCCTATTTCAGACCATATAACAATTTAAGTTTGAAAACAAAATCTGGGTTTTCAGAACTTTCAAAACTAGGAGGTTGCTGCACATACACTTCTTCTAAAATATACCCAATTAAAAATGCACTATTTACACCCATCTGATAAAGAATGATGTTATGATTAATAGCAAAAGTGACTAATAAGTGAATAGATTCTAACCTGACAACTTGTGCAAAGATTTCAGTATAGTCTATCCCTTCTTGCTGACTATAAACATGTACTACCAGTCGTTCTTTGTTTCTCACGATATCACATTTCTCAAGAAGCTTGTTTCAGAATACCCATTTTGTTCTAATGACGTGGACACCTTTACGTTCCTGAACAAGATCCCAAACACTGTTTCTGGTGAATTGATTCAGTTCTTCTTGCATGGCCAGAATCCACTCATTCTCTTGAAGAGCTTCATAAATTGGTGTTGGCTCTATTAGTAACACTAAACCCAGAAGAGTTTCTTCAAAAGGTTTAAATGATGAATGAGTTCTGACTGGATCAGCTTTGTCTCCCAAAATCAATTCTTCAGAATGACAAGTCCTTAGTTTGTTTTTCTTCTGATGATTTGGACTATTTGTTGTTTCTGGTGAAATTCTATCTGATTCTGTAGTTTTTACATCTTTTTCTCCTTCATTGGAATCTTCCTCCTTGGGTTCTGATAAGGTAATCTTCAAATCTGCAAACTTTTCAACTAGCTTTAACTTTTCAGGGTCAAGCTTATCATCGAATCTGACATGAATTGATTCCTCAACAATCCGTATTTATGTGTTGTAGATTATGTAGCCTTTAGAGTGTTCATAGTATCCTAAAAATAAACACTTTTGAGCTTTGGAGTCAAACTTGCCAAGATTCTCTTTAGTGTTCATTATAAAACATATACAACCAAAAGGATGAAAATATAAAATGTTGGGTTTTCTATTCTTCCACTGTTCATATGGAGTCTTACCTAGAATAGGTCGGATAGAAATTCTGTTATGAATATAACATGTTGTATTTACTGCCTCTTCCCAGAAATGCTTAGCCATGTCAGTTTCTTGGATCATGGTACGAGCCATTTCTTGTAGAGCCCTATTCTTCATTTCCACTACTCCATTCTGTTGTGGAGTTCTGGGACAGGAGAAATCATGGGAAACACAATGGGAATTAAAAAGATTCTCAAATTATCTGTTCTTAAATTCTCCACCATGATCACTTCTGACTTTGACAATTTTGCAATCCTTTTCAGTTTGCACTTGTGAGCAAAAGTTAGAAAATGCAGAATGTGACTCATCCTTGTGTTTTAAGAATTTTACCCAAAACCAATGACTATAGTCATCAACAATAACTAATATATACTTCTTTCTACTGATTGAAGTAGTTTTCACTGGTCCAAATAAATCAATGTGTAGAAGTTCCAACGGTCTAGAAGTAGAAACAACATTTTCGCTTTGAAGAAAGTTTTGGAGAACTTTCCTCTATGGCATGCTTCACAAAGAGCATATGAAGAAAACTTCAGATTTGTTAAGCCCTGACTATTTCAAGCTTATTTAGTTGAGAAACCTTTCTCATGCTAACATGGAAAAAACGTTTATGCCACATCCATTGCTCCTTATTCACAGACATTAAGAATTTGAAATTTTGTTCCTTAAGATCAGAAAGTCTAACCTTGTAAATGTTGTCTTTCCTCTTTCCATTAAAAAGGATTGAGTCATCCTTCTGACTAATAGCCTTACAGGATTTTGATTAAAAATGATATCATAACCATTGTCACTAAGTTGGCTAATAGACAATAAGTTATGCATCAAACCATCGACTAATAGAACATTAGTAATAGAAGGAAGTTTACCATTACCAACAGTTCCAATGCCAATGATTTTACCCTTATGGTTTCCTCCGAAATCGACGAAGCCTCCAGGTTTAAGTTCCAGACTTTGGAACATATGCCTTCTTCTCGTCATGTGCCACGAGCAACTACTATCCAGGTACCAGAATTGGTGATTCAACTGAGCTGCTAAGGATATTTGCAACATAGATAATCTTATCCTTAGGTACCCACTTTCTGGGTCCTCTTTTGTTAGTTTTCCCAAAGTATTTAATAACCTTGGGCTTATGTGCAACAGGATAATCAAATGCAATTTGTGCATGATACTTAGGTTTAGAAATATACTTTTGTGTCTGCGGAGGTGCTTTCACAAGCTTAGAACAATCAAGCTCAGTGCCAGAAGGAAAGAAATGATCATAGAAAGGTTTTGGTTTTAAAGGTTGACTTTCATCATGCTCAAATGATTTTTTACACCCTAAACCTTTCTTACCATTTCTGCTAACTACATAAATCATGGAAGTAATCTTACTTCTATCTATGCTTTTAGCCAGAAAGTGCTGGAATGCTTTATCAGAGACATTTGAGACTAATTCTTCTTCTAGTTTAGAAAATTTGCTTTTCAAGGCATAATTACTATTTTTTAAAGAAAAACATTTTCATTCAAAGAAATATATTTTGTTCAAGCTTATCTCTGGCTTCAGAAGTAATTACATGAGTTTTTTAAGATCCTTGTATTTTCTTTGAAGAGCTTGATATCTTTCCATCATTTCTAAAAGACAAGACTCTAGTTCACAATGAGAGAGTTTAGATAATACCTCTGAGTCAGAGTTTGAGTTTGATTCTGGTTCTGATAGTATTTTGTCTTCTGGTTCTCCATAGACTTCAATGTTAACTATTGTTTCCACTAGTGCAATGTTTGCTTGTTCTTCATCTGATTCTTCTTCTTCAGAATCAGAGTCGTCCCAAGTTGCCATGAGTCCCTTCTTGACTTTGGTGAAGTTCTTCTTTGGCTTCTTATCTTTAAGCTTTGGACAACCATTCTTGTAATAACCTGGCTCCTTACACTCATAGCAGATGACTTATTTTCCAGAGCTCTGCTTCTTCTATCCAGATGATGAGTCAACATGACTTTTGTTTCTTCTTAATCCTCTGAACTTCCCTTGCCTATGTTTCCAGAGTTTGTTGATCCTTCTGGAGATAAGTGATAACTCATCTTCTGAGTCTTCATTAGATTCTTCTGATTCTTCCTCCGCTTGATAAGCCTTTTCCTTTAAGGTTTAGATTTAAGAGCAATAGATTTATTCTTCTTCTGAGGTTCATCATGCTCCAGCTCTATCTCATGACTTCTTAAAGAACTAATAAGTTCTTCAAGACTTATACTATTCATATCCTTGGATAGTTTGAGAGCAGTTACCATAGGTCTCCATTTCTTGAGAAGACTTCTGACGATCTTTTGACATGATCAACAGTTGAGTATCCTTTCTCCAAAACTTTAAGTCATGCGACTAGCATTTGAAACCTTGAAAACATATTCTCAACTGTTTCATCATCCTCCATTCTGAGTGCTCATATTTCTGGATTAAGGCAAGCACCTTTGTCTCCTTAACTTAAGCATTTCCTTCAGGAGTCATTCTTAGAGAATCAAAAATGGACTTGATAGTATCTATGTTTGTTATCTTCTCATACTCAGTATAAGAGATATCATTTAACAGTATAGTTCTTGCCTTGTGATGATTCTTGTAATCTTTCTTTTTTTGGTTGGTCATAGCACTTCTTAATACTTTTACTCCTTCAACATCAACTAGGTGAGTATAGCCATCAACTACGATATCCTAAAGATCTACGTCATAACCAAGAAAGAAACTTTCAATTCTATCTTTCTAGTAGTCAAACTTTTCACCATCAAAGACTGGTGGTTTGGCACTGTAATGATATTTCTCTTCTTGAATAGGATTAGCGTTAGTTGCAGCCGTGATATCTCACACAAATACTATATTGGTACTGAACACGGTGAAGTGATGATAAATTTTTTATCACAATCAGAACCGGAGCTCTGATGCCAATTGAAGGTGTGAGAAAACACAAGAAAAAACGGGTTTGAATTGGGTTTTTAAAAATGAAAGCTCTTTGTGAAAATCAAACAAAGATCACAAATAGACTAATCAAAAAATAAAGACATGCAATATATCCTGGTTCACTTAAACACTATCAAGCTAATCTAGTCCACCCGCCAAGGTGGTTTCGCCTTATACACAAGGACTTAATCCACTATAATCAACTGATTACATTGCACTAGCAAGAGCTGGTAACTAACAACAAAGACTAACTATCTCTTCTTAAGGATTCTGACCCAACTAGTCCCATAAGGAATTACAATATGCACTAGCAACCGCTGGTGACTAACAACAAAGACTAACCGTATCTTCTTAAGGATTCTAACCCAACTGGTCCCTTAAGGAGTTACAAACAACAGTTTGAACAAAGATGTTTACAATGAAATTTCTTCTAATTAAGCAGATATAAACACTATTAATAGCTCAAATGTCTTAAAGATACAAATACAATATGAACAATATTCTTTCTTTATATTGTGGTACTTCAATACTATAGCTTCAGTTCTTCATATATTACTTTCAATCAAAGTGTAACCTTTTTATTAATCATTGTAAAGCATCTTAATTTCTTCAAGTAATCAAGTCCTTATATAGCCATGAAAAGATTTGTTGGAGGGCAGATCAGGAATATCCTTTAAGTAGTTGGCGACTTGAAATAATGTCGTTACACAGGGATGGAAATTGTACACAAAAGTTGTCCTTTGTACCACCAAATCAAGGTAATGGAATGGTAGTGGAATGAAACATTGAAACATACTATGTACTATTTTCCCTCGTATACGTTTGAGCTTCTCTTCTTTACATCAGAGGCTTTTGAATAGAAATGATTGAAGCATGAGTAGAACAGTTGATCACTAGGTCTTCATAGTATTGAGTCTTTAGAGTCTTTAGAACTTGTTCACCAGAACCTTGTCTTCAGAACTATAAGGACTCAGTCTTCAGAACCTTTGGTCGCTAGTAACTTAAGTCTTCAGAGTCTTCAGAACATCGTTTAGCAGAACTTTGTCTTCAGAGTCTTTAGCACTTATTCTTCAAAAACTCAAGTCTTCAGAGTCTTTCGAACTTCGTTCAACAGAACCTTGTCTTCAAAGTCTTTATCACTTAGTCTTTAGAAGATAATGACTTCAGAAGCTAGAAAGCCTTCAGAAGTAAAGTATCAGAGTCATGATCAGAAGCCGAAACCAAGAGAGCTTTGTAGCAACAACATATTATCTTTTTAGAATCTTTCTGAGTGAGAGTGGATTAGAAGCAGACTTGCTTCTTATAACGCACAAGCGACTTAGGTCAGATCAGAGTAATCGTTGAATATGATCTCTATCAGAGTCAGAGCTTTCTCTATCAGAGTCAGAACTTGTTTGTTAATTCTTTAGAAATACAAACATTAGAGTACCAAAATTATTCTCACACAAATAATACTTTGTTATTATCAAAACTTAGAGATATCTTGCAGAACCAAATTTGTTGCTAACACCTCCCTTTCGAGTTTTCAATCCACCGAGACACTCTTTTTGCCTAAGTCGCTCTTTCAGGTTTTCAACTTAGCGAGCTTTTGTTTTGTTTTTAGGCGAAGTATTTCTTGACTACATCAACATTTATGGGATAAGTAAACTCTTCTTTATCCATGGTTGTGAGTATTAAGGCACCACCTGATAATGCTTTCTTAACAACATATGGGCCATCATAATTTGGAGTCCATTTGCCCCTAGATCAGTGACAAATGATTGGATCTCTTTTAGGACGAAGTTACTTTCTCTGAATACTCGAGGTCGAACCTTTTTGTCAAAAGCTTTCTTCATTATGTGTTGATATAACTGACCATGGCACAAAGCCGTCATTCTTTTTTCTTCGATCATATTCAGATCATCGTGTCTGCTTCGACACAATTTAGCTTGTGTTAGCTTGACTTTCATCAATACTCTCATTGACGGGATCTCAACCTCTTTGGGGAGCACTGCATCCATGACATATACTTTAGAAAAAGGGGTTGCCCCAGTTGAAGTACAGACGAATGTGCGATAACCGTGAAGAGCAAATGGTAGCATCTCGTGCCAATCTTTGTAGGTTACAACCATCTTCTGAATGATCTTCTTGATATTTTTGTTAGCTTCCTCTACCACTCTGTTCATCTTAGGCCGGTAGGACACGAGTTATGATTTTCAATTTTGAATTCAGCACATAATTCTTTCATCATCTTGTTGTTCAAGTTAGTTCCATTATCAGTAATGATCTGGCTTGGAACATCATAACGGCAGATGAGATTGTTTTTGATAAATTAGACAAATACTTGTCTGGTCACATTGGTATATGATATTGCTTCGACCCATTTGGTGAGGTAATCAATGGCTACCAGGACGAACCGATGTCCATTTGAGGCTCTGGGTTCAATCATGCCAATCATATCGATTCCCCATATAGAAAAAGGCCATGGATAAGAGAGAGTTTTGAGATGCGTTGGCGGTACATGAATCTTGTCGTGTATATCTGACACTTGTGACACTTCCTCATGTACTTTTAACAACATATACCATTGTCAACCAATAATATCCTGCTCTTAAAATTTTTCTTGCCATTGTATGCCCGTTGGCATGAGTGCCAAAGGATCCTTCATGAATCTCTTTCATTAGCACGTTTGCTTCGTGTCTGTCCACGCATCTTAGCAAAACCATGTCGGAGTTTCTTTTGTAGAGTATATCATTGTTCAAGAAGAAATTGCTAGCCAGTATTCTGAGAGTCTTCCTATCTTTTCTTGATGCCCCAGGCGGGTACTCCTGTCTTTGAAGGCAGAACTTGATGTTGTGATACCAAGGTTTGTCATTGATGACTGCCTCTATTGTGAATATGTAAGCAGGCCTATCGAGGCACATTATGTCAATCATGGGCACATCGTTCCATCAATTCACATTAATCATGGAGGATAGAGTAGCTAGTGCATCAACCATGTGGTTTTCTTCACAGGGTATGGGATGAAACGTAATCATATTGAAGAAAGGTAACAACCTTCTTGCGTAGTCTTTATAAGGAATTAGTCCAAGTTGACGTGTGTTCCACTCTCCTTTGATCTGATTTATAACCAGATTAAGTCTCCATACACATCTAATTTATTTATCCTTAAGTCAATAGATTCTTCAAAATCCATGATACAAGCTTCATATACGGCCTCATTGCTTGTACATTTGAATGCCAATCGGGCGGTGAAAGGAATATGGGTACCCTGAGGAGTAACAATGATTGCCCCAACTCTGTTTCCATAAGCATCGACAACTCCTTCGATTATTAATCCCCATTGGGATCCAGGCTCTAGCCCTTTGCTTAGTAGTTGTTCATCGCAATCTTTCATCTTTTTAGTACATTACATATTCATCTGGGAAGTCAAATTTGATTGATTCCTAATTGTTAATCGGTTGATGAGCCAAATGATCGGCTAGAATACTTCCTTTGACAGCTTTCTGAGCATGATACTCGATGTCGTATTCTAATAACAACATCTACCAACGGGAAATCCTTCTTGTTAAAGCAGGCTTTTTAAAGACATACTTGATTGGATCCATTTCAGAGATTAACCAAGTGTCGCTACTGCGAAAATCGGCGCCGGCTATGACAGAAGAGTCGCCACCATGCGTTATTTATCCCAACAGAGGGAAAGGAAACGCTCAGAGTAAACCTAACGCAAAACGGGAAAGGAATGGTCGTCGCAACCAAATCTTGGATTCGGGAGTTGGTTACGCAAGGGGACGGTATTAGCACCCCTCACGTCCGCCGTACTCGACGGGATCCACGCTTGTTTTTTAGTACGGATTATTATTCTATCTACTCTAAGGGTATGGGTTAAAAGAGAAAAGAAAATGACTCGGCAAAGTATCGCACTTTATGCCTACGTATTCCCGTCTGAAACGAGAAATCAGAGTCAATGTAGTTCGCCTACCTACGGGAAAGGAGGGGAAGGTTGCTCGCTAGGATACGACATCCTATGCCTACGTACTCTCATACAGCATGAATGATCAGAGCAAACATAGTTCGGGCTACGGAAGACACAGATTTGTCTGTTTATCTTTTATCCTTCTGAAAAGGTCTTCTTCTGATTAAGAGTCCAAGCGGACAAAAATGACACTTTGATGTTTGTGTTCAGTCTTTTACGCAAGAAGCGTTTTTTAGTTTGTCTGCAATCTCTGGCACACTAGGGACTATGATTTGAGAGTGACTACATCGCGTGTCACCCAAAGGGTACCACACTAGGCAGTCAGATTATTGGAAAGAAGCTCTCCAGCAACCTTTTCTCAAATAGCTTAAGGCTCGTAACGTACGACGTCGATTAACCTTATTACTGTGTTTTTGAGTTGTTTAAGATGAGAGGAGAAACGACGCTCTAAAATCCTATGGTTGAAAATGGGAATCAAAACTACCCTAATGTTATCATGCATGGGTTAACACCTAATGTCTGTCATATTTCTCTCTTGCACAGAGAAAAACAGAGATCCTAGGGGATAAACGGAAAAGAAACAACATATATACAGTAAACAGTAAAATGCATGAGATACAGCAATACAAGCGAGGAAAGGGAGTCCCACTCAACCTAGAACCTGGGAAAACAATAGGCAAAGTGAAACAGCTTCACTTCAAACCTAAGGGGCAAGCTGAACAAGCCAACAAACAATATAGAAAAAGAAAATAAAACCCAAAACCAGCTCTGACAGCAACATCAGCTCTGACAGCAACAGCTTCAAGTAAGACCCCATCTTCACTCTTTAATGATCCCCAAACTTTAGATAAGCTCCTGTCTTCAAAAGTAACCCCAGCTCTAGCAAGCATGAACCTCAACCAGTAGACACCTTCAAACAGCTTCAAAAAGCAGCAAAACCCTAGCTTCAACAGATATCCAGCTTTGACAGGCACAAGCTTCATCTTTATCAATCTTCAATGCACTTCTTATCTTCAAAAGGCTTCCAATATTCAATGCAAACACTCCAGAAGAGAATCACTTAACAAATTAAGTTGAAATGCTAAACAGCTTATTGACAACCAAAGGAAGCCTATAAGTGTTCAGCATTGTAAGAGAAAGGTTCCCTCAAAGTTCTGCTTCCAAAATAAGCCACTTATCCCTCCAAAGGAGAGATGTGAATGTCTTAGAAGGACTTTTTGTCATAGGGAGGAATAGAAGCACAAGATGCTTTCTATGTTTGTAAGAAGAAATCATTCTAATCTAAAGCTCTCCCTATTTCTCCTATCTCCTAAGTCTTCACAAACCATCTTCAAGGAGAGGAATCTTTGGTCTCCAATCATCTCCAATGTTCTCATAAGCTCCAACAAGAAAAATTCAAGCCCAACACCCAATTGAAATGACCCAAACCCCACAAGCAAACCAATAGCCCAAAAGGGAAACACACAAACATCACCCAATTGCAAAAATCAAGTAAAAATAGTAATACCCACTATAAAATCCTAGATTAATTTCTAAGGGAACCTAACTATATACCCTATACCCCACATAAACCCCAAGTCCTAAATCAAACCCCAAGTACCCAAACTATGCCCTAAATTGAACCTAAGTGTTGTGAAACCCTATTTCTGATACCTCTCCTATCTATCTCTCAAATTAATCTAAGTTTTAGCCACAAAAATATGACAAAAATTCCTAAGGGTACATGCTTCCCTAATCTAATCAACCTCATAGGAATCAATCAAAAATCACACACCAATCTCTCATACTAAATTCAGAAAAATTAAGTACTAAACAAATGTAAAATAAAAGAAATAATATTGTAAAATATGCCAAAAAATATAAAATGCATGAAATTAATGTTTTTATTATTTCAAAATATTCTAGAAGTCCTAAGGGAACTAGGAAAAAAAATCCCATCCTGAAATGATTATTTTTCCATTTAATATGAATTATTTACTAACCTATATGCAAACATAAAAAATAAAGGAAAATCAACTAAAAAAATAAAACTGGCGTGGCGAATAGCAATTATCTGCAGTTCAAAAATGATGTTGGGCTCAGGAGGGGGTGCGGTTATCAAAACGCGCTAAGCCCAACCCAATTCAGGAAACAATTGGAAAAAATCAGGGAAAAAAAGGAAAAAACCTGTGGCGAATAGCAACTAATTCGCCTTGTTCCTCACTGGGCCTTCAACTTGGGGGTGTAGTTAGCAAATCTTGCCTATGGCCCAAAACACAATTCACACTGAGAGGGGGTGCCATGGGGAAAACGGGGAGATGATCAGCACAAGCACAATGGGCCTAAGGCCCGAGTTTAACATCAATCCAACCTTCAGTAACAAAACCCTAACTCTATCTCACTTTCCCCTCCTCTACTGTTCACTCTGAACCCTAGCGCCGTTCTCCTCCCAAGCCTCTCTCTGATTCTCTCAGACCCTTCACCAACCTTGTTCATCTACAATCGCCTCAACCTAAACCCGTTTCAATCTCTCAGTTCACCAACCTCCCTAACCTAATCTTGTTCCACCAAACTAACACCCACACTAACCTAGTTCTACAACTAAGCAACAACAAACTAACAAGCTAATAAGTTCGAAGTAAGAACCTGATGAAGGCGATGAAGCTTCTGGAGATTTGAGATGAAGCTTGGCGAAGCTTACGAAGAACTGGAAGGAGAAACTTCTTGAGATTACTTGTTGAAGATGTTCAATATTGGTGGAGCTCTTGCGAGGGACCGATGAAGATCTTGCTAACTTGATGATGAACGAAGCCGATCTTGAAGTTCTAGAGAACTCAAAATGAACGCATGATGAACTTCTTGAAGCCATTGGCGAAGATCTGTTGAAGGTTCTCGAGATCTTGAAACTGGATGAAATCTAGAGATGAAGATGATGAATGTTCTTGCTCATTTGAAGGTTTCTGGGAAAAAAATGTGGACGAACAACAATATTGATGAACGATGACGAGAGAACTGATGCTGGAAGGAAGATCCATATGAAGATCGTTGATGAATATGGCAGATTCCGGCGAGGATGTATTTTCCGGTGAGGGGCTGATGAACATTGGTGAAGAAGATGGGAGAGATTCTTGGTGATTCTGGAAAATTGCAGTTTCCGGTGGGTTTGAGGATTCCGGCGACAGTTGCGGCGGTGGCAGGCGTCTCCGGCGATGGTTAGGGCGTCCCTGGCGGCGGCTGCATGGCCGGCGGCGAGGTGGTGTTAGTGGAGGACAAGTGGCTTGAGGGTGGAGGAGAGAGACACGCGTGGCAGTGGGTGTGGGGTCAGAGAGAGACACGTGGGAGAGAGAGGGAGAGAGGTGGCAGAGAGAGAGAGAGTGGTGTGAGGTGGCAGAAAATTGTGAGGTGGAAGAGAGAGAACAATACGCGTGGCAAGCTTTATATGCAGACACCTGGCGGAAATTGGGCCCACGAAATTTGGACCTCTGGCCCACTATGATTAAGACTCTGATTAATGGACTAATGAAGATGATTAAGACATGATTAATGCTGATTAAATGCTAATTGTAAACGAAAAGATTAATAAAGTCTAATTAAAACTATTAACTAACCTAATTAATAAAAGCTGACTAATAAACTAATGATTAAACCAAAATAAATCCTAATTAAAACTAAACCCTAATCTAATTAATGTCTATCTAATTAATATCTATATAAAACCTACTTAAAATCTAGCAAATCATTAATAAGACTATATTAAACTGAACCTAATATCTATTTATCCTCTATTTAATAAAACCTAAAAATAAAATCAATCTAAATTCTATTAATCTATTAATATCTATTAAAAACTGTTTAAAATTCTATTTAAAAAATACTAAAAACCTATTTAATATCTAAACTATTCTATTTCTATATTAAAGCTAATATCTAATAAAACTCTATAAAAAAAACCATTATTCTATATTAATATCTAGAAAAAGAAATATCTATTAAAACTATTAAAAAGAAATATCTAATTAAAATTCTAGAAAAAAGCTATTTAATGCTATAAGAAAATATTAAAACCTATTTAAACCTATTAAATCCTATAAAAAAAATATTAAAAACCCTATTTAATATCTAAAAACTCAAGTAATTCTATTAAAAAAATCTATTAAAATATAGAAAATAAAGAGAAAATTCTAAAAAATGTCAGGAAGCCGATTAAATCGATTAGAGAACAATTACGCAACCATAACGAAATAGACGGTATAAACCGGACACCGAAATGTCCTCAAAGCAACAGCGCAATTTGAAAATGCCGGGACGAGCACAAATTCTCAAAATACACTTATTCGAACAGGCCTGAAGTGCCTGAAACGCCAGGGGCTGTAATCCCGATAAAATCAATCTGACTGACAAAATGCAATGCATGCAGTATACGAATGCGAATGCAAAATGCGTCGAAACATAAACCAGATATGGGAACCGGTTGGTCAAATTTTGGGGTGCAACACCAAGTAGTGTGACAAATCATGTACTGGCGAAGACGTTTAACTGCCCAAGCTAGAGAGCAACAAGTTTTCTCGAGCATAGTGTATCGAGTTTCACAGTCCGTGAACTTCTTGCTTAAGTAATAAATGGCAGACTCTTTTCTTTTTGTTTCATCTTGTTGGCTAAGCACACAGCCCATGAAGTCTTCCAAGACTATTAAGTAGATGATAAATGGTCTTCCTTCCACTAGAAGGGACAAAATAAGTGGATTTAGCAGATATTCTTTGATGCTATCAAAAGATTTTTGGCAATCCTCTATCTATAGACAACTTTGGTTCTTTTTGAGTAGTTCGAAGATCGGCGTGCATGTCGCGGTCATGAGGAATATGAATCTTGAGATGTAATTCAGACGTCCTAAAAATCCTCTTACTCGCTTTTCAGTTCTGAGCGAAGGCATTTCTTGAATGGCCTTGACTTTGTCAGGATCAACCTCAATTCCTTTTTGGCTGACGATGAACCCCAAGAGCTTTCCAGAGTGAACATCGAATGTACATTTGTTGGGATTCAAGAGGAGTTTGTATTTTCTCAAATGTTAAAATAACTTTGATAGGTGTTCTACATGTTCTTCTTTTGTTTTAGACTTGGAAATCATGTCGTCGACGTACACTTCAATTTCTTTGTGCATCATGTCATGAAACAAAGTTGTCATAGCCCTTTGATAAGTGGCTCCTGTGTTCTTCTGACTGAACAAAATTACTTTGTAACAAAAGGTGCCCCATGGGCTAATGAATGAAGTTTTCTCCATATCTTTCGGTGCCATTTTGATTTGGTTATAGCCCGAGAATCCATCCATGAAGGAGAATACTCTGAATTTTGCTGTGCTGTCAACCAGTATGTCAATGTATGGTAAAGGGAAGTCATCCTTTAGACTTTCCTTGTTTAAGTCTCTGTAGTCTACACATATCCTGACTTTTCCGTCTTTCTTAGGAACTAGCACTATGTTGGCTAGCCATTGAGGATATTCTAATGTGGCAAGGATACATGCGTCGATCTGTTTCTGTACCTCTTCCTTAACTTTTATGGCTATTTTTGGATGAGTCCTTCTCAAATTTTGTTTGACCGGAAGAAACTCTGGCTTCAGTGGTAAGTGATGTTCCATGATGTTGGTATCCAACCCTGGCATGTCTTGGCAGGACCAAGCAAACACATCTAGAAGTTCTTTGAGCAACTCTATCAGACTCTTTCTGATAGTTACACTGAGCAGTGCTCCAATTTTGATTTCTTTTCTCTCCTCTTCTGAACCTAAATTGAATGTTTCCAACGGTTCTTTGTAAGGTTGAATGGATTCTTCCTCATGTCTGAGTAGTTGAGAGATCTCATCTGGAATTTCTTCATCCTGTTCTTCTTTGGCTTCGGGAACTCAAAGTTGGGAGAAGGCATTGGATCATACTTTTAATGGGGTTTAAAACAAATAATTTGCATATCATGATGATTCCTTTTTTAGAAAAGATAGAGAGAACGCAAAAGGTGTGTGCAGTGGTATTTTGAAAAATGCTTATTTTTATCTTGGGTTGTTTTAAAATTACCATTTTCTGAGAAAGAAAAAAGTGAAAATAACAATGAATGCAGGAATTCATAATGACATTCTTATTTATGATTTGTCGATTATTGAAACACAAACCCTATAAAACAAAACTCTTTCGCTCTGGGCAAAGCGAAGATGGACATTTACAAAAAAGCAAGCCCTATAAAACATCCTTTTCACATAGGCAAGGTGAAAGGTCAAAACATAGACGGGGCAATTACTTTAATTTATGAACAACATTTGGGACATCAACTATGACTCAATTGCGTCGAACTCCTTTGTGGATCCCAAAGTCCGATTTTTTTCTTCCAGGATTGTCTTCAGTAATGATACTAATTTCTAGTGGAGTTGAATCATTATATTCTTCTTCCCATGCAGAGTTATCATAAGAAGACTCTTCTATTGTATCTTCGACAATATTTTCCTTTTTAGGGGAATCTCCCCATCCAGTAGGCTGGATGTCTTCAAATCTAATACGAGAGCCTCCAGGAGTAGTGTACTTCATTAGAAAGTCGTATTTGCCACTCAGCTGTCCCAAATATCCCAAGTCTCTAAAGGGATAGATGAATCATCTTCTTTGATGACATTGACATCAGGAAATGCAAAGTTGATAAATCTTGTCCAGCAATTTTTGCAACTTCATCAACATGATGTTTGGCATTTTCAGAATTTTCCTGATAAGGATTCCATGATTCTTGGAGACCATGTGAATTTTCCTCAAGGTCATTAAGAAGATATGCATTCTCTGGCTGAATCTTATACCTTGGGTCTTCCATGTATGGTTCCCAAATTGAAAAATCATCCAGGGATCAAATGAATAGTAATCGAAATTGTCTTTCATCAGAGTTGGGAGGAGCACGACATTCTTCGGGATCACAATCTCCATAGATAATCATGACATTTGATCTCGGTATATATATTGGAATTTTCTTCGAAGAGCAAAATGGCATCTATGTTTCTTCCTGATATATATATCCTTCATCGTTGAAATAGGATTTCCATTCTTCATCTGTATCATATGGATCATTTTCCTCGATGGTGTGGACTTCTTGAGATATTGGGTGAAGGAAGCCTCCATTGTGGAAGAAATATTGAATAGGTCGAGTGCCTTCATTCTTCTCTGTAACCTTGGTAAGTGCTGGAGAGAAACTGAGACATTTTCTTTTCTTGTTATCAATAGGAATCACAACTCGCCCCCATCCTTTTATGTTACTGCTTCTTAATACTTGGAGAGCATCTTTGTACGAGGAAATCGACGTTCCTTCTTCTTGGTGATTCTCATTGCTCACAAAGAGTGCTTGAAATTGAGTTCCAATGACCTCCTCTGGTTCTAAATATGAGAATGATGATAGGTTGATTACGATTAGAGCTTTTTCTCGGTATACTGTGATCAACTTGTCGTTCTTGACAAACTTCAGCATTTGGTGAAGTGTCGAAGTGACTGCCCCTGCTTCATGTATCCAAGGTCGTCTCAATAAACAGTTGTACGCCACTCAGATGTCCATGACTTGGAAAGTGACTTGGAAAGTGTGGGGACAATGGTTATGGGAAGGTCGACTTTGCCAATAATTATCTTCCTGGACCCGTCAAAAGATTTGACTATGATCTCACTACCTCTCATGAGGGCGCCTTGGAAAGATAATCCTGCCAGAGTTGATTTTGTCATGAAGTTCAAGGATGAACCCGTGTCTACTAGCATGCTAGCTAAAGCATCGTCTCCGCAGTTGATTGTGATCTTCGCTGCCATGTTATGATTCTTGCCTTCCTTTGGAATTTCTTCATCACTGAAACCCAAATTGTTGCAGGAAGTGATGTTGGAATTAATGTTGTCAAACTAATCTAGTGTCACGTCTTGTTCTACATAGGCTTGTTCCAAGACTTTATGTAGAGCTTCTCTGTGAGCTTCCGAACAAAGCAGAAAAGATAACACTTCGAGAAGGAGTTTGTAATAGTTGATCAACAATGTTATATTCACTTCTCTGGGTGAGTTTCAACATTTCATCGTTATTTTCACAGGCTCCGTGTTGTTTGATTGACTAATGGGTTGATTAGGAACTTCAGCTTGAGGTTCCTTTTCTTTCAAAGGTTCTCTAACTCCTCTATTGAAAATTCGGCCACTTCGGGTGACTCGACTGATATCAACAATGTTGACAATGGATGGCAGTGGAGTTTCTTTTCCATCTTCTATTATGGTTACACCATACTTGTATGGAAAAGCTTTCTCTGACTCATATGGCATTGGGCCTAGCAAGTAGATGACCAAATGGGTTATCTGGGTCTTTCGACTGTCATAAGTAACCTCAATTGATTCCAGTTGGGGATGTTTAAAATTTTCCCACTGTCGAACAAGATCTCCACGCGTTTTGGCTCATTGAGTAGACAAATTATGGTGAAAACATCCTCGTCAATTCCATAGTTAACATGCTCTCTTTTATTGAGAACTGTGATGGTTCTTTTATCCAACAGTTCTTGAATCTCATTCCGGATAAGAAGGCAACCCTGCCGGCTTCTGCAACATTCTCTGCAAGCTGAGTGATCATGGTGGTTCGGACTAAAGTAGTCAAGTTTGCATAGGGATTTGTGAAACTTGACCAATGATGTTTCAATGTTCTTAATGTCATAAACTGCATATTGTTTGGGGAAATCTTGCACCATGTGGATTGAATGAGATTTCAGGCATAACTTAGTTTCCCCTTGGTCCACTTGATCCTGGAGAGATTCTCGCACGAGGTAGCACCCTTGGCTATTTTCTAAACATACTCGACAACATTCATAATTGTGAGGTGGTATACGACCGTTCCCCCTCTGTATGCAGTGCATCTTGACTAGATCCGTTTCCAACAAGCGGACGCCACAACTTTGGTATCTGTATGGATTTCCTCTGGATATGCTAACTTGATGTGTGTTTTCATCTTAGTAGATTGGACGCCACCAATGGTCCAACATATGTTGAAGAGTTCTTTGTACAAGCGCACAACCTTGATCATTTTCGGAGCAATCCTTATAGTCTTGATAATTATGCGAGGATAGAAAATCGAGTCTGACTTGCTTGGCATGTAATTCTACCAAGCTTGTATTCATTAAACGAATGTCGAAAATTTGAACCATGTTGACCTGATGATCATTCCTACCATGGTAGTCTTGGATCCATCCTAGATCCATTTGATGTTGGAGGGCTTCTTGTACAAAAGCATATCCTTGATTGTCTTTTGAGCAAATTGAACAAGCGTTATAGTCGTGCAGCGGCAGACTATGGTACTGACTTTGTTTTGAGTGCATTGCCATTATATTGACATTCATCGCATGGATATTATGATTTTGAACAATGCCTGGATGTTCGTGGGAAATATTTACTTCACAAATTCGGTGATCTTGAATCCAACCTAGATCCATCTGCTCTTGAAGAGTTGCTTGTATGATGATGCACCCATGATTGTTCTTGGAACAAACGTCGCATTGATGATAGTTGTGAGATGGCACATGGCCATATCCGCTTTGCCTGCAATGCATTTTTACCAATTTTGTTCCCAGTTGGCGTACGTCGTAAATTTGATAATTGCTGCCTAGTCCTTCATCTATCAAGTTCAGTAAAGCTTTTTCATGTTGCAGCAATGGGTTTGTTTGGACATTTGGATTCATATCTTTGAAAGATAAAATTCCATTTTTGATGAGCCTCTGTACGTCATATTTAAAGTTGAGGCAGTTCTCAATGTTATGCCCCGGTTTTCCTTAATGATAATGGCAAGATTGATCAACTTTGAACCAATAAGGGGGATTGTCCGGTACTATGAGAGGAGTCCTGGTTTGTATGTGCCCATTTGTCAGTAGTACTAGGAACAGTTTTGTATATAACATTGGTATGGGGTCAAACCCTGGTGATTGTGGAAGACGATTGTTGTTATTATATTGCGGGTGAGCCTCTTGAAGGGGTTGTTGCTGCCTTTGCTGATACGGTTGTTGATCCGGCTGGCTCTAAGCAGCCTGCGATTGATAGGTCGAAGCCGGAGCAGGGTTGATAATAGGAGATATTGTTGCCACCTATCGAGGTTGATACCTTCGCCTTTTTTAACACTGAGAGATATTACAAATATCTTGCTCTTTCTTCTTTTGGAAAGAACTTCCGTATCTTTTAGTACTGCTGGATGGCTCTGCACCTTTGATCAGTCGACCTTCCCAGACTACTTTCTCAAGGCGTACCCCCATGTTTACCATCTCGGTAAAGTCACTAGGTGCACTTGCAACCATTTGGTCATAATAAAATGAGCTCAAGGTTTTCAAGAATACTTTTTTCATTTATTTCTCTTCAAGGGGAGGAAAATTTAGGCGGAAATTTCACGCCATCTTTGAGCGTACTCCTTGAAGGTTTCCTTATCTTTCTAGGACATTGCTCTGAGCTGGTCCCTATCGGGCACCATATCCAAATTGTATTTATACTGTTGAACAAAAGATTCCCCAAGATCTCTGAAAGTACTGGTCTTTGCACGGTCTAATCTCATATACCATTTGAGCGCGACATCGTTTAAACTGTCTTGGAAGTAGTGGATTAGTAGCTGCTGGTTTTATATTTGGGTAGACACCTTCCGAGCGTACATTATCAGATGACTCTGAGGGTAAGAATTGCCTTTGTATTTTTCAAAGTCGGGCACCTTGAACTTGTGCGGTATTTTCACATTAGGGACCAGACAGAGGTCAGCAAAATCTTTTCCAAACAAGTCATGCCCGCGAATGGTATGCAGTTCTTTCTAATTTATAAGAATTGTTCCTAGAATTCATTCATTCTTTAATATACTTCTTCATGTTTGTCGTAAGCGGTCTGAAGAATTTGTTCCTCTGGGATAGTATGTATCACAAGTTATGGTATAGACATCACTATAGTAACTTTTGGTGCTTCAGTGGCTTGAAGTTTGTAACCTTCAGGTACGGGAGTCTCGATTGTAGCCCTTGCATATTCGTTCACCTGAAGTTTGTAACCTTCAGGTTTGGAGGTTCTGGCCATGGCTTCTAGGTTTTCAATGATCAGTGGTATGTATCCTTCAGGTATAAAATTGAAAGATATGCCCCAGGGAAAACCTTTAGGAATATTGTACTGAGGAAGACTGGTGGTTATCTCAAATGTTGGTGTAGACACAATTTCTGAGATTACCGTCCTTTAAGATGGTTGAGCCTGAGCTGCTTCCAGGGATTCAATCATGCAGTTGAGTCTGTTGAGTCTTTCCATTCCTTCTTTTAGTACAATGACCTCCTCTCTCAACTCCCTATTCTCTTCCTCAAAATCGTCCTTTTCTTTTGGCGATTGACCCGAGTATTATACGAATGAGACAATTTGACTATAAAGTGCGACACATGTGTGAGACTCTATGACAAAGATGTGTAATGTAAGAATGATGAATGATATGCAGAGAAATGAGAATGATATTTTTTTATTTGATTTTAAAAATAACTTTTAACAATTATGTTGCAAATATCATACAGTGATGGAACCTTTTATTGAATTCAAAGGAATATAGAGAAAAGTACATTATTTTACAAAGTGCAGGGAGGAAAACTAGGCCTAGGAATTCTAGGGATTTCCTGATGAAGGTCCAGATGCTGGTTGCTGACTCTCTTTTCTCTTCTTTGATCGGGCCCCTTCATCTATTGTCGGGTCAATGATCCTTTGCCAAGTGAAAGGAGATAGTAGGTCTCTCCGCTCCTCTTGACTTTTTATAGCATGCTGCTCTAATATCTTAATCAAAGCATTCTTTTCTCTTAATAGTTCCATGTTACCAGGCATGCACAATTTCCTTCTTGAGTACTCTGTCATTTTCTTCTTCCTTGAAGAAAAGACCTTCGAGATGAATTTTATATGGTATGTCCTTCATCGGGTATTTGAGCTGACGACGAGCTAACACTGGATGATAATTGATCCCTCCTTTGGTACCAATGAGAGGCACATTAGGGAAACTTCCACATTTGTCAATAATTTTTATTCTGTAATAGACCCGATTGTACCAATCTATGTCAGAATTGGTAAGAGACATAATCTTTTGCGACCATCGCATACTACTCTTGGGATCCCAAAAAGCAGCAGATTTGGGTAAGTGGGAAATAAATCATTTGTAAAGTAATGGTACACAGCATGTAATCATCCCTCCACTGTACAAATCCCTTAAATGTATCGAGTGATAAGCATCCGCAAGCAAAGTTAGGATTGTATTCCCGATTGAGAATATCTTGAAAGCATTTATATCTATGAATTTGTCAATGTTGGGAAAGAGGAATAACTAATAGATGAGCAGAACAGAGACATCCTCGAAAACAGTTATGTTTCCTATGCTGGCAAAGTATAGGGCTTTTTCCATCATAAATTTAGCTGGTAAACCCTGAATTCCTCCTTTGGTAGTCATGTGAGCTTTGATATCTGACTCTTCCAAAGAGGTAGCTTTTGCAATGGTTTGATCTTTGGGAATTTCTTCTAGTCCAAAAAATGGATCTTGATTAGTAATAGGTAGATCAATCAGATGGGAGTACTCTTCCAATCTAGGTGTGAGCTGATAATCTGGAAATGTAAAGCAGTGGTATATTGGATCATAGAACTGAACCAATGTAGACAAGATTCCTTCCACCATATTTATTTTCAAAAGAGACAACAACCCTTTGTGCTTAGCTCTGAAAGCCTCCAGATTAGTAATCAACCTTCCCAATTTCCGCAGGTCTTCTAGTTTTGGGATTTTGAAGGCGTGCTTGTGTCTTTTTCTTCTACCAAAATATATACCACAACTTCTGATATTTGCAATGATTGTTTTAGTTCTTTTAGGAAAAGGTTTTTTAGTTAGGTTATTTTTGGATATGAATGAAATGCATGAATGCGTGAATGCAACAAACAAAAACATTTGAAAACATGGGTTTAAGGGTTCATCGTCACCATGGATCTACCCATCCCCAAGGTGTGTCTTAGTGTTCAATTTTCTACCTGTAGAACGGGTTCTAACAAGGTTCCCAAAATCACTGACCCCTCTTAAGAATATTACCAGCAAACAGACTTACTCATGAGAGCTGTAATATCCCTAGGATGAATCTCAATTGAGTATAGTATCGTGTATCAACTATTCCTGACAGTCACCGCACTACCTAATGGTCAAGTGGTTAAATGCTTACTGATCCTCAGTTTCAAGGGTGCCCAGTAGAAAAAGTAATGTTTTCACGACTTGCTCGTTCAACATCAGTACGTAATTCCAAAAGGGTACGTCAACTGATTTGGTGGAGTTTCAAGTCAGCTTGGTCGAGAATCACTCCCTATAAGCCTTCTTGAGTCTGCCACCTCCTATCTTAAAGGTGCTCTCTGACTCACCACACCTGTATTAATTGCATTCCCAAATAATAGTAATTTAAACAAGTATAGCAGATAAGCATATAGTATAAAAACAAATGATAAGAAAGCAAATAAACAGTAAAAAAAAAGTAATGCAAGGCTTAACCCTCTTAGGGGATGGGAAAGTCCCTAGCAGAGTCGCCATTTTTCTGTAGCGTCGGTTTTTATGGTGCGACCACTACCGCTCATGTTGCTACTTTTTTATTTTAATATTTATCCTATGAAGCTTAAAAGGAAGGGGAAGATATCTTAAACTAACCATGCACGCAACTGTTTTCCCTATAAATGCGGAGAGATCTGGATTTGGGGGTTGGTTATACAAAGGGAAGCTATTTACACCCAGAGTATCTATAGTAATCTATAGGAACCTTCGTTTACATCTATTTTTACTGTTTGAATTGCTTTCTTGAGTCTATTTGCTATCTGGTGGGGAAAGTTTCTCCTTTGAAAGGTTAAGGAAATCTTTTTGTTTTTCTATTATTTTTGGGAAGGTATTTGGACGTAAGGTTCTTGGTTAGTACGCTCTCTAAGATTTCGCAATCTTATGCCTACGTATTCTCAAAAAAGGAAACTGAGAAATCAGAGCGTTCGTAGTTCCTTCTATATTATGGGAGGAAAAAGGTTTGGTGCCTTGTCCAAAGCCCAAGATTGAAGCTAAAAGAGTTTGTGTCTTGTTCAAAACCTAAGATTGAAGCTAAAAGAGTATTTGTATCTTGTTCAAAGCCCAAGATTGAAGCTAAAAGAGTATTTGTGTCTTGTTCAAAGCCCAAGATTGAAGCTAAAAGAGTTTTTGTGTCTTGTTCAAAGCCCAAGATCGAAGCTAAAGGAGTATCTGAGATAGAATTTGTCATCTCTAAAGGGAGATATCTCACTTATTCATCCTAATCATTGAGGATTTGATTATAAGGGAAGTAATGTGCCACTTACATCAATCATCTGGAAAAAGGTTTACTTATTTTTTTTAAAATGTGATGTATAAAGGAAATATCCTCCTACAGAGAGGACTCAGAGCATCATTTGTGGGGATATTGAATTTTGTGCCTTGATCAAATCCCAAGGTTAAAGCTAAAAAAGGGATTGAAAACTAACTTAAATAGGGGAGTATTATATGTCTTGTACAAAGCCCAATATTGAGCTGATTGGGAAAAATTCTTATATGAATCCTAAGAGGAGGCTGAGGGAATTTAAGTGGAGACTGACTCTTGCTGAGGAAAATTAAATCCAAGAGCAGGATCCAACTGCTCTAAGGAATCAAAATAGAAACTGACTTCTGCTGGAAATTAGAGGAGAGTTGGATTTATTGAACTTCCATAAAGGCTTTGATTCTTTTGGGGATTTGTTGATTGTAACCTGACCATGGAATGGGATTTTAAGGTGGAAGCCAGGCCTTGTTGAGGATCAGAGAAGACTCAAAGGATGAGTTTGAATGTTTTAGAGGTTTTGACTTTCTTGGAAATTGGTGTAGGGGTGACTAGGGTATATTATGTGCTTTTAGGAAGCCCGATGGTCCTTGTATGAAGCCTAATAGGAGACTGGGGATACTTCTAGGAAGCCTGTGGGTCCTTTTATAAAGCCCAAGAGGAGGCTGGGGAATTTATATTGTCCAAGTCTGAAGAAGAGTTCAAGAAAGGCTTCACCGAGAAATAATCCTTTCTTTGTTGAGCTGTTCCAAGATTAAAGGGTTTAAAGAAGAGGTTTCACTGGGAAATAATCCTCTCTTTATTGAAGTTTTTCAAGGTTGAATTAATTGAACAAAGCCGGAGAGGAGGCTGACTGTATTGGGAAGAAGAATTCCTCTGTACAGGGGGGAACTAGTTGTTTGAACAAAGTTATACTGATTGACAAGGATTCTATTGTTTAAACTAGTCTAAACTAAAGATGACTCAAATGCTAAGAGAAACTTAACAATATATGTACAAGCATATATATAGATATATGAACAAGTATATAAATAAGTATGAATTGAATTGAAAAAGGTGGTGGGTCTTATACTTTGGATAGAGACCCAAATGCATTGTGATTGATTAGATGCTTTTTTCTAGTCTGGGTTAGGGTTTTGAGAAATTGAAGAAATTTTTGACTTTAAAGATGACTTGATCTTTAATTAAACAAAGGTGTTGGGTCGTACACTCTAGATAGAGGCCCATGAGTTTTATTTGTATCATGTACAAAGCCCAAGATGAATGAGGCTAAAAGGTTTTCTATTTACAAAAGGTGTTGGGTGTTACACTCTAATAGAGGCCCAGATGGTTGTTTAAAACAAAGTTTATATACAGAGAGATGAGACTTACACTCCTAGGACAGGGCCAGATGATTTTAAAAACAAGGTTTATGGAGAGAGGGATGGGACTTATACTTCTAGCAGAGGCCCAGATGATTTTGAAAATAATGATCACACTGTGATTTTGTAAAGCACAATGGGACTTATATTATAGCAGAAACCCATGGAATGATTTATTTAAAAAGAGGGTTGGATCTTACACTCTAATAGAGGCCCATGGTGTATTTGAAATGAAGTTTTGAAAGATTAAATCAAAAGGGAAATCTAATTTTATTTTATTTTGCATTTTTAAAAGGAAAAAAACAATTACAAAATAAGAAAATATCAAATAAATTCAAAAAGCAAGTTATGAACCATGGTTAGAGTTTGGAAAATAAGGTTTTATTCACATGATGATTTAAAATTCATTTGGTTTTGAAAAATCAAGAAAAATAAATTATTTAAAATGTTTAAAAAAAATTAAAATAAATTTCTTTAAAATATTTAAAAATATAACAAATAAAAAGATTTTTTTGATTTTTTTTGCGGAATAAAATATTTAAATATGTGAAATATTTATGTTTAAAAATACTTGAAAATGATTAAAATTGAGAGAGAAATTAATTTTTCAAGATAATTAAGAAAATAATTAAAATATTTAAAAAAATTCAAATATTTGAAAAAAGGCGCCAACGACTCCTTCTTCTTCCTCGCGTGTCCCTCCATGGCCGTTTTGCAAGAGCTCACTTATGTCTCTTATTACGCAATGAAATCAAATGATGTAAACATGGATTTTGTTCGTTTTTTAACAAGGAACATGATGGTGGCTATTAGTTTCATTTCTTTTAAGTGTAGAGTGAGTTATCAAGTGATGAACCGATGAACCCTAATTTTTGTAAGAACAATATGAAATCCTATACATAATTGATACATAACAATTGATTGAGGGAAAACATTCTATATAAGTGCAGAAACATGTTAGTAGCTTGAAATATCAAAAATGATGCATGTTTCATGGAGTTGGGGAAGTTCAGGCTTACTTATGCAAGAGGGATTCAAACCCTCAGTTGTAGGTGTTACAGATGTGAAATGGTGACCTGGACAGCTTCCCTAGGTCTCAAGGAATGTGTTGATGTGCTTGGAATGGTTTGAAACCTTCTAGTTTGGTGGGCTCGAATCCAGGTGGAACTTGCTTAGGATGAACTATGAACTTAATGATTTGGATGTTGCAGATGTTGTTTGAGTATTTGGGTCACTCATATATGATGTATGTGAGGTGTTTGCATCATTAGTTTGGATTCAATTGCTCTCTATTTGAAATTTGATTCTCACTTCTTAAGGTTTTGAAATTTTAAAGTGAAGAGTGAAATGAGAGAAAACATGTGTTGTGATGTTTTAGACTAGTTTGAATGATCAGAAATGAGCTCTATTTATAGGAGAGCAAGTTTTTTTTGGGAGGAATAGTGAACGGATGAGGGAGCATGCTACTATCCAATGGATTTTGTCATGTAGTCAAAGTCTCCTCCTATCATAGCTAGGCAATGACTAGCATTCAATTTTTCAGGTTTGAACACTCACGGCTTTGGACTAAGTCTTGGCTGCTTTGTGTTTATCCATGCCACCTCAATGCATCACATTAATGCTTGATGCCAAAGTTGAAATTCAAGGTTCATGTCATGATGGATTTCCACATGTTATGCATAGATTCTTGACTCCTTGTGTTATGGTTCAGATTCCTTCATCATTTGTGTTGATATTGGATAGAAATTCAATAATGCAAGTGTCCAAAATTGGCTTGAAAATCGTGGGATGCAAGTTATATGCCAAATGCTATCAAAAAAACAGTTTTCATCAAGGCATGTTGTGAGGTTCATAACTTCTTGCTCAAGTTGAATCAATGGATGTTCTTGTACTCTTTGGAAAGCTTGTATATCATAATTCAACTTTTATGTTTACATTTGGTCTTGATTCATCTTGGAACATAATGAAAAATGCCTCCAAAGTTGGGCAAAACATGAGGTAGATTCTGCCTCAAAATATTTAAGTGTCAAAGTTCAAAATCTCATGAAACCCTAACTTTAATGCCTCATATCTCAAAATCTAGGCATTTTTTGGGGGTACTTTTGTTTTTCAATCTTGTTGTATGTAAGAAGATCTACCATTTGAGATTTGGATGAGAAAAAATGGTTGCTTGGATCACAAGTTAGGGCCTTGCAAAGTTGGGTAAAAATCAAGTTCCTTCCATAACTTAGTGAAATTTCAAGTTTCTCAAGGTTCCCCTTTTTGCAAGTAACCTCACTTTTCTTGATTTTTCTTGATTTCTCATGATCCAAATCATAAGTTAACATTATTCTTGACTTAAAGAGGCCATGTTTGCTAAAAAAATCCCAAAATTCAAACTTGGTTTTGATCACAGTTGAGTTTTTTCATTAGATGTAACTTGAACTTTGTGATCCTTTATGAAATCAAGTCCTTGGGATAAATTGAACCTAATGGATGGATCCAAAGGTGTTTTGGAGGGTCTTGAATGATGTCCCAAGGTTTGAGATCATGTCTTGGTCAAAAGTTAAAGGTATGGTTGACTTTTTCTCAAGAACCCTAGTTTGTGGTCCAGATGAATTTGAATCCTTGTATTGCTTATGAATCAAGTTCTTTGAAATAATCCAATCTTGTGCATATATCAATATGATGTATTCGAGGTCCTTGAAACATATCTTGAGGTCTTGGATCATGCCTTACTTCAAAAGTCAACCTATGGGTTGAATTAGGTCAAAACCCTAATTCCTGATTTTGATTGATGCAAACCCCTGAGGCTATTTTGAACTTATGATTGGACTCATGAGGTTTTTTTGAGCTTCTTGAATCATGTATTGAAGTATTGGCTCATGCCCAGATGAAAATTTTTCTTTGGAAGCCTTGTTCGATCAAAACCCTAATTTGGTGACACTGATGGTCTTGAGGCTTGATTAACTTAGAATGATGTAATCTTGTGTTAAATTCTTGATGTAAATCTCTTGATCCTTCATTGATGTTTGAGAGGCTTGACAATTTTAAAATCATGTAAATTCTTGATGATCCATTGCTTGAATGCTCTAAGAGGGCTCAAAACTCTAATCCTTGGTTAAGGTGAATACTCAACAATCTTTGCGGGTGAGGTATGAAAATACATACATATTATGGTGATGATTTTCACAATGGTGTGAAGTCCTGTGGTCAAAATTTAGGGTATGACACTATCATTGTTGATACCTTCGTCTTGACTGGCTTTGTAACACAGTGCTAACGTCTTGTTCCTTTTTCTTCTAGAACCCACTTCCATGTTTCTTAGATGATTCTGCCTCTTTGGTCAACCGTCCCTCTCGGACTGCTTCCTCTAGTCATACTCCCATGTTTTCCATTTCAGTAAAGTTATTAGGTGCACTGGCAATCATACAATCTTAATAGAAGGGACTCATAATTTTCGGGTAAATCATTGTCATTTCTTTTTCTTCGATAGGAGAACAAATTTGGGCGGCAGCTTCACACCATCTTTGAGCATACTCTTTGAAATTTTCTTTTTCCCTCTGAGATATAGCCCTGAGTTAATCTCTGTTAGGAGCCATATCTAGGTTGTATTTGTATTGTTTCATGAAGGCTTCACCAAGATCACTGAACATCTAGATCTTCGCACTGTCTAATCCCATGTACCATTTAAGTGCGACACTAGTCAGACTATCCTGAAAGCACTGAATGAGTAATTTATGATTGTCCGTATGTGTAGACATCTTTCGTTCATACATAACCAAGTGAATTTAAGGGCAATAATTTCCCTTGTATTTTTCAAATTTAGGCACCTTGAATTTGAGCGGTATTTTGACATTTTGAACAAAACATAGATCAGTTGCTTTTTTCCAAACAAGTCTTGTCCTAGGAGAGCCTTAATCTCTTTCTGCATATTTAAGATCCGATCTTGGAATTCATCACATCTTTCATCTAATCCCATAGTTTCACTTGGAAGAGCATGGAAGATTTGTTCTTCAATGTATGAATTTGTGTGCACCATGGGAGGTGGTACTAACATGACTGTTGTGATCCTTGAAGCTTTGGGAACCAGAGGTTTATAACCCTCCAATATAAAGTTGTGAGGTATGCCCCAAGGAAAGTTGGGAGGCATGGTATATTGCGAAATGGCAATATATGTGACAAAGACGGGCATGGAGACAATTTCTAAGATGGCAGTCCTTTGAATCGGAATTGACGAATGATTCTAAGCAGCCATCATTGCTTCTATCATGTTGCTGAGTCTTTCTATGTTGTCCTTTAGAGAAGTGACCTCATCTATAAGTTCCCTAATTTCTTGCTCAAGTCCCTCCATCTTCTTCTGACGGCTTGCACGAGTATTATATGAATGAGACAGTTTGGCTTCAAAGTGAGAACATGTGTAAGTTTCTTGTAATGCAAAAATGCTTGAATGATGTATGGTGTGCAAAAATGAAAATGACTTTTCTTACAAGGAACTTTAACAATTATATTGCAAATATCATAAAAAATGGATATCAGTTTGAATGGCTGAAAAGATTTTATTTTATTTAATGTACTTAAAGGATTACACCAATGAAATTACAACTTCAAAAATATCTAAAACAATAATGACAAAGCTAAGTACATGGGTCCTGAGGAAATCTTATTGATGAAGATCCAGCCTCACATTGTTGCTTCTTCTTTTGCCTCTTTAGTCGCATATTTTCTATTCTAAGCTGATCGACGATCTTTTTCCAAGCACCCGAGGTAGGAAAATTATGACCAGAGAAAAATAAATTCTCTTGCTCTTCTAAGCTGATCTACAACATGTTGCTCCAAGATTTTTATCAAGTCGTCTTTTTCTTTTAGTTGACTCTTTAACTCTCGTCTCTCAGCCCTTGAAGCGTCAAATTTATTTTCCCATGTGTCTGTTTCCAACTTCATCCTGGTCAAGAGTTCTTGATACTACTCCCTATTCTCAATAGGGATTGTAGAGGATAAATCAGTGAAAGGCTGTGAGGGTCTCTCAAGAGGATAAGACATCTTGAGTTCACAAGCTTTGGTATTGACCTACTAATTGTATGGCTTGAAAGTAACACAATTTTTATTTTCCAGATGATCTTTGCTCTTTTTATGAATGGTGGGCCAAACCTTTATAACTGCCTTTTTTAAATCTGGATTTCCACCCTCATTAAGGTAAAAGAAACCTGAAACCAAGAGACTGTTAGGTCTATCTTTCATGGGGTACCCAAACTGATGTCTTGCAAGAGTGTGGTTGTAATTAATCCCTCCACGTATACCAAGAAGGGGTACATTGGGGAATTCTCCACAACTGTCAATGATAATTCCTTAGTCATAAGCTGGGTCATACCAATTCATATTAGTATGAGTAAGAGACATAAGCCTCTGAGACCATCTGAGCTTGTCAAGATTTTCAGCAAAGAGTCTAGTTCTTGGCAAGTGTGACTTCAACCATTTGTACAACAAATGTGCACAACACATGATTTTTCCACTACCCTTCATAATCCCGTGATGAATTGAATGGTAAGTGTCCCCAAGTAAAGTAGGTACTAGGTTACCACTCAAAAATATCTGGATGGCATTAAGGTCAACATAGTGGTTGATGTTTGGGAATAATACAAGACCATAGATGAGTAGTGCAAATATACCTTCAAAGGCACTCATACTATTTACTTCAGCTAACTCTGTAGCTTTCACAATTAGGATTTTTGAAGTTAACCCTTTGATTCCTCTTTTGGAAGTGAAGTTGTCTTTTATATCTGAGGTCTCCAAATGAAGGGCCTTTGTAATAACTTAGTACTTAAGAATTTCTTATGAGCCATTGAAAGTAATCTTGTTTAATACTGGCAAACTAATACAATATGAATACTTCTTCAAAGTTGGTGTAAGTTGATAATCTAGAAATGTGAAACAGTGGTAGAGAGGATCATAGAATTGTACAAGGGTGTTAAGAATTCCTTCTTCAACATTGGTCTTAAGCATACCTAAGAGCCTTCCACAACTTCTTCTGAAATCCTCTGGACAAGAGATCAGACGACCTAACTTTCTCAATTCTGTTGTATCAGGATCCTTGAAGTTGTACTTCTTGGTGTTTCTTTTCCCAAAATCCATGTTTAAAACCTATGATATTTGCCATAAAGGTTCTAAGTTCCATGAAAATTTTTGGTTTAAAAAATTATGTTTGAATGAATGTATGGATGCACACACATACAAAATAACAAACATGGGTTCAAGGGTTCAACATCACGACCATGGAGTCATAGGTCTAACCAAACCAAGAGAATATGTACTATGGGTTTATTATACCTGTAGGACATGTTCTAACATGGTTCCTAGAGTCATAGGTTCGTCTTTTGGATATTATTGGCTTGCATGACTACTCATGCAGGCTAATAATATTTGAGAGAGAAACTCGTCTGAGTGTAGTATCGCATGAAAACTACCTCAGGTCTACACCTGGATAATCACTTCCCTACATCCTAAAAAAGGTCAAGTGAGGTAAAGGGATACTAAAGGTCTTCAGCTTCTTAGGCTCCTAGGTCAGAAAAAGTAATGGCATTACGACTACTCGGAATGACATCAATAATTCCAAAGGGGCCTCCACTGAATGTGATTATATCATATGTCACTCATGCGTAGGATTACTCCAGACATGTAACTTTTGATTATATCAACGTCCTATATTATTTATAAACACTCAAATATGGGTTAGGATTTGTCTCACTCATAGAGATCAACCAAAAACCTAGACAAACATGATGAATACAACAACAAGCAAATGATATCAACAGTAATAATAAAAAATATATATAAGATAGGCTTAACCCTTTTAGGGGGGATGAAATCCCTAGTTCCCCACCAGACTCGCCATTTTTCTGTACAAGCGATTTTCGAGGTCACCCTAACATGTGAGCTTTTAATTTATCCCAAAAGAGGGAAGGATAAAAAATCTAAATAAACCCGTAAGTGTGCAATATAAAACAATCCAATAAGAGATCAGGAGTCAGGGTTGTTTATACTAAGAGAAGGTACTACCAACCTAAGTATCTATAGTATCATATATGTTGTATATATTTGTATTACTGTTGATTAAGTTATCTGCTGTATATTGGGGATTTGTTGACTGTTTTGAGTGAGTGATAAGAGTGGGAAATGTCTTTGTTATTTCTGTAGTGTGAGTTGAAATAAACTAAGACAAAGGTGTAGGAACCTAAGGGTTTTATTTATTATTATTCTTGCTAAGATCTACAATCTTATGCCTATGTATTCTCAAAAGGAAGTTGAGAAATCAGAGCATCCATAGTTCCACCTACTAATGGGTGGAATTGGGTTTGTTTGGTTTGAGAGAAGAGACAAGTTGTCATCTTAAGGAGATATCTCACCTATTCACCACAAACATTATGAGAAATAAGATAATAAGGGAAGAAGCTTTAAACTTGGATGTAGAAAATCCAGAGTAATGCCACATCTTCCTTTAAATGAGTCTTTGCATACTAAGAGAAGGGCCTTGACTTGGATATAGAATCAACAAGTTTGCCACTTACATCACTTAAATGAAATAAGTGTTTTTTTTTACCATAATAAGAGAAATACTTTGACTTAGATTTTGAATCACGTGTGCCACTTACATCACTTAAATGGAAAAAAGTTTGAAAATTTTAATTTATGTTATGGAGAATAGTAGAGACATTTCTTCTATAAAGATGATTTATGTCTCATCTCTGGGGGGGAGAGTTTTGAATTTGAAGCCAAAGGTTGGCTAGGGTTTGACTTGAAGTTTATGTTGAAGCCATAAAGGGGGCTATGGTTTGATTTTTTGAAGGTCAAAAGCCACAAAGGGGCTATGGTTTTGACTTGAATGAAGTTGAAAACTTCAATGGGAATCCTAAGGTTTTATTGAAGTTGGGAACTTCAAAGGGGATCCTAGGGTTTTAATTAAGTTATAGTTTGAAGGGGATCCTAAATTTTGAACTGAGTCTAAACTTAAGGATGGGTATTGAAATACAACAGTTGTATGAATGCAAGTGTTATAAACATAAATTTCAAGAGAAACTTAATAAGACAAAATTGATTAAGCTTTTAAACAAATTTAGTCATCAAGGATGAAGTGAACATGATTATGATCAAGCATGTTATATCAACATGTGAATGAGCATCAAACAAGTAGATATGTTCATCATGGTGAGAGTTTACGAAGGAAATACTTGATCATGTGAGCAAAGATTTAATAAATTGAAGCAATCACAAAGAAGTTCAAGTAAGCATGTATTCAAGATGAATTAAAGATTGATGAATATAGCAAAGGGTAAAAAAAATCCTAAGTTTTATGAAGGTAAGCACATGAAAAAGAAATTTGAACATGGTTGAACCAAGGGCTTTAGGGAATCCAAACTCAAGTGGAAGCCCTAGTCATGCATCAAGATGTTTTTCAAAAGATTAGTTGAACAGAACCCTAAGGTTTCACCTAAACATCAAAGTATTTTTCAAAATAAATAATACTTCATCATGGTATGTATAAGTTAAGACAACATGTAATGTACATTAAACAAGACTTAGACAAAGTATATTATAGCCACACAAGCATTTATGGTCAATTAGGTCAAGAGAAAAAGCATAAAAACACTTAAAAGGGACTAGTTTTCAACCTAATAAAAGTGACAAAAATAGATATTATTTTTGGGATTTTTTGATGGATTCTCAAAATAGGGAAGATAAATGATAAGTGTGCAAAAGATTGGCTCAAAAAGATTAATTTTTCTTATTGAAAAAATTGAATGAAGTTGTGAAGAAAGCATGAAAGATAGTGATAAAAAAAATAGGGAATGCTCCCATCAAGGCTTGAACTCACGCCCTCCATGTGATGGGCTCAAAATTTTACCACTGAGCCACTTGCTTTTTTGGTGATAAACAACGTGCAGTATAAATAATATATGAAGTTTGATGTTTAAAAATGTTTAAAAAAATAACATCAAAAGGTTTGGGGCAATGGGGATTTGAACCCTAGACCTTGCACACAAAAACCCTAAAAATGCACGCTCTAACCACTAGGGTTGTGATACATCCATTAATTAAATTGCAATGAAATAATAATACATTAAAAGTGAATTTTATTTTTGAAAAATGGTGCTACCTCCATGTTCATGTTCTTCCACGAGCTTCATCTTCTTCATCCATTTCAAATTTCTAAAATATTCATTTCTCAATAAAATTGAAAGATGTAAAGACCAAAGTTGTTGGAAATTTTGCCAGGAATTGAATGGTATCATTGAATTTTATTTATATTCAGTGTATCTCACACAATTAAACTGAAACTAGTACAAACCCTAATTTGAAAATTCAAAATGAAATCCTATATGTTCATGATATGATGCAATTAATATAGGGAAAATGATCCTTACACTACCAGAAACATGTTGGTAACTCAAATAATCATGTATGATGCCAGAATTATAGAGTCCAGATTTGAAAAAACATACCTTGCAAGTGAAGAATCGAATTCCTTGATAGAGGTGTTATAGAAGCAATATCTTTATGCCAACAGCTTCCTTGACCTCCAAGGAGTGTGTTACAATTCTTGAATTGGTTTGAAACCTTTTGAAACTCCCTAGCCAAATCAATTTGTAGCTTGGTGCAAGGTGGGATATGGAGGATGTGATTCTAGTGTTACAGAAGCAAGGTGATAATTTGGATCACTTCTATAGGATGTATATGAAGTGTTCGGATGCCTGGTTTGGTTGGAAATGGTCTTGAATTAAAGTTTTCACTTCTTTGGAACTTTTAATTTTAGAAGGAGGAGGATTTCTTAGAAAACAAGCTTCTTGCTATGTTTTGGTGTGTTTTGAATGATCAATTTGAACCCTATTTATAGGAAAATGTTTCAGATATTTGTGAAGATTTTTATATTAGGATACATGTTATTACCTAATAGGTGATGTCATGTACCTATTACTTGAGTGCCAAGGTACACATAGGCTATTCCTCACATGACTAGAATCTTGATATTTTAAGATTGAATTTATCATATTTTCACTCGTCTCTTGGTGTTTTGATCAATTGTTGACAGATTGTGGTGGTTTTTGATCAATTCACTATTGCACTTTAATGCTAGATGACAAAACATAACTTCATGGTTTTGCAATGATGTTTTTCACATGTCAAGGGATAGAACTTTGAAAATTTTGTTGCGATCTTGCAGAGAACATGGTGTATTACAAGATTGTTGTTGATCTTATGAAGAGATGAGGCTAGCAAAGTCATCAAAATTGATCCCAAAATCGTGTGGCACAAATTTGCCCTTGAGAATTCAGCTTCAACCATGGCCTATTGTAAAATTCATATCTCATTGCTCAAGTAAGATAAATGGATGTTCTTGAACATTTTGAAAAGATGAGATAATATACTTCAAGTTTGACGTTAAAAGTTTGTCTTGAATAAATGTAGATCATGGAGAAAAATGGCCCCAAAGTTGGCTCCAACACAAGGCAGATTCTGCTTGACAAATTTCTAAGTGTTTAAGTTCAAAAAGTATTGAACCTCAAACTTCATGGCTTTATATCTCTCAATCTATGCTTTTTTGGAAAATCATCCTCGAGGACAAAGTTTTAGTATGTAACAAGCTCTTCAAATTGGTCCTTGGAGCAAATAAAATGGTTACTTGGATTGGAAGTTATGGCCTTGGCAAGATGGACAAAAATCATGAACTTTCATAACTTAGAAAAATTTCAATTCCTCCATTGTTGCCCTTTTTGAAAGTAACCTCATATTTCTTGATTTCGCTTGGTTAATCATGATCCAAATCACACATTATCATCATTATTGACTTGAGGAACCCATGTTTGCCAAAAAAAGTCAAAAGTCAAACTTGACTTTGATCAATGGTTGAATTGTTTATCAGATGATTTTGAATTTTGTGATCTTCAATGGAATCAAACCCTTGGGATATTTGAATATTATAGATGGACTCCAAGGTGTTTTTGAGTGCCTTGAATGATGCTTCAAGGCTTGAGATCATGTGTTGGTCAAAAGTCAAAGGTGTAGTTGACTTTTCATCAAAGGCCCTAGTTTATGGACCAAATGAATTTGAATTCATGCATTGCTTATGAATCAAGTTATTTGGATAAATACAATCATATAAATGGACTAATATGATGTATTTGAGGTCCTTGGATCATATAGTGAATTATGAGATCCTCCTTAAATGAAAAAGTCAGTTGTGATCCTAATTAGGTCAAAATCCTAATCTTGGTGCACTGAGGATCTTGAGGCTTGATCGATTTGAATGATGCAATCTTGTAATTTATTATTTATGGGTGAAAACTCTTGATCACCATGAATGGATAAGAGACTTGAGATGTTGAATATGATGCCCATCGTTTGATAGTTCATCTGCTTGAGCCCTTAGGAAACCACCTAACTTGTAAAGCAAGCAAGCACATACATCTTGTAATTGATATGGCTTTGTGATGCATAAAGACACAAACATATGTAAAGATGAATGTTATACAAATGATGTAAATGAGGTGGCATCTTAGGGGTAAAAAATTAAGGTATGACAATAGGGAACAAGTGTTGCACCCCAAGAGTTTCCCTCTTGTTTTTAACCCGAATTGGCTTATGCTTCATTCATTAGGTCTTACTCATTCATGCATTGCATTAGTTCTAAGACATGGGATCAAGGTATCTTGTTTTCCCTCAAGATAGGGAGTTGGCTTTCAAAGAACTAAGAGACGAGATATCCTCAACATCATGGTATTATTAAGCTGCAAGGCCTTCATGCCCTTCAAAGCATCTCAACAAGTTCACACAGTCACCTGAGGATTAGGGTTTCAAGTGTTTCAAGGTATTGACTATCCTCTTACCTTTTGGCTTTGAGCTAGGGTTTTGGTCAAAGTTAAGTTGGGGTTGACTTTTTTAGAGAAAAAAAATTCTATGGTTCAACATACATATCAAGGGTTTCATATATGCCTCATGGTTCATCACAAATCATTTCAAGGGTTTCCCAAGTGATAGAGGAAGAAATTGGATTCATCTGATCAAAAAGTCATATGATGCCTTACAAAAGTCAACTCTTGAGTTCTTAGGTCATATTTGGACATTTCAAGTCATCATACATGTTATCAAGAGGTTTGATCAAGATAAACCAAGAGAAATAAAGAAATTTCCAAAAGTTGCTAAATTGGGGTTTCTGGAATTTTTCTAAGTATGGAAGATTCATGTTCATGTGGCCATCTTGCAATATTTATATCTCCTTCATCCTTGATCCAAATTATGCAAACCAATGCTCAAATTGAAAATGATAGAATATACTAAAAGTTTGTAGAAGAAATGAACTTCAAAAGATGCATGGATCAAAAGTTATGAAAGCATAAAGTTAAGAAAAAGTAGGATTCAAGTTTCCAATACTTAGAATTTTTCTAAGTGTCAAAAGTCAGCAAAGATTTCATGTTTTCAAGGCCAATTTTCATAGGGTTCCAAGCTTCATCTCATTTTTCATTCAGCATGAAAGTTGTTAAGCATCTTACAAGCTTTCTTTTGATACCAATAACACTTCATTTGGATCCCTATAACTCAAAGTATGATTCTTCAAATATAGGTTATTCAAGTTGTCAAGTTAGATAAGTCACTAGTCAGCTTCAGGAAGCCAACTTCAAGTGCATTTTTCACATGTCTCCAAGCTTTGTATCATTTTTCTTTCAACATGAGATTTGTTCCTCATTCTTTGAGCTTTCCATTGATGCCAAGATCTCATCAACAGAACCAATACTCCTCAAGATATGTTGCTTCAAAGTTAGTGTCTCAAGTTGCCAAAATGTTAATTTGTACGTAGAAAATTTAGCATTTTGGACAGTTTCAAGATCTTGTTTCACATAGTTCCAAGCTTCTATTTAAGATGAAATCGACATGAATAATGTTCCTTGCCATGAAATAATTCTTTTGAGCTCAATAACTCTTTAATTGGAGCAAGATTTACCAAGATATGGTCAAGGAAAGTGGACTATATGGACATGGTTTTTGATGCATCATGTTGCTATTTTCTTGGCACATTTATGATTCACTTGCAACATGCCTTCACTCTATAATCAAGTACCACACATTACACTACATCCCCTCGCTCAAATGACTAAACATACATGCACACTTCATCCACCCTATTTCAAATTATTTGGCAAAGTTGGAAAGAAATATTTTGAAACAAAATTGCCTCACCATTCACTCCCACGTGCTAACCTCATCAGACATCCCTCATGACCTCTTTTCATCACTAAAGTCATAACCCAAACGTCATGCCAAGCCTAGAATATCCTAGAACCTGAGTCACCATAACATGTGCATTCTCTCTCACATTTTTCTCTCCAGTCTAAGCAACAAACTTCTAATCATTTTGCTTTAGTTCCTAGCCATACTCCAACCTTAAACACCTCATATTTAAGCCATCAATTCCAAAACTAAGGGATACCTCATTTTCAAATTTAAAGCTCTTTCTCTCTCAAGAATTTCTCACCTTCGAATCAAGTTTTCTCTAGAATTTCTCTTTATTCCCTTGCTTGATTTATCATCCTTTAAGATCATTGAAGCATTCAGTGAAGTTTTCCTCAAGCTTTTGCAAGTGTTGAAGGTGCAGTGGACATTCTCCACTATGTAACATTTCAAGATCTTGTTTTTCTCATTCTAGAAGCATGTTAGGTATATATTCTATACATCTGAACTCCTACAACGTGTAGGAAATGTTTGATTACGTTTTTGTGTTGATTTAATGGAGTTTCAGTTTGGATGTTAGTTTTTTGTACTTGGATTCCAACATGTTAAAGTGCTTATTTGTGAAAATGAGTGGTGGATTTAAAATCTACATGAAGTTTCATGTGAAATGGTGGTTTTATTCTCTCTCTCTCTCTCTCTCTCTCTCTCTCTCTCTTAAATCAATTCAAAATACGTACTATATATGATGACTATAATACATCACGAGCCTTAAGTACATGAGAAATGATGAGTGGGAGTTTCTCCTTACTTCTTCTAGAGTAAAAATACGTAGGCTTTAGTACAATACGCATCTTAAACAAAGTCAATTCACTTCTTTAAAACACTTGAACAAATTAAAAGCATTTTGTCCTTCAGGATTTTCTTTCAAACCTTTTCAAAAAAGGCATGCTACTTCCGTTCTACCGCAAACAGGCCTCGCCACTAACTACTGGAATGCGAACTTAGCATCGCTCATAAAAGACACTAAATAACCCGTGGTCCCACGAACTACGAACACTATTATTTCTTCATTCTCATTCGAATGAAGATACGTAGGCAGAGGATGACAAAGTCTTGGCGAGCCCCAACCTTCCCTTTCACCCGTAGTCCTCTAAACTACGTTGACTCTGACTTTTCCATTGCATGAGGGAGTACATAAGCATAGGACAACGAAGTCCTATCGATTCTCCTTTTGTTTTCTGATCCTTTTTGTTTCCAGGTTCTCTTATCAATTAAGCTTTAGATATACACACCCTTTGATTAGAACAAAAGGATGATAGTTAATACACCTCCGATACCAAAAAGATGACGGATCTACCACCAAAAGGATGATAGAGAACACACACACACAATCTGACACAAAAAGGATGATAGACCTATCACCAAAAGGATGATAGTTAACACACCTCTAATACCAAAAGGATGACAGATCTATCACCAAAAGGATGATAGAGAACAAATGCACAATCTGGCATCAAAAGGATGACAGACCTACCACGAAAAGAATGATAGTACATGCACATAGTGACCTTTCACCAAAAAGATGAAAATAAGGTCACAACTTACTACTACCAAAAGGATAGTAGCAAGAAAAATGAAATCAAAGGTTGTCATTCACCAAAAGGATGATTCACAGACCAAAGGTTCATGTACTGCCGACACCAAAAAGATGTTTGTAAGATCAAAAAACACCAGTTTCTACCACCAAAAGGATGATAGGAACTACCCAAATTTAGGGGCCACCAACACCAAAAAGATACAGGTCAGGTTGGATTGACAGGCTTTGGCTATCACCAAAAGGATGATAGTAAGGCAATTAACAAAAGGTCAAGTTTGTTGGAGATGTGATGAGTGAGGCTTATTTGAGACATCGACAAAAGGTTGAAGCAAAGAAGTCACTGAGGAAAACCATCCTTATCCACAGAAGGTTGAAAGAAGCCAACTCACTGGGGAACACCCAAGAGGAAAGTTATATTAAAACAAATCAACGGGGAACGCCCACTGACTCAGAAGAAAGTTATTGGCTGAGCTGGGGTTGACAACTCTATCAACAAAAGGTTGAGGATAAAAATTCAATGAGGAACGCCCACTGACTCGCTTGGAGATTATAGTTTCATCAACCAAAGGTTGAAGTAATTCCATGAGGAATGCTCATGATTTTTTGGAGAAGAAGCCACTGGTTAGGCTGAGAATGCCTTTGAAATCTTTGACTTGATCAACAAAAGGTTGAACAACTTTGTGAGGAACGCCCACTGATTTGTAGAAAATGCCCCTGACTGGGCTGAATATCATCTTGAGCTTGATCAACAAAAAGTTGAACAACTTCGTGGGGAACACCCATGTATTTGAACGAGATGCCTCCGACTGGGTTGAATATTGCTTTTGAAATCCTGTCTTGATCAAAAAAAGGTTGATACAACTTCGTGAGGAACGCTCACGGATTTGCAGAAGATGCCCCTGGCTGGGCTGAACATCGCCTTGGAAATATCAAGATTGATACTGGATCTTGATCTACGCATGTATGAATGTTTAATGTTGTAATGATATTCCATATCGAATAGAAGTGCAACGCAAATGCTAACGCGCAAAGATGCAATTGATGGGGAAGTATGATAGGTTTTTTGGTATGAATATGATGCAAACGAGGCTTATGTGATGCATATGATGCGTACGATGCATATGATAGCAGATGGGTGATTGGATATGTAGGTGCCAGCACGGTGGACTTTTGGTAGTTGCCAATGCGTAATGGACTTTGGGTGGTAGGAGGTTTTGATTTCCTCGACACATAGTTCATTGAAGACACCATGATTGAAGTAGACGAAAATGCTCTAAATGCTCCAAACTGATCAATTAGGGATTTTTCGTGGTGTTTTCCCTAGAGGGAACCACATCACTGTGCTTGATGGCCAGGATGACCTGAAAATGAGCATAGCGACGTGATAAGCTCACGAAGATTGTGCTTTTGCTCTGAACCCGATAATTGCTAGCGTCTAGAAAGGATCTGCTTGGCCAACTTGAAGGTAAAGAGATATATGCCCTATGCCACTGGTCTTGCCCCAGTATGGACATGGTATTGACCTACCCCTGCTTAACCAGTTCTGACACAATTTGTTTTTTAGAAATTGAACTTTGACTTACTTTGAGATACCTTTCCCCTGATTGAGTTGTTGAAGGATTTTCCCCTGATTGAGGGTTTTGAGGTTGCCTTGCTTCGGGTTGACACCACTGGAAGTTGAAGTTCCTCTTTTGATTGGTCCCTTGTTAGAGTGTCTTTCATGTCAAGCACTGATTTGCAATTAAAATTGTACATTCACAAATGGTAATCTTAATACAATGCCCATGCAATTTTGAAAAAAGAGTCATCTATTCGAATGTTGTGATAGTGTGAGATGAATGGACCGTTAATCCAGATGTTGTGCTGATTTTTCTTAGTGTGTGAAAGATATAACAAGGAAAGTGACACCAATGCTGAAGATTAGCAAATATGTGAGGAGTCAATTTTACGCAACCTTGGAATAGTATACTTTCAGAATAAACCTCACCTCAATTAGGTATTTTGAGGGTTGTAACATGGTCTAGTTTATGGTTATGAAACAAAGGATATTAGGATCAAGTCTATGATTTGTACCCACCCCTACTTCGTGATGATCATTAGTCCTACGCTCAGCTAATTTAACACATGTTTGTCTTCCAAAAGTGTTGACGATGTAAGGATGATGATCCAAGGTTTACTTGAACTGGAAGTCACCTTATTTTGCTTTTGATGGATGTCAGCGACCTTTTTGATTTTGACATGGTGGCCACTGGATCTTATTTTGTTTTTGTTGAGGACTTGAGGGCCTCTTTCGAGTCCATTGGGATAACCTTGATTTTTGCCTAAGTCTCCTTTGAAGTGCTCGACATAGCAGAATTTTTGATTTTTTTTATTTTGATTTTGTTGGAGGATTGTGACTGCCAAGTCATGGGTCTTTGAAGAACAACCGTCATGTCTTTTGGATATTTCTTTGTGATTCAAGTGCGTAATTTGACTAACTGAAAGCATACAATTTTCAATTATGGGTATTTTGTTGTTATCATCCTCCCTCCAATCATGCTAAACAACCGTTGATAAAGAGAGTGTGAAGTGGATAAAAATATGTGTCTATGCTTTGCAGAAATGAGTGAATATGACATAAATAATTCAAAATATGCATAATCACTACATTAATAAAAACCAAATGCGAATGGAAATGTTTAAAGCATACAATACTTAAACAAATAAAGACAAAATACAAAGAAATGCAAAAGATGAAATGGCATGATGATTGCCTACTTCGGGGAAATGAACTTGACTTGACTTGATTTGATTTGATGTTGGCACTAGCTTGGCGTCGGCATGGGATTGTTGATGACATTTGGAGTCCTCCCATTGAATGTGAGATCTTTCCTAGCAACCATGTCTTGAATTTTGTGATTGAAGGCTCTGTAGTCCTTAATTGTATGCCATGTGACGCCCTTATGAAACTCGCAGTGAGCGTTTGCATCATAGTTGGGAGGAATGACAGTTAGGGGAGCTAGGTCTTTCGAAGTAATGGCCCTTTTATCCAGCAATTGAGCAAATATCTGAGCATATGTTATTGGCAAATGATCAAAGACTCTATCTGGATTCCTTGCTCTCTGTTGATTAGGATGACGTTATTGTTGAGCAGCTCGATGTTGTTGATGCTGAGGAGGATACTAATGCCCTTATTGATTGTAGGACTATTGCTGAGACATCGGAGCTTGAACAACTTGTATAGCTGTCTGATAAGGCATTGGAGTGTATTGCGCAGCAGCAGCAAATGGATACTGGAAGTAGGGGATTTGATAAGGCATATAAGTCGGAGCTTGTTGAGGAGCTTGCCCTTTCTGAATAGAGATGGAATTTGTTTCGCCCTTCTTTTTCTTGTACCCATTGAAAGGCTTCTTAGTTCCAGCCTGGCTGCTAGAACCTCCTTGGATATTTCCACTTTTCAAACCTTTTTCGATTCTCTCACCTATGATCACCAAGTCGGAGAATCCAGCAGACACACTATCGATCATCTTTTTGTAGTATTGTCCATGCAAGGTACCCATGAAGATGTCAATCAATTCACGGTTGACAAGAGATGGATGCACCTTTGCAGCTAGCTCTCTCCATCATTGTATGTACTCCTTAAAGGATTCACTGTCCTTTTGAGCCATACTCTAAAGTTGAGTACGGTTCGGAGCAAGGTTGGTGTTATATTTGTACTACTTGATAAACACATAAGCTAGCTAAGCCCAAGTGTGCACACTACTACACTCCTGCTGCATATACCAATCGAGGGATGCTCCAAACAAGCTGTCTTGGAAGCAATGAATCATCAGTTTTTCATCTCTGGCATAAGCAGCCATCTTGCAACAGTACATCTTTAGATGAATGTTGGGATAACTGAGGCCTATGTACTTCGAGAATTCTGGTACCTTAAACTTGGGAGGAATGGCAACATTCGGTACCAAGCATAATTCCAAAGCATTCATAGAATTTGAGTTGTGCCCCTTTATGGCTCGGAGTTTCTCAGCTAAATCACAACACATCTTGATGGCTTTAGAATCCAGAGTAACTGCAGGATTGGCAATTGGGATAGCAGCATGATAGTTTTGCACGTCATCATATTGATCCGGCAGATTCTCTTCAGCATGAGGAATGGGGATCTGCATGACAACGGGTTGGGTTTGTAGGATGGCTCCAACAGTGACTCCAAGTGCGGGGAGTGGTTGAGAATTGGCTCCTTCGGCTGCGGTAGAGAAGTTCATCAGTATCCCATAGTTGATGGGGTTGGGAACTTGAACTAAGAGCCTTGAGGTAGACCCTTGCACATGAATGTTATGGACGACAGCAACTTCACACAGTTTTTCTTCCTTTCTGGATGTAGTGATGGCTTTAAGAATCTAATCTCTGAAAGCGGCTTGCTCTTGTTGAATCTGCTTCATCATGTGTCTTGTATTGGCTAGAGTTGCGTACTGGTGTCGAGGAATCAACTTAATTTAATGGAGAGGAATGAAGAGAAATGAGATCCTACTATTGAAATGAAATGCAAGATGCATAACTGATGCGATGCAATGACATGTATGCAAGATCTAGAATCATAGGTTTAAACAAATTCTGAAGTTGGTCACAATAACAGGTCAATAACTATAGTTTCTGATCAAAGAAACCTTACAGGTAGACCTTATACGAGAAGATCTAGATTCTTTACCCATAAACCGACTCACGGGATGGTTTCTACATTGATGGATATGGTTCCCAGGATCACAGACACTAATCACATGAACGTTATGTAACAGGCTAGCCGTATTATGATGATAATGGCGACAAGGTCTCTCCTGATCGGGGTTCTCATGCTAGGCACACAAGGAGCGAGTCCTTAGAGACTAACACTACACGACCACCAATATAGTACTGGTGCTAAAAAGGGTTCCTAGAATCACATACCATTCATGAATCAAGTCGTGCAACAAGCTAGCTGTGTTACAACAAGATCTACGAATAGGTCTCCTCTAGGGGAGATTTCATGCTAGGTATACAAGGAGTGAGTCCTTGGGGATTAACACTACTCGATTACCAATTCTAAGCTAAGTGTTCTCTCTGCTTTTACGAAAGCTCGGGCTTACAACCTTACTTATGATGTCATCCCAAGAATCAACATTCAAGCGAGATAACAAGCATATATAAAAGCCAAAAAATAACAAGTACATAAACGAGAAGAAAAAAGAAAACTAAGATAAAGCTCTTCACAAATCCCTAAGATAGGCTCAATTCTCTCTTGCATGGAGAAAACGTCCCTAACAGAGTCACCAGCTGTCGCATCTCAAAAATCAACGAGAACGGACCCTCGCGCGAAAGGCGTGGAATGCAGTTCGTCAGAGTCACCACCGAAATTTATTTATCCCAAAAAAGGGAAAGGAAAATACTGAGAAAACCTTTAAAGAGAGATAAGAACATGCTCGTCACAACCACGTTCTGGGTTTGGGAGTCGGTTACATAAGGGGAAGGTATTAGCACCCTTCATGTTCGTTGTACTTAACAAGAACCTTTTAGTTCGATTTGCAATGGGAGTTATCTAAGATTGCTTATTTTCTTCTCCATGATAAATGCAAAATGGTACGATAAAAGGATAACGATGTGAGGGGAAAATGGGTGGTTTAGAGATAGGGTGCTCGCCATGGATTGGGGCCCTTGTGCTTACGTATGCTCATTCGGACGAGAATGAGAAATCAGAGCTTTCGTAGTTCGACTACAGTAAATAATAAGGGAAGGAAAGATGGATAGAATTATAAACAGAATGATGGAGAAAGATGGAAGTGTGCTCGCCAAGATCATCGCAATCTTGTACCTACGTATCTTACATTCAAACGAGAATGAAGAATTAGAGCGTCTGTAGTTTGTGTACGGGAAAGGTTAGGGGAAACGGAAGATGGAGGGAATAGTAAACAGAATAAAGGAGAAAGATGGAAGTATGCTCTCCAAGATCATCGCAGTATTGTGCCTACGTATCTTACATTCAGACAAGAATGAAGAATCAGAGTGTTCGTAGTTCATGGAGATGACCGCAAAAAGAGAGAGGTTGAATTGTTTAAGTTTGGTTTGGAAATGAAAGATTGAATGAAAAACAACCCAAGGGGCATGCCTCAATAGCTGTCGCTCAAGAATCCAAGGAATGTGAGATTCCAAGAACTTAGTTCTTTTGAGAGTTGATTGAAAAGGTTGGAGAAAAAGATTGAACATTTTGAAAGTCGAAAGATTGAATGAATAGAAACCCAAGGGGCATGCCTCAAGAGCTATTCAGTCGAAGATTCAAGGAAATCTAGACTCCAAGAATCTTCTTCTTTCATTATTGATTAAGAAAATAGTTTCAAAATGATAGAATCGAGTTGGTTGCGAAAAAAGGTTGATGGCAAGGCAAAAGGCACTCGACTTACTAGTTTAAATAAAATACCACTTGACGTTGGATTAAGGGTTTAATTGTATTAGCGTGCAAAGAAGGTTGAAAGAGGTTGATTGAAAATGGCTCGACGATGAGTCGTCAGTTTAGTTGAAAAGAGGTGAGAATCGATACTAGTCCCTAAGGGTGCTCATAATAACAAAACCACGATGAAATGTGCAAGTGTGTGCGATAGGTTGATGGTGAATGCTTACAATCAATCGACTTACAGAGACTGTTTAAAAATGGATCGATGACAAATCGAGAATTAGTTTGAAAACGGTTTTGTTTTGCTAGTCCCTGGGGTGTCCTAAACTAAGCCACATGCAAGAGTCGGACAAAAGCTCCAAGTTAGGGTTTATGTATACAGTCCAAGTTCCGTTGATCGAAAAAGTAACTACAGTCCACCAATTTAGGATTTTCGGTTTCGATCATTATTATTGTGTTTTTGAAAAATATGAACAAGATATGATGAATATGAATATGATATGAACAATGTGAATAATATGATAAGATATATAACAATATAATCAAGATAATATCCACAATGGTATAATAAAGATAATATTAACAAGTATATGAACAATTATAATAAAATCAAATATATTGACGGAAAAGTAAATCAAGAATATATTGACTGAAATTAAAGTGAGTAGTTAGTCGTTATTGAATGAATTGGGTTGAAATATAGTGCTAAACCATCGTAGCTCAATCTATGATGAAGATCAAACTATAGGAGGTCGCGCAAGTTGATATTCGTGCTAAAAACACGATGGAGAAATGATATTGAGGATCATTTTCCAAAGTAATTGTGCCACACAAAAATAAAAGGTGACAGTCTCATCTTAATCCCAAACTTGTATCGATTAATCGAAGGTAACCTATCACAATGCCAAAGTATAGAAAGTGATCTCGATGATCACTCACTACATCTTTGAAATAATGAAGGTTATCAACTTTAATAAATCAACATTGGCGAATACGAAGACTTCATCGATCGAAAAATGAAAAACGAAAATCGAAAAGAAATGAGAAATGAAATTGAAATTAGAAGAATCATTAAGATAAATGGATTGAAATAATGGGTGAGACATCAAACTAATTAGGCAAAATATTAATACTAAGAACTATTTAAAAAAAATTTATAAATTAAAATAGAAAACTAATGTTTTTATTTTTTTAAAAGCTAATGAATATAAAAGAGGGGAGCATGAGTATGAAGGGTTTCGAGAAAAGGGGGAATCATTTGGGCTTTACAAAGCCCATCATCCCCAAAAAAGCAGCACAATTATTAAAAAATAGAAGGTGCTGGTGATATGCACCTTGGGCTATAAAGCCCAATGCCCGAACCAACACAACATCAACATATACATAAAAAAAGGAAACAAGAACACAAATTTAAAATAGACAAAAGTAAGGGTGGTGCGGATCAAAAAAAAGTCATCGCCCAAAATTAGCTTTAGCAAATCACAGCCTTTATCAAATTTAAAAACAGGTCCCCCAAAAGAAAAGGGACGATTCACCATGTGGAAAAGTTCAAAAATCAAGCTTCAAAGATGAAAGAAAGTCAGAACAACATCAATGGTTTAAAAATGATGCCCAACATAACTCGTTCGCCCAACCTTCATGCATGATTCCACTCTCTATTCGCTCGTTTTCACTTCCAGATTTGAACATTGCTCTCAATTTGTTATGTTTTCATCTGGTCCCAGGTTCGTGTTATTGTGTTGTTGAAAACTCAGTTGTGAGTTTTTTTATTTATGGTTGAAAAACTCTCAATTCATGTTTTATTCTGGATTCTGAATCTGGTTCTATGTTTTAATTTGGTTGTTGGTTTTATGATGGTTTGGGGTTTGGAATGATTTGGAGAAGAAGGTTTTCAGTTGAGAAAGGTGAGGTTTGGGGAATGATTCAGGTTCGAGGAATTGAAGGAGAGCTGAGGAATTTGAAGATATGATGGTTTGCATAGGTCGTGGTTAGTTGGCTTACTATTTTCCCCCTTTTTTTTGCAGTTCATGTGGATTTCCTTGTATGTGTATTGATGAAGGTCAAATTATGGAGGGTGTGGGCCGTGTGGGGAGGCTTATTCTCTTTTTTTTTTGGTAATTGGTGTGAAATCAAGATCCTCAGAGATCAACACTTGTTTTGATAAAGACAAATCACTCAAGAAGGCAAAGATGATCAACCATCAAGCATCAGGACAAAGATACAACTTTGAAGATGTTCTCATCCGAAGGTATAATGAGAATATCCATTAAGCATTTAAGTCCTAATTGCTCAAAACTTTTAAAACATTTCTCATGATTTGTTACACTCTCACAAGCTTTTGAAAACAGAATTTTTCTAAGTTTTTCAAAGTGCAATCGATTGCACTCTTAGAGCAATCGATTGCCTGATCAAAATTTTAACTATTTTTTATTCTGTTTTGAAGAACAATCGATTGCTGCCTTAGTGCAATCGATTGCGTGCTTAAAAAATTCTCAGTTTTCACTTCTGTTTTAAAGTGCAATCGATTGCTGCCTTGCTGCAAACGATTGCTCACTAAACGTTTCTGAAAATTCCTTCTGAAAAATTGCATCTCTTCATTCAAATGTCTGTTAAATGTTTCCTTTGAAACATAACAACTGTTCATCAATTTTTCTGAAAATTTGCATGATTTCATCAAGTGAAATTTATGTAATATAAATACCTAGCTCTTCAAATTCAAAATAACTCTAACTTTTACATCAATTCTTTACAATCTCTTTCAATCAAAAACTCTTGAACTTTTTCTTTAAACAATTTTCACAAAGAATTTTCTACATCAATTTCATATCTTTTGAAAAGAAAATTCTTGAGCAATAAGTCTTAGATACTTGTGGAAATTCCATTGAAAGAGAATATTCAATCTCAGCATTGATTATCAATTATACATTGTTATAAATCTTACAAAACTCAAAATTGTATTTTAGTTTCCCCTTGTTGTTCAGGATTGTTGAAAGAAAGTGTGTGCATTAGAGAGGATTGTTCTCATTGCACTTAGTGTTTAGATCTTAAAGGTGTTTTAAGAACCTTTGATCTCCTATAGGTTTGAATAAATTGTACATTGATCCTAACTATAGTGAAATCTCTTTCGTGTTGAAAGGGGAGTGGAGTACCCTCGGGGTGTGAGGGGAACCACTATAACTCTCTGTGTCTCTTTTACTTTCTGCCTTTACAAGCTTTCAAATCATCACTTCATTAAAAAGAAAGTAACATAGTCCTCTTAAAACCAGAAAATTTCAAAGAACCTAACTCACCCCCCCCCTTCTTAGGCGCATTACTAACTCACAATTGGCATCAGAGTAGGTTTGGGTAACCTGTTCCTATTTGATCCAGTATGGCTTCCACAAATAACAAAGGTGTATTCAAAGACGGTGGTAGCAACAACAAGCCTCCACTATTTTGTGGTGAATACTTTGATTTGTGGAAAATCCGTATGAAGGCTCACTTAGAAGCACAAGGAGACGAAATATGGGATGCTATTCAAAATGGTCCTTTCACTCCTACGACGGTCGTTAACGGTGTAGGATCAGCAAAGCCCAAAATCTCATGGGATGACGATGATAAGAAAAAGGTTCTCTATGACAAGAAGGCAATCAATCTTCTACAAAGTGAATTAAGCATGGACGAATTCTTTCGCATCTTAACATGTACAACAGCAAAGGAGATCTGGGATACTTTAGTGGAAACACATGAAGGAACCATCGAAGTTAAAAGATCAAGGTTGAAACGTTGAGTTAGGAATACGAGATGTTCAGAATGCAGCCAAGAGAATCAATTCTTGACTTGCAGAAGAGATTCGTGCACTTAACAAATCATCTTATAGCACTCGTCAAGACACTAACTAACGATGAATTAAATCTTAAAGTGCTTAGATCTTTGTCCAGAGAATGGCAGCCCAAGGTGACAACAATTTCTGAAAAGAAGAGCCTAGCCACGATGACATCCGCCACTTTGTTCGGCAAACTTCAAGAATATGAAACAGAACTCGGGCGATTGGAGAAACATGAAAATCAAGAGAAGAAATCTAAAAACATCGCGTTAAAGGTTGATTCCAAAGAAGTAGAGAAAGCAGACGATCCAGTTGAAGATGAAAACTTCATGCTTCTTGTAAAGAGGTTAGGGAAATACTTTGGCTCTAAAAATAATATTGGAAATTCTGACTACATGAAAAGGAAAAAGTTTTCAAAAAGCAAAGAGAAAGAGGCGTCAACATCCACACAAGATGTCAAATGCTATGAATATGGAAAATTAGGAAACATCAAACCAAATTGTCCTAAACTCTTAAAAAACGAGGTTTCTAAGAGCAAAAAGGGATTCAAGAAAAATAAAGCATATGTGGCATAGGAAGACAACGAGATAAGTTCCTCATCAGAATCAGATAGTGATCAAAGCGCAAATCTGGCACTAATGGCCTCACATCATTCTGATGATGAAGATGACAAGGTTAGTAATAATTTTCTAATTTATGATGATGATGCTCAAGGGGCCATTGGTGAACTTCTGAGTGAATGTAAAATTCTGTACAAAACTACTTCCTCACAGAAAAATCAAATTTCAATTCTAGAAGAAAAAATTGAAACAATGGAAAAGAATTTCAAAAATGAAAAACAGAATTTTGCATGCACAAAGTGTGGGTCACTTTCTTTTCAAATTGTCCAATTGAAAAGAGTTCTTGAAAGATATGAAAAAGGATAAATTGGATTAGAGGTTGTTCTTAGCCAACAAATATTTTCAAATGATAAAAGTGGACTTGGTTATTCAAAATTCTCAAAACCAAGTCCCAACAAAACCATCTTTGTCAAAGCTAGTGAACAACCTCCAAAAGAGAAAGTGGTAAAACCTAAAGTGGTTCATCAATATCCCAAGAAGGTTGTTAATAAGAAAAAACCTTATCCTTCTAGATATAAGAGTAATTTTGAGCCCACTTGTTTCTAAATTGGAATCAAAGGCCATACACCTAATGCCTGTTATGTGAGAAACTTTAGTGTTGCAAAGGGGCATTATGTGTGGGTCAAGAAAGGCACTAACTATGAAGGACCCAAAGCAAGTTGGGTACCTAATGAAACATAATCTTGTTTTGTAGGTATGCTTGAATACCTCCTCATATCAGTGGTATCTTGATAGTGGGTGTTCAAGGCATATGACGGGTGACATTACCAAATTTTCACATCTATCGCATAAGGCTAAAGGATTCGTAACCTATGGTGATAACAACAAAGGGAAGATCCTTGGTATAGGCATCATTGGTGCACCACCTTTTACAACCATAGAAGATGTCCTTTATGTAGAAGGCCTAAAGCATAACCTACTTAGCATTAGTCAGCTTTGTGACAAAGGTTTCAGAATCAACTTCACTAAAGATGAATGCTTGATAGAAAACGAAGTCACTTCTGAGGTAATGTTAATAGGTAATAGAATTAACAACATTTTTATGATTTCCCTTGATAACTTATCTTTGAAGGTTAAATGTCTTATGGCAAACAATAACCAATCTTGGTTATGGCACAAAAGATTTGCTCACATTCATATGGAGCATTTGAACAAATTGATCAAACATGACTTAGTTGTTGGTCTGCCAAAGATCAAATTCATCAAAGATAGATTGTGTGGCGCATGCCAATAGGGAAAACAGACCAAATCAACTTTCACATCCAAGAATGTGGTGTCCACAACTAGGCCACTGCAGTTGTTACACATGGATCTCTTCGGACCATCAAGAACGAAAAGTTTTGGAGGTAATATTTATGCATTAGTAATTGTTGATGACTTCTTTAGATATACATGGACGTTCTTCTTTGTGCAGAAAAGTGAAGCTTTCAAGGCATTCAAGGAATACCCAAAACAGATTCAGAATGAGAAGTCACTTTCAATTGTCTCCATTAGATGTGACCATGGTGGAGAATTCCAGAATGCTCTATTTGAAGAATTCTGCGAGGAAAATGGAATCTCTCACAATTTCTCTGCACCAAGAACTCCACAGCAAAATGGTGTCTTAGAAAGAAAGAATCGATCGTTGGTAGAACTTGCAAGAACAATGCTTAGTGATTCAAACCTTCCTAAATATTTTTGGGCAGGTCCAGTAAGCACAGCATGTTTTGTAAGTAATCGTGTGAATATCAGACCAATTCTCAAGAAAACCCCTTATGAACTGTTCAAAGGAAGAAAACCAAACATATCCTTCTTCCACATATTCGGGTGTAAATGCTTTGTCTTGAACAATGATAAAGACAATCTCGGTAAGTTTGACGCGAAATCCGATGAAGGTATTTTTCTCGGCTATTCTCTCTCAAGTAAGGCTTTCAAAATTTTTAACAAAAGAACTTTAACTATTGAAGAATCTATGCATGTCTCTTTTGATGAATCTAACCCCTCCATGGAGGATGATATTATTGTTAATGATGATGATGATGTAGTAGAAACCTCTTAAGAAAACACTCTTAAAGATATTGCAAGTGATCAACCAAATCAGCAGCAAGAGGATTCAGAACAAAACGAAGTACACAATGATCTACCGAAGGAATGGAGAACTCATAGAGATCACCCGATCGATAAAGTCATTGGTGATATCAGTCAAGGTGTTTCAACAAGATTAAATCTCAAGGATGCTTGTCTTAACATGGCATTTGTTTCGCAAACTGAACTAGCCAAAATCGACGAAGCCTTAGGCGATGATCAATGGATTAGAGCTATGCAAGAAGAACTGAACCAGTTTGAAAGAAATCAAGTAAGGAATCTTGTCCTTAGGCCAAATAACAAGCATATCATTGGAACAAGATGGGTCTTCAAGAACAGACTCGATGAAATGGTATTATAGTTCGGATCAAAGCAAGATTGGTCGCTCGAGGATACAACCAAGAAGAAGGAATCGATTTTGACAAAACTTTCGCTCCAGTTGCAAGACTAGAAGCAATTAGATTATTATTAGCTTATGCATGTTCCATGAATTTTCAGCTTTTCCAAATGGACGTGAAGAGCGCATTCTTGAATGGATTCATAAATAAAGACGTGTATGTCAAGCAACCCCCTGGTTTTGAAGATTACAAATATCCATCTCATGTCTTCAAACTAAAGAAAGCTCTCTATGGATTGAAACAAGCACCAAGAGCATGGTACGATAGACTCAGTAATTTCTTATGTGACAAAGGCTTTGTAAAGGGAAAGGTAGACAAAACTTTGTTCATCAAGAAAATAAAATAAGATACTCTCTTGGTACAAGTGTACGTTAACGACATAATCTTCGGTTCAACCAACACCAAGCTATGCGAAGAATTCTCATCCATGATGCAAGGAGAATTCGAAATGTCTATGATGGGAAAATGAACTACTTTCTTGGACTTCAGATCAAGCAACTTGAGAATGGGATCTTTATCAATCAATCGAAGTATTGCAAAGGATTATTGAAGAAGTTTGATATGGACAATTGCAAGACTTTATCTACACCTATGGGATCTGGTACATATGTAGATCAAGATAAATCCGGTATATCGGTTGATATCACAAAATATAGAGGTATGATTGGTTCCCTACTATACTTGACAGCAAGCCGCCCTGACATTATGTTTAGCGTCTGTCTATGCGCTCACTTTCAAGCAAATCCAAAGGAATCTCACCTGATGGCAGTCAAGCGGATCATGAAGTATCTCAAAGGAACAACAAATGTCGGCTTATGGTATCCTAAAGGTAGTATATGCAATTTAATTGGATATTCTGACGCGGATTATGCAGGCTATAAAACTGATAGAAAGAGCACAAGTGGAACTTGTCACATCTTGGGAAATGCACTAGTCTCATGGGCATGCAAGAAACAAGCATGTGTAGCACTTAGTACGACTGAAGCTGAGTACATAACAACAGGAAGTTACTGCGCACAGATACTTTGGCTCAAGCAACAACTTCGTGACTACGGACTCGACCTGGCCAGCATTCCTCTTCGTTGTGACAACACCAGTGCAATCAACATAACGAAAAATCCAGTCATGCACTCAAGGACCAAGCACATTGACATACGACATCACTTTCTTCGAGATCATGTACTTCAAGGAGATGTTGAGATAACATTTGTAGATACTCATAACCAGCTTATCGATATTTCACAAAACCTTTGGCAAAGGAGTCTTTCTGCAAAATACAAAGGGAACTTGGAATCTTGGATGAGACTGACGTGGAAGCATAAAAGAACTTCATCTACTGTGTTTTCTCAAAATTTCACTGCAAGCAATCGATTGCACCCCTGCAGCAATCGATTGCTCACTGTAAGTTTTACAATTTTTATTATTTTTTAAAGCAAGAAATCGATTGCACCCCTACAACAACTGATTGCACTCTGTAGCTTTTGCCAAAATTCGTTTCTGTTTGGTGGAGCAATCAATTGCACATTTGTGTCAATCGATTGCACCCACTGAAAAACTGTTTTTTCTGTTTCTATTTAATAGATCCATGAATCCTTAAAACTTCCAACTACCCTCATTAAAATTTTTGACCTACCTATGATTAGCCATTACTTCTTAGCCCTAGTCTCAAGATTTGACCATAAATTCTCATATTCCCAAAATCTTAAATACCTTCAACCACTCATATCCCACATTTAATTCTATGTCTTCTATCAACCATTATAAAAATCATCTCTCATAACCTAATTCTACCATCTCTCTCAATTACCAAAACTCTCTCATAAACCCTAGCTCTCATTCTTTCATCTTTTTCAATGGCTTCACGATCAAAGAGGAAGGTTTCAGCACAAGACAAAGGCAAAGGTCCAGCCTCCTCATCTTCCGAAACTCCACTTATTCTTCAACATTTGGATAATGACCAACGGGACAAATTCATCAAGTATTTCCAAAAGAAGGTTGTGCAGACCCCCAAGTACGGTATCCTTTGATCCTTCCCTAAAGAATGTTTCTCTTTCCAAGAAACCCTGATTGCATGTGGGTTGGAACCAGTGATTTCCTCATCCGGGCCATATTATCCGGATTTGGTAAGACTGTTCTACTGCAACCTACATAAAGAAGAAGGCAAGCTAGTGACATATGTTCAAGGTAAAAGGATCCCGCTCTTCTCAAAGACACTTGGTAGGATTCTCAACATTCCAATGCCTGCTGGAAGAACTCTAGAAGAACACGAAAAAGTCTGGAACGCATACGACAAAAAGAAGTTCTATTGGAGCCTCAGCAGAATGTCTGAAGCCGAATTCCATGCAAAAAGGGTTCGATCCTTAGGCGGCTTGGAACCATGTCATAACTCATGGTCGGCAGGTATATTTAACATTGATGACTGATTATTTCATTATTTCATGGCTTACATAATGTTTCCAAGGGGTGGAAATCATTACCTCGTGACTGATCTAGAAATGCAGATGCTATATACTGTTAAGAATAATATTCAGATAAATTGGAAATCATTGCCGCAAATATGACCTTAACTCACATGCGCGAAATCAATGAAAAATCCAAGTTTCAGCCATATGCATGGTTCATTACGAAGATCTTGGAAAATTATCAAGTAGACTTTGAAGGATTTGATAAGTATCTCATGGATTCAAATATCAACAAGATCTCAATCAAGAATGTGGACTCTCGGATGGGTGTCAAATACAACCCAGATACCAAGACAATCATTTGCCTTGGCGAAGGTGTGGCTGATAATGATGAACAAGAGGATGAAGATGATGATGATGTTCCTGTTCCGTCTGGAAATGGTCCGAGTAATCAACAGTTAATGGACTACATGACTCAACAATTTGGGAATCTAAACAATTCCATCAATGCTTAATACAATGCTATTCAAGAGTCAACCAACACTCGGATCAACAACTTTCAAGAGAATGTGAACCAACAATTCTCCTACCTGTACTCTCACTTATACATCCCGCCGTATGATTCTTTAAACCCGGTTGTTCCTCCTACTCGTCCATCACCTCTCCAGACAACTTTTTCCAACCAACCAAGCTTTGACCCAAACATGGATCTATCTTAGAAATGACTATTTTTTTGTTTTTATTGTTGTTATTTATTTTTGTTATTTTTGAAGTCTGTACTTTCCAGCTTTATTGTACTTTTTAAATTTGACTTATGATCAAGCTTGTCTGTTATTTTCATATATTATTGCCTTAATCCATCTTTCCCTTCTTTTTGATAATGTCAAAAGGGGGATAAGGATGTTACTCTTTTCTTGTTTATTACCTTTCCTTAAAGGTACAATTTTTCAAAATTCAAGACTATCTCGAACCTCAATACAAATTCAGAAGCTCTCAACACGTCATACATTGAGGGGGAGAAAAACGTACCGGAAAGAAAACATCACAATAAAAGAAGAATGCTTTGTCATCATAAAAAAGGGGGAGAATGTGAAATCAAGATCCTCAGAGATCAACACTTATTTTGATGAAGACAAATCACTCAAGAAGGCAAACATGATCAACCATCAAGCATCAGGACAAAAATACAACTTTGAAGATGTTCTCATCCGAAGGTATAATGAGAATATCCATTAAGCATTTAAGTCCTCATTGCTCAAAACTTTTAAAACATTTCTCATGATTTGTTACACTCTCACAAGCTTTTGAAAACATAATTTTTCTAAGTTTTTCAAACTGCAATCGATTGCACTCTTAGAGCAATCGATTGCATGATCAAATTTTTAACTATTTTTGATTCTGTTTTGAAGAGCAATCGATCGCTGCCTTAGTGCAATCGATTGCATGCTTAAAAAATTCTCAGTTTTCACTTCTGTTTTAAAGTGCAATCGATTGTTGCCTTGGTGCAATCGATTTCTCACTGAACGTTTTTGAAAGTTCCTTCTGAAAAATTGCATCTCTTCATTCAAATGTCTGTTAAATGTTTCCTTTGAAACGTAACAATTGTTCATCAATTTTTCTGAAGATTTGCATGATTTCATCAAGTGATATTTATGTAATATAAATACCTAGCTTTTCAAATTCAAAACAACTCTAACTTTTACATCAATTCTTTACAATCTCTTTCAATCAAAAACTCTTGAACTTTTTCTCTAAACAATTTTCACAAAGAATTTTCTGCATCAATTTCATATCTTTTGAAAAGAAAATTCTTGAACAATAAGTCTTAGATACTTGTGGAAATTCCATTGAAAGAGAAGATTCAATCTTATCATTGATTATCAATTATACATTGTTACAAATCTTACAAAACTCAGAATTGTATTTTAGTTTCCCCTTGTTGTTCAGGATTGTTGAAAGCAAGTGTGTGCATTAGAGAGGATTGTTCTCATTGCACTTAGTGTTTAGATCTTAAATGTGTTTTAAGAACCTTTGATCTCCTATAGGTTAGAACAAATTGTACATTGATCCTAACTATAGTGAAATCTCTTTCGTGTTGAAAGGGGAGTGGAGTACCCTCGGGGTGTGAGGGGAACCACTATAACTTTCAGTGTCTCTTTTAATTTCTGCCTTTACAAGCTTTCAAATCATCACTTCATTAAAAAGAAAGTAACATAGTCCTCTTAAAACCAGAAAATTTCAAAGAACCTAATTCACCCCCCCCCCCTTAGGCGCATTACTAACTCACAATTGGTTGTAATTGTACTAATGGGCTTGGGCCTTACATTTTTTAATTTCCATGAACCTATAACTTTTTTGTAGAAACTTTGTATGAATTTTGTAATGGACTTCAATACTTGCACCTCACACGTTTGTCTAATTAGTGTAAATGGTCTTGAAACTTTTTTTGAAATTTGAATTTGCACTCTCCATGTTTCTATTTTTGCAATACTTGAACTTTGGCCATGAGAACATTGAACTTGATTCTTGACTTAAAACTATGATAATTAAACTTGAAAATCCAATTAAAACCAAATTCTACCATTCTTGACTTATTCCATTAAAATAAATGAGACTTTGAATTGACTCATAAGTCAAACTTTATCTTCAAATGAATTAGATCCTTGAAAGATGAATCCACCGTGATCTTATAAAAACTTGAATCTTAATGAGCCAAAGCCTTCATTATAAACCAGATGATCAGAAAAAAAAAGTCTTGAAATCAAAAGAACTTAACTTGAAATGAACTGCACTGCCCAAAACCCTAATTGGAAAATGAATTGGATTCTGATGATTCCTCAACCATGAAGCATTGAACTTGATACATCCTGGCAACAAACCCTAATTAGAGGTCCAGACCCACACCACTTGAATGGAGCACACCCTAGTTTTAATCAAAAAATAAAATCTTGCCTGATCAATAAGTCAGGTCAAAACCATTGAACTTCAATCAATATTGCCTACACACACCTGACATGATATCTTCAAATGAAACATAGTTCAATTTAATTCAACATTGTGATACCTTGCACAGTAGCCACACATTTTTTATTTTCTGAATAACGGTTAATGGATGGATGCACAGATGAAGTTTATGCACAAGTAGGAAAATTTTGGGGTATGATAGTAGGCACAACATAGTTTTGGATTCGTTTGACTTACAACGCTCTAGGAAGTCAATTAACCCGTCTTCAGCCTGGGGGTAAACTTCTTAGAATTCAGAGTCATCAACAACAAGGACTCACTCTTCAATGTCGACGTCCATGTTAGAGCCATCAGTAGCGTCCACCATCAGAATTTCAAGAGGCTCAACATAATGTGCTTCCTCCATCTGCATGGGGTCGACATCCACTTTCATTGTCAATGTTGGCTTCTCGCCATATTGGAGTGTTCCATCGTTCAAAACGTTTTAAACCAAGTCTCTGAAAAGAATACATTGAAAACTTTTATGACCCGGGAGGCACTAATATTTGACCATCTTTAACTAACAAGTCAAATATCTTGTCACATTTTTTAATATCGAAGGTATAAGTTCTACTGGTGAACTTCTCATCTTGTTAGTTTCAACAAGATTTTTCCCATTCGATAGTTTTAAAAGTTTATAAGTGCATGGGAATCCTGGCTTCAACTCAGCCACATTGACTTCATTTTCATCTAAACCGTCCTCGCCTACATTAGAGACGTACTCGTCTGCGTTTATGTAAGCGACTTTATTTTTCTTATGATACTTACTAGTTCTGGCTTTCTCAGCTTTTAAGTGTTCGACTTGATGAATCCTATCTGAAAGTTGCGACATATCCCTTAGATATTGGGTATCCAATTTCTTCTTAATTGAATAGTCTAGGCCACCCGTGGCGATCTCGACTAACTCATGCTCTGGTACTTGTGTAAAGCACCTAGTATTTAGAAGTCTAAACCTATTTAGGTAGTTCTCTATTGACTTAGGGACCTTTCACCTAACACTTGCTAATTCTTTCAAACTAATCTTCGACTGTCCGATATAGATTTGTTATGGAATAACCTTTCTAACTCGCTCCGTGTTTGGACAGACTGGTGAGAGAGAGTTGAAAACCATGTAAAGACAGTTTTGGTTAAAGAACTTAGAGATTATTTTAGTTTTAGGATCTCATTATTAGATAACTCACCGGCCAAAGTTTGATACCTAGCGACATGTTCTATTGTTGACTCATTAGTGTCTCCAACAAATTTGGTGAATTTTGGGATCTTCAATCCATTGGGTACTTCCAACTGTCGAATATGTTCAGGCATTGGGGAGATAACATTTGGTCGGTGGAGTCCCACACTCAAGCCATTCTGGGCCAGGATTTGTTCGACCACATTTGTTATATTATTTTTCCCTGCAAGATTATTCTTCTAGACTTGCCTAAGTACCTGATCAACATTTTTGTTTCTCTGAACTATCAGAGGGGTGCGTTTGTTTTGTTCTATATTCTCCCCACTCAAGGGAGGATCTTGTTGCAAGCCTTGGTTTTGGACCCACGTGGCCTGTGTTGTCGTATTCTCAAGGGTTACGACCGTTCTAACATTAGATATTTGTAGGGTTGGTCGAATTGGTACTGGGGCTGCCAAAGAAATCAGCAATACACCACATTTGACTTGCTAACACTTCATAAGTTTGGTTTGTATTATCGATCAATGGGTTGAAGAATGGTCCTCATTTTTTGGGTGAGAGTGTTTACTATTTCCAGATTACTCTCGTCCATTTGTTACCTCATAGCCATCATAGAAGTGGTATTTAAATATGTTGTATTCTAAGGGATATAATTTACCCCTGATGGTCGTGCCATATTATTGATGGTCGACCCTGAGGCGTGACAGAGACTATACAATGGTGCAGTGGTCATCACATTGTCACTGAAAGTTGACATACTTGGCTGCAAGCATGCCATTATAGACTTTGGCATTTCATAGGCATAATCTCTTCTAGGTGGTGGCATTGAAAACCCAAAAAAAAAGTCGTGCAAGTGTAGGATTATTAAGGGAGTTTCCTAGTTGTGCAGGGGTCTATTCCCCTGGGACAACATTGTTACGACTAGCGCCGATGGAGCCATTATTCTAACGGGGGTAGAAAGAACTGGCTCTTCATTGGCTTATACAACCGGCTGTTACGCCACATATTATGGGTTATTTTGGGGATTACTGTCATCTACAGGAGGATGCAACATAATGGATAATGCCTTACCACTCCTTAAACGCATGAAAAAATGCCTAGAAAAAATCTTAAGAGTAGAACACAAATTTCTAACGTAAGAAAAACAAAGGATAATATAAATAAAGTACACTTAGCATAGGACCCAACAGGCGTGCCAATTTGTTTATCCTAAAAAAGGGTAAATAATTGTTGGTCTCCAAATATATGGTTTACTCGCAGGATCAACCAGTGAATCCTAGGACATAGTGCTTAAGGACATGTTCATTGTTAACTTCTTTGTGTCTTAAGATTATTGGCTTCGACTATGTCAAAGGGGATGTGTCAGGACAGTATGATAACGAGTATCTTGACTTCTTGCAGAAAATGTAAAGTAAAAATAACAATGCTAAAAGCACTCAAATAAAAATAAAGGTTAGGAAAAAGATGAAAATGAGGAAAGCAACGTAAATTGAATGAAGTAGGAAATTTGCATTAAACAGTAAACATGATGTTTCATCTGCACTTAGATTCTCTTAGCCATTTGCTCGTTTCTCTTAACACTGATACTTTGTGTTTCTTTGTGAGATTTTTGTAATATAAATGAACACCCGTAATCCAATAAAATGAACTACTATATATACAAATCTAAAATAACTAACGTTCCTTTCCATTTGCTTCGCCACGTGTTGTTTTGCATGTTATTTTCCTTCTAATTTCCTCCATGTGTCCCTTTGAGATAAGAACCCAAGCAATTACCAAGATTTGAACGTGACATAATCGCGCCCAAACAATCGCTTCTTTGACCAGCTTTACTTGCAACGCTTCCTGCCTGGTCGAAGCAATTGGTGTCGAACTACTCATTTCAACAATAAAAAAATTCTCTATGTCCCAGAGCATGGTCGAACCGTTTCTATTCCAAGACTTTTCCCTTGTTTGCTAGGTTTTTCTCATTGATTGAAAATCCCAGGTAAAACATACATGGACATGTCTTCTCTTTTATTTTTCATGATTATATTACTACTTGGATGTGTTTGCTCCATTAGTTTTTATAATTTACATAATTTTATTACTTAAAACTTTGCTACTAGTGTTTTACACTTTTAAAAACTAGATCGCTAATTCGTGTGATCTACTTGTGTTTGACATTTGTAAAACCTAGAGTGTTGACTCATACTATTGCACGAGTGTTTTAGAATTGAAGGCTAATAACTTATTCAATTTTCTATGTATTAATTATTATCATATTAAGAGTATTTATGTTATGTTTTTAGTGGGACAATAAAAATAATAATGTGATATATAATATATTACAACAAACTTTGATGTTATTATAATTGAAATTTCATACAATACAGTAAATGAAAATGTAATTAACTAGTGAACATTATGAAATACCACTTTCTTAGAACCTTTCTTTGAAGTAACATTTGACAATGCAATGTATAAATATCATTGAGATAAAAATGATTGTCGAATATGTATTTCCACATGTCTAAGTGATCATTTTTTACTTTTATTAATCGACATTGCAAATGAAATAACCAATAAAAATCGTCATCATTGAAATTTTAAAGGGATATATTTTTAAAAAATCACCAATTTAGGTAATTTATGGTTGCATGTGAATGTGATAAATAAATCACAATAACCAACCCATCCATAAATTACCATATCATCTTGATAATTTTGTATCATATATCTTACTCCATCAACAAAAGTTGAAGGCAATTCAATTCTCTTTCTTGATGTAATAGGATTAGATTCTCCCTTTAAAATGACTTTAGTTAATCCCCTATATATTTTAGCTCTAAAGTTTTTTTAATGATCACTAATCTATTTAAAACTCAAAGACTCTATCATACTAAATGAATCAATCGAATAGATTCTATTAAAAGGTTGGGTTGGAGAAGATGAAGAAGCAACTACAAATAGATAATGTTGATGTAAGCTTAGATATTATTTTGATTGTGCAATGTTTATTACTAAATTTTATTCATTATATTTATTTACAAATAACAAAAAAAAAAGAATAAAATATTAATAAACACAATAACCAAACATTAATTTTCATTAGTAATACCATACAAAAAGTTCATTTCAATTGCTTCATCATTATCTTCATATTCATCAATACAATCTTTATTTAATATCTATATACACCTTTTGACACCTCTATGATTCTCTTCTCTATGATTGAATAAAATATTAATAAATAAAACCAAGCATTCTTTGTCATTAGTAATACAGGCAAAAGGATCCTTTCAATTGCTTCATCAGTATCTTCATATTCATCAATGCACTCTTTATTTGATATATTTATACACCTTTGACACCTCTATGATTCTCATATGAGTCAATCATAATTAATTTGATTTGAGAAGTGTTGCACCCCAAATTTTGACCCCTTAGATCTTCATCATCATTTTAGGATCATATTCATTTGATTATCTAACCTTAACCTATTTCAAGTTCGTCTTTGTCAAGATACAGGTGAATTAGGGTTCCGTACAGCCGGGAATCGAGGTTTCGACGGTTTAATTAGTCAACGTATTGGATTGATTTTCCATGAAATAAGTCTCCACATCATCAAATATACTCCATTGGATCAAGTATAAATCCAATTTGAGGTTGTCACCAAGGATCAAGAACAATGCTGTTCAGGATACCCGATTAGGGTTTTCGATTAGGAAAAGTCAACTGTAGCTTGACTTTTGATTTAAATGGTGCTCCAATGGTGGGATCATGTTCCATGAAGTTCATATGGCTTAGTGAAGTCCACTCAAGAAGTTTCAAGGCCTCAAAAGACCCAGAACATCAACAGTCGACTCAGTAGTCATCGATCGATCGTTCGGTTGACCAAAAAGTCAACTCTTCAATCATAAGGAATTTGACCTCAAAGTATGAAGCAAAAATGTTCCTAGTAACATTTTAGACCTATCCATGAAGTTTCATGGCCATTGGATCAAGGATTGAGGAATAATCGAAAAATTGGGAAATTAGGGTTTTGAAAGGGGCAAGACCATAACTCCCTAACCACACATCTAATTGAGTTGGTTCAAGGCTCATTGGAAAGGTCTTGAAAATTCCTACAAAAGTATCACAGTGGTCCATGAGCAGAAAATGCATAGTTTGTAATTATGGCCAAAGTCATTACAAGGAAAAAACACTTAGAAAAATTCTAAGTTATTGGCCTTTTTAGGCATGTTTTTAACCAACTTTGAGTGGATTTTTGACCTAGTTTCACTTGGAATATGAAGATCATGAAAACATGAATGTTGTAGAGCTTCATGAGGGCTTTCTAAAATATACTAGAACTCCTCCATAGCCCTTATGAGTTAAGAGTTATGAATTCAGCAAGTTGGGGTTTTAACACTTGAGTTCACTATTTTCACTTTTTCACCAAGTCATTTTTTAATCACTTGAACCATCCTCAGCCATTTGATTATGTTTTCATCCGATAGTTAGAGAGTATGATGAAGAGAAATGCATAAAATTAAGAGATTTGGTGGATTTGGCAAGGTGTATGCAAGTGGCATTATTTTAATCAAACAAATCAAGAAAGAGAAACTTTATGGAAGTAACTTGCAGGTGCAGCTCCCCTACACCCTAGCCACACTTCAGTCACTTCCATGTCTTCCTTTCCACTTGATTTGTGCATCATCTTGAGGTATGAACTTGGACTTACAGCTGCAACAAATCTTGAACAAGATTGCATTTACAAAACTCCCTCCAAAATGCCAAAATACATATCTGCCCCAAACCATTGCTTGGCCTATAAATAGAGGTTTCCTCTATGTTGAAACAGACACCAGATCACTCTAAAACCCAAGAGAAAACCATAGCTCTCATTTTACCTTGCTTTGCTTATAAGTGAAGAAAACCATTCCAAAAATACCTCAAAAATCTGCCTTGAGCATTTATCCCTCCAAAACCATTTTCACCCACTTAAAATCATCACAAACCATCTACACAATCCAAAAATAATGTGTAGGAGGTGTTCAAGCTCTTAAACCAGTCAAAAACTTCATTTTCCCAAAAGTCAACTTTCAACCAAGCAAAGTTTGACTTTACATACAAAATCTGATAAATCTCTGCTCAGGCCTGTTTTGATCACTTTAAACCTCCAAACAACATAGGTTTATGATGTAACAACTGTCCATAACCTAGAATACCATCATCATCACTTATTTTGAGTTCTGTCCTAAAGTTCACTTGTTTACTTCAAGTGCAAGAAAAGTTGCATTTTCATCAGAGCATTGGTTGGATCTTATTTGGGGAGTCTTCAAGGTTTTCCCTACTGCACAAGCTTGCTTGGAAGTCTACAAGAGGTTAGTGGTCACTATCTTGATTTTGAACTGCCATGAACATGATTAGTGTACATTAGTTGTTACAATGTGTTTTAAGTGTAAATGCAGTTCATGTTTGAATCTGCCAAGATTGGTTTTGTTTTGCTCATCAATATGTGTAGTGCTATGTATTGTTGAAGTTTTGATATAAATCATGAGTGGATGTTTGCCATGGCTATTGTTGAAGGGTTACTACCTGTTTTGGCTCAAAGTCTGCCTGCAACTTTATGAAGTTTGATGTTATTTTGATATGGTTTTATTTGTGAATGATGTTGATTTGTTTCTGTTACAGCATCATCCTTGGATCTTGATCTTTTTTTCTGGAATTTTAGATTAGAAGTCCTTATATATTTGATTCATGTGATGTTTAACTTGGTATTAGTTGAAACTATGTCATGTTTTGGTTCTGCTACCATTCTGTTCTTGCCATTTTCAACTCATATGCATTTTTCCAACTCATATACCATTTTTAATTCTAGTACATTTTTGGATCATCCTTGTGTTTGAACTTTGACTAAAACATGTTTTGAATGTTCTTGCAAGTTGTTTAGTTCTGTTGGACTTGGGATGATTCATGTGGCTTTAGAGGCTTGTTGATGACCAATACCTTATTTTTTTTGTCATTGGTTGTAACCATCATGAGATGTATGCATTGTAGTTTGTTGCTTACTGTTGCACCCTAAAATTTGACCAACCAGTCCCTATATCTGGTTTATGTTTCGACGCATTTTTCATTCGTATTTGCATACTGCATGCATTGCATTTTTCTCAGTCAGATGGATTTTATCGGGATTATAGCCCCTGGCGTTTCAGGCAGTGCCGGCCGGTTGGAATAAGAGTCTTCTGAGAATTGGTGCTCGTTTCCTGTGTTTTCAGGCCATCTCGGTGCCCGGGTTTCGCTATGGTTGCATAATTGTCCTCTAATCGATTTAATCGGCTTCCTGGCATTTTTAAGATTTTTCTTTTATTTTTCTAGATTTTTAATGCATTTAAATGGATTTTTCTGGATTTTTCTTTCTATAATAGAGTTTAATAGAATTTAATAGATTTTTAGTTATTTTTAGGGTTTTAAGTAGATATTCTTTAGAGATTTAATAGATTTTAAGTTTTTTAGATATCAATTTCCCTTTTAATAGATTTTTAAAAAAAATAGATATAACTAGATTTCATTTTTCTTTAATAAGAATAGATTTTTAAAATAGATATTCATGTTTTTAGGTTTTATTATATTTTAATTGTTTTTTTTAAATTTTTAATAGAATAGATTTTAAATAGATAGTAATGTTTTTCAGTTTTTTTTATTATTAGAGTTTAATTGTTTTTTTAGATTTAATTAGTTTTTTTGAAATACTTTTTAGATATTAAATGTTTTTTTCTGTTTTTTTTAGATTAATTAGGATTTTATTTTTTAATTTTCGTTTTATAGATTAATTAGGATTAATGATAGATTTTAATTAGGTTTTATTACTAATTTTCGTTTAGGATTAATTAGGGTTATTTGCAGTTAATTTTGTGTTTAGAGCTAATCAGAGTGCAGATCCAGTTGGGACAGTATCCACAAAATGCAAAGCCCAATCCAAGGTCCACAAGCGCCATGTGTCCAATAAATATGCGTGCCACGCGTGCGTTTTTCCCTCTAGCCACCTCATTTTTGCATGCGCTCAGAACCCGCCACCTCACTCTTCCTGCACTCTGCATGAGTGCCACTTGGCACTCTCACCTCTCCCTTTCGCTACTTGTCCCCTCACCGTCCCCTCGCCGGAACATCCCACCGGCCGGCATGCAAATGCCGGCGGCCATCCTAACCAACCACCTCCGGTCATCCTAACCATCTCCGACCGCCGTAATAGCCTTCCGACCACCGCAATTTCGCCGGAAACTGCAAATTCTCAGAATTCCCTCCAAACATCTTCCAAACTTCATCATCCTCACCGATCATCCTCCATCCATCATCGCCGTAAAATCACTCCTCGCCGGAATCTGCATCAACCTTCAACTGATTTTTCCAGATTCCTTCATCGTTCTTCATCCAATTCCAGAAATTCTCCAGATCATCAAGAACAGCTTCATCGTTCTTCATCAAGTCACCATGAAATCTACAAGAACAATCTTCAAACGTGCTTCAAGACCTTTGAACGTGTTCTTCAACTTATTTTTCCAGAGGTCTTCATCAATCCTCGTTCCTCTTCATCGCCAGATTACGCCAAATCTCCAGAAACGCAAGGATCTTCATCAATAATCTTCAGTGTTCTTCAACTGATTTTTCCAGAGATCTTCGAGAAGCTCTTCCCAAGAACTCATTACGTTCGTTGCATCTCCAGGTTCCTTTTTCGCTCTGAGTTAGTTAATCTTCATAATTTAGTTGTTTGATGAAAAGCTAGGATAGAGCAAGTGTTAGTTTAGGGAAATCTTTCTGAGTTGGGATATTGAAAGGTTGGTTCGTGGTAGCGATGGATTTGTGGGAGGCGTTTAGGTGAGGTTGATGAATAAGTTTGTGGCGTGAGGAATTTGAGCAAGGCCTGAGATCTCCAAAGTGAGAGGTTTGAGAGGGCGCGTCTGCGCCGTTTAGGGTTTTTTCTGGAGAAGATGAACAGTGGTAGTGGAATGAAGGGTAGGAGAAGTTTTGTTTAGGGTTATTGCTAAGGATGAGTGGGCTCGGGCATTAGGCCCAGTTGAGTTTGCTGACCATACCCCCTATTTTCCATAAGCACCCCCCTCCCCTGGTGTGTGAATTTCGTTTGGGCCAAGCCCAGGCTTGTTGCTTACACCCCCGTTTGGGGCCCAAACATGGAACACAAAGCGAATTTGTTGATATTCGCACCCCCCGTTGGTTTTTTCGTTTTTTCTTTTGTGTTTTTTTTTCTGAAGCAGACTGGGCCCAGCGCATTGCTATCTGCAACCCCCTTTCTGGGCCCAACGTATTCTGCAGTGTAAATAATTGCTTTTGCCACCCCCTGTTCTAATTGAATTTTCATTTCATTTTATTTGCATATAGTTTACAAAAAATTCATAATAAATCCAAAAATAATCATTTTTGCATGGGAGTTTTTGCTCCATTCTTATCATGATGTCAAGAAAATTTTGGAAAAATAAAATTATTATTTTAGGCACTTTTCCATTTCTAGTGAATTTTCATACTTAATTGCTTTTTATTTTCATTTTGTTTGTACATATTATTTGGTGAATTTTGTTTAGTCATTCAAATTCATATTTTGATTCCATTCTTTTTGTACTAGTTAGATTAGAAGTCTAGGTTCCCTTAGAGATTTATTCCATATTTTTGTGGATTAATCTTGATTAGTTATGATTAGAGAACATTAGGTTAGTATCATTAGGGTTTGAACTCAACATAGGTGCATTATAACATTTTATTTTGGGGTTTTTAGCATGAATTAGGTTCTGGGACATATAGGGTATGTAGGGTAGAGGTAGAATTCCCCTTAGAATTAATCTTGGAAATTTAAATACTATATTACTATTTTTAGTATATTTTACAAATGGAGTGTTTGTTTGGTGTTCCCACTTGGGGTTTATATTTGTTTGTTTGGGCTTTTGGGCTTTTTTTATGGGGTATGGGGCTTGGTTTGAGCTTGTGGAGCATAAAGACATCAAAAGAGAAGATTGAAGATGATAATCAAATGTTGAAGCTTGAAGATTGTTTGAGCTGGGAGTTGATTGAAGACATAGGAAATAATAGGAATAAGCAGAGCCTTAGAATAGATTGGATTCTTTTGTACAAACATGGATAGCTTCATGTGCTTCCATCCCTCTCTATGACATAAAGTCCCTCTATGGTATTCACCTCCCTCCTTTGGAGGGATAAGTGGCCTTACCTTAGAGGTAGAACTTTGAGAGAATCATTCTTCTATAATGATTAAACTGTTTGTAGGCTTCCTTTGGTAGTCAATGAACTGTTTAACATTCAACTCATCCTGTTAAGTGACTATCATCTAGGAGAGCTGTCCTTGAAGAAAGAAGCCATTGAAGATAGAGATGAAGATCAAAGATTGACAAGGATGAAGATTATTCATGTCAAAACTGTGCAGCTGTTGAAGCTAGGGTTTACTGCTGTTTGGAGTTATGTGCTTCCTGATGCGGTCAACTGGTTAAGACTCTGTGATTGCTGGAGCTTGGTGATTTCTTGGAGATGGAAGCTTGTTGTAGCTTGGGTATCATTGGATTTTGACTTTGGAATTCATTTGAAGATGTTACTGTTTGCTGTTAATCAACTGTCAGAGTTTTCTGTTTTTTAGAGCTGCTGCTGTAGGAGCTGGTGTGCTGTCAGAGCTGGTTTTGGGGTTTTATTTTCTTTGCTGTATTGTTTGTTAATTTTCCACTTAGGTTTGAAGTGAATCTATTTCACTTTTCCTATTGTTTTCAGGTTCGAGGTTGAGTGGGACTCCCTTGCCTCGCTTGTACTGCTGCATTCATGCATTTTACTGCTTTACTGTATATATGTTGTTTCTCTTCCGTTTATCCCCTAGGATCTCTGTTTCTCTCTGCGCAAGAGAGAAATATGACAGACATTAGGTGTTAATCCATGCATGACAACTTTAGGATAGTTTTGATTCCCTTTTAACCCTAGGTTTTAGAGTTCTTTCTCTTCTATCTCAAAACAATCAAAAAAATACAATAAAAGGTTAAACATCAATAAAAAAAATAGTTCTTGCGCAAAAGACTGAAAACCAATCAAAGCGTCATTTTTGTCTGCTTGGACCCGTAATCAGGAGAAAACCTTTTTGAGAAGGATAAAAGATAAACAAACAAATCTGCGTCTTCTGTGGCCCGAACTATGTTTGCTCTGATCTTTCATGTTGTATGAAAGTACGTAGGCATAGGATGCGATATCCTAGGGAGCAACCTTCCCCTCCTTTCCCGTAGGTAGGCGAACTACGTTGACTCTGATTTCTCGTTCCAGACGGGAATACATAGGCATAAAGTGCGATACTTTGCCGAGTCATTTTATTTTATTTTAACCCCAGACCTGTAGAATAGATAGAATAACAATCCGTACTAGAAAACAAGCGTGGATCCCGTCGAGTACGACGGACGTGAGGGGTGCTAATACCTTCCCCTTGCGTAACCGACTTCCGAATCCAGGATTTGGTTGCGATGACCATTCCTTTCCCGTCTTTGCGGTAGGTTTACTTTGAGCGTTTCCTTTCCCTCCGTTGGGATACATAACGCACGGTGGCGACTCTTCTGTTCAGCCGGCGCCGATTTTCGCAGTAGCGACAGCTGGCGACTCTGCTGGGGACTCCAACAGTTCCCTACGCGAGTCAATCCTAGCGCTTGTTTTCCCGTCGTGGGTTTTGTATAGATTTACTTTTCAGTCATTTACATTCAGCATTATATTATTGTTATTATTGCTGTGGGTATGAGGGGGTTCTATGATTAAAATATAAGTCGGACCTGGGCTTGAGTGCACCTAGAATTAGAGTGGAAATTAGTGGGCGCGTGCATGCTTTGCATGTACTAGTGTCTCATGAAATCCACGCTCGGACGAGGTTCTTCTGGTTGACTTCTTTTTCAACCCTTTGGGTTGAGGGGGTTGTTGGTTAGTTGGATTGTCGACTCCGGGGACCGATCACTTGGAAGTTGGCTAAGTGAGGCCTCTTCAGGACATGATGATGCCACACCTTCTGGGTATCGTATCATCCGTCTTGAAAGTCTGTGACGCCAACGACCGCATAGGATGCCATACCTTGTGTCAGTTATTAGGACACCTACCTGTGAGAGGGGTTGGGACATGCAGGTAACTTGACCTCCAGATTACCGGTTTTCCTTGATTGAGATTCAGTGGCGTTGATATTTGAGGACAGCGTTATGGGGTCTGTTGGAGACCAGGTTCGAGTATTGTTTTGGTTTGTTGAGACCAGGCTTGAGCAGAGTTATGGGTCTGATTAAGACCAGTATGGTGGATTGGGCTTCTCAACAGCATACTTGGTCCCTTGTGTGTGCATTTTGCATTTTGCATGACTGTTTGCATTTGCATTTCATTTTGCATATTCATCCTCAGCCGGAACAGGGAGCTTACCCGTTTTTGTCCGCTTCGTCAGTTGATTTCCCGACATTCGTATTGGACTTGAGTTAGCATCTAGAAAGATCATGGCTTCAGAAGAGCATAACTTGGTTGTTACTCGGGCAGAGTTTGAATTGTTGAAGTACCAGGTGAGTCAGGTCATGGAAGCCATAACAGCCATAAATGGAGGAGGAAACAATGGTCAAAGAGCTCAGATGAAAGATGTTGCTCAGCCAGTGCAAACCCCTGTCAGAGGTCCATATTCTTTCAATGACGCAGAGTGTCACAATTCCACTTTCTCTATGCCAGATTCTCCAAGGATTGTTCCATCTCTAAGAGTTGTTCCGCAGGTTAATATTCAGGACCCAAGGACTGCTGAGTATATGAGAAGACTTCAGACGTTGGAAGATCAGATTCCTGCCCTGGTGAATAAGAATACTCTTGATCTGAATGTTGCAGGCATGTGTTTGGTGCCAGGTCTTGTATTGCCTCCGAAGTTCAAGATGCCCAATTTCGAGAAGTACAAAGGGGATAGTTGTCCGAAGCTACATTTGGTTATGTTCTGCAGAAGAATGACTTCACATATCACCAATGACAAGCTCATGATTCACTATTTCCAAGATAGTTTGATCGGAGCATCTTTGGACTGGTACCTGCACTTGAAGAGTGATAGCATTAAATCATGGTCGGACTTAGCCAATGCCTTCGTGAAGCAGTACGACTACAACCTGGAAATGGCTCCTTTCCGCGTGCAGTTGCAAGAATTATCTCGTGCGGAGAATGAATCCTTTAGGGGGTATGTGCAAAGATGGAGAGAATTGGCTGCTCGTGTTCAACCACCGATTCAGGAGAGAGAAATGGTTAGCCTCTTTTTGGGTACTCTGAAGGGCCGTTATTACGACATGATGTTCACTTGTACAAGCTTTGAAGGCCTGATGAGAATGGGGGAGGTTGTTGAAAGAGGACTTAAGAATGGAAAGCTTCGAGATGCTCCTTATATCCCAGTTGATAAGAATGAATCAGTTGTCAGTTCTCAAGAGGAGTGGGAAGAAGGAAGCGATGTTGTCTCAGAATCTCTAGCGTCTCAGGCTCAGTTGTCAGACACTTCAAACCAGCAATCATATTATTGTCAGCCGCGTCGTCACGCCCGACAAAGACCAAGGAAGCCTGAAAGGCAGTTTACTCAGCTACCGGTGTCGTACAGTCAGTTGTTGCTAGATTTGGTCGAAAGTGGATTAATAGTGTTGAAAGAGACTATTCCAATGATCCCGCCTTATCCTTCAGGTTCTGATGCCAGCGCCCGCTGTGAGTACCATGTTGGGGTACAGGGGCATTCGACAGATGATTGTAAAGTGCTTAGAAGCCAAGTTCAGAATCTGCTAGACTCTAACAGGATCTTTATCACACCTCAGGGTTTTGTTCGGATTATGGATTATCCTTCATCCAGTTGTGTGGGTTCGTCAGTCAATGTTATGGAATACTCCACTAAGAGTGTATGGTCCGAAGAATGTCCAACTGAGAGCTCGGTTGAATATGGAGGAAGTTGCTAGAGGTTTCTGCGTCGGGCGTTGCATCTGCTTAGCTTTCGTGCATTGTTGTTTGCTGACCACAACCAGGCTTGTTGGCTGGGGTCATTGTATTTTGTACTTGGATGTGCTTGTTTGCTGTTCTTGTTGGCTTTACATAGTGGTGTGAGGCATTTATCTCCGTGTTTATAGCTTGGGGTTTATTTGTCTTGTCGTGAACATGTGTTTGATTTCTGCATTGCATTCTCACATACCAGGTACATCAGAACTGTGGGTCTTATTTCATGTCTCCAGTTTGTTGCAGGAATTCCCTCAGAGATATGGAACAGAATCAGGCTAAACTGATTGAAGTTCGAATCCAGCTAGGGCAGATGATGAAAGACATGCAAGAGTTGCGTCTGGATCAGAAGATACTCAAAGAGGAAAATAATCAGCTGAAGACCCAAATGAGCTTGATCATGGAAGTCGTCAAGAATGTACTTAGGAAAGAGGATGATCAGCTATTTGAAGCTGCAATGAAGGAGTTTGTTCCACCTGTGCCTGTGGAACTCGTGCCTGTGGAACCTGAGCTTAAAAGACGTGTTGATCGACACCAACAACAACAACAAAAGATACATCCGGTTCAGCGAAGGTCAAGGAGGGTATTTGAGGTGCCGCCTTCAACGTATGCTAAGCTCTTTCAGACTTTATGGAGTTTGAAGTTGGTTGAAAAAAGAACATTGGCCCCACTCACAGGAACGAAGCTTCCTTATGGGTATGAACTAGTAAGCAGTGTGAGTTTCATTCCGGGGCACCCGGACATGATGTGGAAAGTTGTCACGCTTTTAAGCATAACGTTCAGGACTTGATTGACGCAAAAGTTATTGAACTCACGCCGGGCGGCGTAATTGTACCTAATGGTCTTACCCCAGTTGGTGCTAAAATGATGGACGTTCCCGAAGCTGCCGTAGATCAGAAGTATATTCTGCAATCATTGGTGTCAGAATCCCCCTGTCCTCAGTTGCTGCCTAGACCAAGCCTGAGGATGAAAGCGCTTGAACAAAAGGAGTCCCTAATAATTCAGACTCGACCTCCAAGTGATTCGACTGATCAAAGTCAACAATCTGTCCACTCTTCGCAACAGACGTCAACTCCTTTCCAGAGTCAGCAGCCTTATCGTTATTGGTCAAACCTGCGTGCTAGATAGATCCCAATGAAGTCAGAAAGGCAATTCACCCGACATCCGTCTTAAGCAGTATGGTTTCAATAGGCAACTTCGAAGATGGCTGGTTCAGCAGCAAGTCAGATGTGATAGCCCGGTTCTCGGAAGCTGACGTTTTCCTGTGTTTCATCTTGTCATGTCTTTATGTTTGTAGTTTCTTTCTTGTTAAATTGCAATCTTGTTTGTAAAACTTGCTGTTTTCATTCAATTGATGATAATGAAATGAGTATGCATGTTTTGATTAAATCCATTCGTGTTCACTAATTAATTTTTACAAATATCCAATGCTTGGTTAAGCGGAATCCGGGGAGGATGACGAAAATTAACGACATGCAAGCTTCCGATATTGTATGCCTTTGGAATAAAACCTGCTGATGATGTACAGGCATTGTTTCAAATTCCTAAACACCGGAGACATAAGGAAGATAACCCCTTGTTAACCCCTTTGAGCCTAGTAGTAGGAGTTCTTTCTGAAAACGAAAAGCCCTCAATCTCAACCTGGGGCAAGGTAGGTGTTGGCTAGTTTGACCGAGCATCCAAATTGCAAAAGGAGTGTCTGTTCGAGGATCAATCACACCTCTATAGGTTGTGCCTAAAAAGCCACAGTGGTTAAGCTTCAGGAGTGACACAGTCACATTATTCCCCAAAGAGTCAGACAACCAGTGTCACACGACTTGTTCGAAAAAAAAATGGAAAGCAAAAGAATCAAAAGCCCGTTAAGTCAAAACTTGAAAACAAACGAATTAGGCAAAAATAAGGGCATCCCGCTGGACTGGAAAATCAAAAGAAACTCAAAAGAGTCAGTCCAGGCAAAAGTTAGGGAAATAAAAGGAAAAATGAAAAGGATTACAAAAGAAAAGAGTCGTGTGACCCCAAGTGTCAAAGACGAAGAGTGAGTGGCTGTCACTCCAAAAGCTCATAGTTTCTCGAACTATCACTCCTATATTTCAACCTATAAGAGGTGAGCGCTAAGGTCGAATTAGCTGAACGTAGGATCGGAGAACATCAAGGAGAATGGGTGGGTTAAAATTAAAATTTGAGCCTCTATCCTTTCTTTCAAAACCGTGAACCTGACCACGTTACAACCTTCAAAAGTCCTAATTGAAGCAGGGTTGTTTCGAAGGCATACATCGGTAAAGATCGCGTCGAAGCTGACTCCTAAAAGGGTTCTTCTTACCATGTTGGTACTGATGTCGATATTTTGATAAATGATTTGTGCATTATATGCCATAAATTGGTTTTCCTTTTCCAGTGAACAGATTGGATGTTAAAACTGTCATATGCATTGCATTAATATATCTTTTATGCAGAACAACTGGTTTTACTTGCGAGTAAGCGCTTGGCAGCAGGAAAGTTTCCTACAGTGGAAAGTCTGATCAGGATAGAATGCAGGATGCCCGAATGTTCCGAGAGTCGGGGCAAGCTATTATCAAGTGATCCCCAGTGAGGTCAGCCATCCAAAGTCGTTATTCCGGGGCAATCAGGTCGAGATTCGGTAAATCTCTCGTAGCTAGAGTCACTATACCGAATCAGCCAATCAGGGGCAAAGTCATTGCAGACAGGGGCATGCCACTCTAGGAGAAGCGCAAAAGTTGTTTCTTGCATAAGGGGCATTTGATACGAAGTATATCTCTGAGGTTCAGAATGCCGGGGCATTTCATATCAGACCGTCAGGGTACAGATTTTCAGATTGCCTTTTGAGGACTATCCCCACAGAGGTCCCACAAGCTGGGGCATCTCAGAAGCGAATGAGCGGTTTTTCTCCGTGTCATCAGAGTTACTCAGAGCTATTCGAGCAGATTCAGCCAATCTCCAAGTTTGAGGCAAATGTCGGGAAGTCGTGTTACCGACCCGTGACCCTTCATCAGAAATTGTGAATTCAGACAAGACGTTTTCCAGAGTCAGTCGTACATGACCCATCACGAATAGCCTAAATCCCAATCCTTATTGGCAATTTTCAAGAAGCCCAATCCATATTGGCAATCATTGTGAGGACCAACTTGTGGTGGAACATCATTTCAAAATCCAATGTTCATTGGTACGCAGGAAGACTCCGTCTGTTTTCCCCAACGCAAGTCCAATTTTCATTGGCACGGGTAAGCTATCCCTGACAGAAGTCCAATCACGCTTGGCACATTCGGTCATTCCCCAGCGAAGTTGGCTTCACTTTTCCAGCATTTATTTTGCTGGAATAATTCTGTGATGCCTGGTTATCCCCAGCGGAGTTGGCTTTGTCTTCAGCATTTATTTTGCTGAAGCGGTTTTCTGTATCCATCTTCTCCAGCGACCCGAGCCAGCATTTGCATTTGCATATATCATCATATTTGCATCATACTTGCATTTCATCCTCAAATGCGTAGCATTTCCATCCCATATGGAGCATTACGCCATAGAAAAATTCAAACATACGCATATGCATACGAAGCATAAGCCAGTTTTTCTATCATCCTTCAGTGGCAACATGAAGTACTCTGTAATCAGTTCAGGGGCATTTATCCAGCAGCTTTATTCAGACAGCTCTTTGGTGTTCGATTCTCAGATCATACAACGGTTATACTCTACTCATCAGTCGTCTGATATCGACAGACTTCTCTTTCCGTCAGCTCACATTGACGATGTGTTTCCCCCAGCGAGCCTTCGTCGTCTATCATTAGACGTCGTGGGTTTGGATATGGTTTTCTCCGTCTATCTTTAGACGTTGAGAGGTTTCAAGGCGATCTTTCAGATATTGGCGTTCTTTCTGTTGATTGGACGAGATGACATTTCAAGAAGGTTTTCCTGACCGTCGATCCTTATTGACGTCGATCCTTATTATTTTAGGCACTTTTCCATTTCTAGTGAATTTTCATACTTAATTGCTTTTTATTTTCATTTTGTTTGTACATATTATTTGGTGAATTTTGTTTAGTCATTCAAATTCATATTTTGATTCCATTCTTTTTGTACTAGTTAGATTAGAAGTCTAGGTTCCCTTAGAGATTTATTCCACATTTTTGTGGATTAATCTTGATTAGTTTTGATTAGAGAACATTAGGTTAGTATCATTAGGGTTTGAACTCAACATAGGTGCATTATAACATTTTATTTTGGGGTTTTTAGCATGAATTAGGTTCTGGGAAATATAGGGTATGTAGGGTAGAGGTAGAAATCCCCTTAGAATTAACCTTAGAAATTTAAATACTATATTAATATTTTTAGTATATTTTACAAATGGAGTGTTTGTTTGGTGTTCCCACTTGGGGTTTATATTTGTTTGCTTGGGCTTTTGGGCTTTTTTTATGGGGTATGGGGCTTGGTTTGAGCTTGTGGAGCATGAATACATCAAAAGAGAAGATTGAAGATGATAATCAAATGTTGAAGCTTGAAGATTGTTTGAGCTGGGGGTTGATTGAAGACATAGGAAATAATAGGAATAAGCAGAGCCTTAGAATAGATTGGATTCTTTTGTACAAACATGGATAACTTCATGTGCTTCCATCCCTCTCTATGACATAAAGTCCCTCTATGGTATTCACCTCCCTCCTTTGGAGGGATAAGTGGCCTTACCTTAGAGGTAGAACTTTGAGAGAATCATTCTTCTATAATGATTAAACTGTTTGTAGGCTTCCTTTGGTAGTCAATGAACTGTTTAACATTCAACTCATCCTGTTAAGTGACTATCATCTAGGAGAGTTGTCCTTGAAGAAAGAAGCCATTGAAGATAGAGATGAAGATCAAAGATTGACAAAGATGAAGATTATTCATGTCAAAACTGTGCACTTGTTGAAGCTAGGGTTTATTGTTGTTTGGAGCTATCTGCTGCCTGATGCGGTCAACTGGTTAAGATTTTGTGCTTGCTGGAGCTTGGTGATTTTTTGGAGATGGAAGCTTGTTGTAGCTTGGGTATCATTGGAGTTTGACTTTGGAATTCATTTGAAGATGTTACTGTTTGCTGTTAATCAACTATCAAAGTTTGTTGTTTTTTAGAGCTGCTGCTGTAGGAGCTGGTGTGCTGTCAGAGCTGGTTTTGGGGTTTTATTTTCTTTGTTGTATTGTTTGTTAATTTCCCCTTAGGTTTGAAGTGAAACTATTTCACTTTGCCTATTGTTTTCAGGTTCGAGGTTGAGTGAGACTCCCTTGCCTCGCTTGTACTGCTGCATTCATGTAATTTACTGCTTTACTGTATATATGCTGTTTCTTTTCCGTTTATCCCCTAGGATCTCTGTTTCTCTCTGCGCAAGAGAGAAATATGACAGACATTAGGTGTTAATCCATGCATGACAACTTTAGGATAGTTTTGATTCCCTTTTAACCCTAGGTTTTAGAGTTCTTTTTCTTCTATCTCAAAACAATCAAAAAAATACAATAAAAGGTTAAACATCAATAAAAAAAATAGTTCTTGCGCAAAAGACTGAAAACCAATCAAAGCGTCATTTTTGTCCGCTTGGACCCGTAATCAGGAGAAAACCTTTTTGAGAAGGATAAAAGATAAACAAACAAATCTGCGTCTTCCGTGGCCCGAACTACGTTTGCTCTGATCTTTCATGTTGTATGAAAGTACGTAGGCATAGGATGCGATATCCTAGCGAGCAACCTTCCCCTCCTTTCCCATAGGTAGGCGAACTACGTTGACTCTGATTTCTCGTTCCAGACGGGAATACGTAGGCATAAAGTGTGATACTTTGCCGAGTCATTTTATTTTCTTTTAACCCTAGACCTGTAGAATAGATAGAATAACAATTCGTACTAGAAAACAAGCATGGATCCCGTCGAGTACGACGGACGTGAGGGGTGCTAATACCTTCCCCTTGCGTAACCGACTCCCGAATCCAGGATTTGGTTGCGATGACCATTCCTTTCCCGTCTTTGCGGTAGGTTTACTTCGAGCGTTTCCTTTCCCTCTGTTGGGATAAATAACGCACGGTGGCGACTCTTCTGTTCAGCCGGCGCCGATTTTCGCAGTAGCGACACTTACCATTGTTATGCTAAGTGAATATCTGTGATAACTTGAACTATTGCTGTGTGTTTGATCTATGTTTGTTAACATGAGAATCTAGTATCATTGAATCATGTTTTGGCTAGATGATTGACATTATCATTCTTTGCATCAGTTGCTATTTTAGGGCTGCTTCTAATCATGATTTGTCCATATCCGGTTTGTATAATCATTTGTGATAAGCCTATATGTATGTTTTGATGTCTTATAAATTATGTTTTCATTCTGTCTTGAAACTGCTTGTGAGCATCATTGATCCATGATTTGGGTACTTGCATCAACATGTCATGTTTATTCTGTTGTCAGCCAACTGTCATAGCACTATGGTTATAGGATACTTTTGTCATATGCTTGCAAGTTGTTATGTGCATTAGGTGCATTAGGGCTAATTGTTGATTGATACTAGTATTGTCATGTTAGGATCCATATTGCTATTAGAACTGCCTAAATTCATGAGCCACTGCCATGTAACCCTTTGATTCCAACCATTTCCAAATCTTGCTCTTTTGCTGTTTGTAAACTAAGAACATGTTTTGTTTGGTGCTAATTATTATTTTGCATCTATTGCTGCTAGAACTGTGATTTCATGCTAGAATCTGTCTATGTTTACCACTATAAAGTTGTGACTCTCATTTTTAAGGCATGTTTTGAATTGATGTGTTTGATTTGGTATTGTAATGACCAAAAAAGACTGGCTGCTACTTTTGTTGTTATGTTTAGCTTTGGTATTGTTTTGAGCTGTGCAAAACCATTATTCATGTTTAGCTTGTTAGGCCATTTTGGTTAAGACCAATGTGTCATGGTATGAATTATATGTACGTGTGTGGGATTCATCATGCCTGCTGGTTTATAATGTTGTTTTGACCAAGAACTTGCTGACAGCTTCTGTTTTGTGTTTTCACCTCATGTGCTATCAATCTTTATATTGATTTTTCTTGCAATTTGTTTTGAGTTCATGTTTTGATGTATGTGAATCATTCTATGTGTATTAATGTTTTGAAGTGTGGACTGCTGCACCATGAACTGTTCTTAATTTTCAAAATAGCATTTCAAGCACTTTTGTTCATTAGCTACAGTCCACATGCCAATTTCTGTTATGGCTTGTTTTTGAGTATTCTTTGCATATAGAATCCATAGGCTATGTGTTTAGAGTTTGTGCATACCTTCATCTGATCTTAATCACCTCTGTCTTGAGTTGTAGCTTCCATAATGCATTTCTAAGTTTCCATTTGCATCTTCCATCGTGTTTTAATTTGTGTGCCTTATCTTGAAAAACTAATGATTCCATTGTGTTCCTTATTGAATTTCACATAAGATAGACCCAAATTTTGTGAAAATTGGTTGAGTTTTGAAAGAGTTGTGATGAAACCGTTATCATGTTATGCCTTGTTTCTTGCTTGCCTTGCCTTGGCCCAGAAATGCTTGCTTTTTTAAGTATTAGTATTTATTAGGGTGGCATAATACACGAATGTATCACCACCCCAGTGGTTATGCCTTAAGTTTCAATTGTCTTGCCATGTTACCTGACCTGGGTTCGATCCGTGTGGAGATCAACCCTTTTGGTCATTTTCTTTATTTTCCTTGTTTTCACACTTATCTCTCTTTTTGTACCTGTGACCCAAAGGTGGTGGGTTCAACACCCACCAAGTGCACTCCCCTCTTTTTAATTACTAAAAATCTTGGTTTTTTTATATAATTGTCATTAAATTTCAAAAATTCATAACTCCTTCATTTTTTTTTATCATTTTTAAATGATTCTTTTTGAAAAATTCTCGTAATAATGAATACTTTCATATAATTCTTAAAGAATTATAAAATCTTTATTTTAGAAACACTTTGTATTATGGGGAATTTGCGATCCGTTTTAGGGTTTTAACCCTCCTATCTTTCAATCTTCATTTCAAAACTTTGGATATCATTTTCATTAAGTTTATTTTTGAAGTTTGGTTTGAACTTGGCTTGTTATCATCCTTGTGCACTTGAGTTTGACTTAAAAATCCTTGCTTGTAAGTGTCACACCCTCATTTTCACCTTTAGCCTTTATACCCTACATTCACCATATCATTCATCGTTCTATTACATATCGAGCATGTGGGTTCATAAGGTACGGATTGGGTCGATTGGTTAGTTTTCATTTCAAATGAGATAACTTGTCTATCTTGGGCTACATGGAAGAAAAGGTTCATCACCTAAGGTTTGATCTAAGTTGGAAAGTCTACTCATGTAGATTACTTCAAGAAGAAGTTACTTGAAAATATTGGGATATTCAAGATAAATATTCTTAATGAACATGAAATGCAAGGCCTAATTCAAGATTGCTTCATCCAACTTTGTTTCAAATTCTTGATCAAGTGGAGTTCAAATTTGCAAAGCATGAGTCAAGATCACAAGTCCATAATTCAAGACTTCATCCATTTCAAGTTTAATGGTGTTAGGAAAATCCATCATGAATTCAAGATTGGAGGCAAGAATATTACAAAGATAAATTTTTATGACATTACAAGAATGCCATTTGTTACAAAATTTCCAACTCTAAGTAATGTTTAGAAATTAATTTATTTCTAATCTTCATTCAAGTCTCTAATCAAATTCATGTTATGGTAATGCCACACCAAGTCCACATTGTGTTTACAAACATCCAAGAAATGTGCAAGAATTAAATCAACATTAGAATGTTTTAAGACCAAGAATATGCATGTTTGATCATGGGCAAAACAACCCCATGCAAGAGGTGGCAAATTACCTCATGTCACCAAATATACATGTCACAAGACCAAGGGAATAACATATGATAATGCATCTAAAAATCAGGATTTCAAAATGCTGTCAAAAGGGTAGTAGCATTGACCACAAGAGCTGTCAAGACACAAGCCAACAAAAGGGGTGCAAGATACAAAGTGCAGCAAGAGAAAAGACAACAATGTAGAGGGCTGTAGAAAAAGATAGCATGGGAAAGTAGTGCAGAAAAATGCAGCATAGCCATATACATGGAAATGGAAAGAAAGAGAGTGACATGAGAAAGGTGGTAAGAGACATTACCCCATGAAAAAATCTGATATGTGGGGAGAAGTGAAAACTCTAGAATCGAGAGATAAGAAGGAGGGGGCTGTAAACAAATTATTCACTCTTCATTCATTCAACATTCTACACACATTGCAAACCAGAAAAATAGAGAGAGAAAGAGAAACCTTAAAAACCAGAAAAAGAGAGTGATATAGAAGCATAAGAGGACCATTGAGGAACATAATTTTCATAACATAGAGTGAAGAGTGGAGAGCACCTCCAACAAAAATCAGCGGAGGACTTGCAAGAAAGATAGAAAGCTCTTGGGTATCCATTTCAAACCTTTCTCTCTTTACTTTTTGCTTTTATATTCATTTTACCTCCTCTTTTATATGTTGTTGTACTGAGTATATCATGTAAGATTCTAAGGGGACCAAAAAACCATTTTTGAGAACTAATAGAAAGGAAAGAAAACCATAAAAGACAGCAAAAAAACAGCAAATATTAGATTTTTCGCTTCAGGTCGCGCCGCGACTCATGTTCGCGGCACGAACATGCCAAAATCAGAATGAAAATTTTCCCAGTTCGCGGCGCGAACACCCTTCGCGGCGCGAACATGCAAAAATTAGAATGTTCACTTTTCTCAGTTTGTGGCGCGAGCACCCTTCGCGGCGCGAACTGATCAGTTTGTTTACCCTTCGTGCCGTTTTTTTTGCATGTCTCGATTTTTTTAGCCGACTAACCCATATGTTTGTATGGTTTTAGTGTGAATATCACTATTGTCCTTGTTGACTTTTGATTCCAAAAAAACATTTTTCGAAAGCAAACTCTCGATTTTATCGAGCCATCGACCTTGTTCGTATCACCTCAAATACTTTTACAAACCCTAAACCTTGATCCAACATCAAGTGATCCTTTTTCTTATAAACAATCTGAAACACAATAAAATATACGATTAGAATTATGCACCATGAACTTTAAAGTGGTGGAGAAGGAATGAGAATGGAGTCCCCCTACACTCATTCCGAATGTTTTGAATACAAGGCGCTCGACGTGGTTATTCGAGACATTCATCTCTATCTAAAGTCTTTTGTATAATCCTAGTCAAGAATAAATTCTTCCCAAAGAAAAAACTAAAAATAACATCAACTCATCAAACTATTTTTTGCCTTAGGCCATCAATCCGAAAACCCTTTTTCAAGGTATAAAATCAACCAACAAACAACTATTTCATAAGCCTCTGAACTACGGAGCTCTGATTCTTCACTTCTTTTAAGTGAGGATACGTAGGCACAAGGGCCACAATCCTTGGCGAGCACTAAAATAAATAAACCAACCCCTCATTTCCTTAAGCAAGCAAACTCTTAATAAAAACACCCATTCACGCCAAATAACCTAGAAGGTTCCCATTGAGTACGATGGATACGAGGGGGTGCTAACACCTTCCCCTCGCATAACCGACTCCCGAACCCTAAGACTTGGTTGCGATGACCATGCTCTTTTACCAAAGTTTTTATCACTATTTCCCTTTCCCTCCTTGGGATAAATAAAATCCGGTGGCGACTCTGTGTCATTTTTCACGTAGAGACAGTAAGCATTTATGTTCAATCTTTTCTTAAAACTTGAAAGTTTTTCCCCATTGAAGTTTTGAAATTTTGTATACCATTTATTGTGACATTATTTGATCTAGGCATGATGCCTGTAAGTATACATGTCATCTTGTAAGCCCTAATGAAACCTAATCTTTGTTAAGATCCCCTTCCATCTTTATTAAGATGTACCCTATTCTTCGTTAAGATATGCTTTGGTTTTCACCTTTCATTAAGTCTTGTAAGAACTTCCCCCTTTCATTAATATTGTGATATCCTTATACCTTGTTTTGGTTGTAACCATTCATCCTGATTCAAATACTTGCTTATTGTAATATGCTTGCTTATTCTTGGTTGTAACCATATCTCTTTATTTTCATCATGTTTGAATGATTATTGCTTTGTTAAGTTTATTTCCCCAAGTGATGGAACTCTTTAGTTCTCATCCAAGTTGCCTCATCTTTCCCCTTCCAAAGGAAAGTCTCTCTATTGACCCTTGGGTCATAGATAGCTCATTTAAACTCATAGGTCTGGATAGAACCTTTTTCCCACCTTTTGGTCTGGATAGAACCAATAGGATTTAACTCATAGGTCTGGATAGAACCTTCTCCCTCTTTTGGTCTGGAAAGAACCAATTGATCATTATTCTGTAGTCTGTGCCCGAACTACGACCGCTCTAATTTCTCATTGGATAATAAGAATACGTAGGCACAAGATGCGATATCTTGACGAGCAACCTTCCCTTTGGTCTGGATAGAACCAATTGGACTTACCCTTTAGGCCTGGATAGAGCCTTCTCCCACCTTTTGGTCTGGATAGAACCAATTGGTCTTACAATATAGAGATAGGTAGAGTTTGGTTAACTCTATGTAAGAATCATGGAAATGATTACTTACTCCCCTTTCTTGAATGTACAACATAGATCTAGAGAGTTTGGATAAACTCTACACAAGCATTGTTATGTTTGTTCCCCTTTGAACCTTGATCATAATCAAGTGTTCTTTATCCCTAGTGAGGTGAACTACGATTGCTCTGATTCTATCCTAGTAAGGATACGTAGGCAGAGGACGCGATGTCTTTGCGAGCAAACTTAGAAACTATCTTTAGGTCTTAACCTACACCTTTTACCCAATCCCAATCCATAGCAAACATTTAGCAAACTTAGCCTACAAACAAACAAAAGGTTCCTGTAGAGTACTACAGATGTTTAGGATGTGAAATACCTACCCTAGGCATAACCAACCCCCGATCCCCGAATCTCTTAGCGTTGTTATTACATCGCGCAAAAGGTTCTTTCTTTATTTAGACCTTTCCTTTGGATAAATTAAAGTCCGGTTGTGAATTTAAGAATTTAAGATTCAAGTTAATCAATAGAAATGGCGACTTCACTGGGGACAGTAAACTTGAGGGTTTAGCCTATTTTGTTTGATTGATGCTATATTTGTGAATATTTGCTTAACATGTATATTTGTAAATATATTTTTTTATATTGTGGACATTGGGCGCCTTGAGAGGTGAGATAAATCCTAACCCGGATTTGAGTGACACATGAGATAGGATTGTGATATGATCAATAGTTGGGCTATTGGGAGTAGTCTCAATATGTATGACATATGATGTAATCACGCTCAGTGGAGACTCTTTGAGATGGTTAGTAATGCATGAATAGTCGTGTATTCACTAATTATTTCAATACGAGTCTGCGAAGCTGAGGACTTTTAGTGACACTTTTACCCCACTTGGCCTTTTTTAGGACGTAGTGCAGAAACTGTTAGAGAGTAGTCTCTCAATAGTTGTCACGCGGTGCTACACTCAAACGAGTTTATCTTGAGAATATTGTTGACTCACGTGAGTAGTCGTGTTAGTTGGCAATATCCGAAGGATTTACTATGACTTTGGGAACTTTGTTAGAACCCGTTTGGCAGGTACAAACAACTCATAGTACAAATCCTTGGGGATGGGTAGACCTTTGAATCCTTGCTTTGATCTTGAGCCTAGGAGGTCTTTGTGTGTGCATGTATTTGTGAATACTTGCCTTGGTTTTATGTGTACATCATCCCATCATATCACCACGAGCATATCATGTCGCAACTAGTTTTGTAAAACTCAGTCGATCTCTAGTATTTTTAAAAGTTGTAACTTTTCCAACGATTGATGAAATAAGGGTTTTGACCTAGTCAATCTTCTGAGTTTTATAATACCAGTTTGCTTTTGCATTGCATTTGCATTTCTCAGCCTTGCGTCTCTTTGTCTCCCTCTTGTTCAGATAGAGAGGGGATACCTAGCACATATCCGAGACAAATGGCAACAATGGCTGAACTTTTGAAAGCTCAGGAAATTCTGAAAGAGGACATCAGAACTCTCAAGTGTCAGATGAATTGGGTTCTAGAGACATTACAGAACATGATGAAGAAGGAAGGCCACTCTGATCATGTTGTGTCCAGAGAAGTGATGGATGCATTATCTCCGATGATTCCTCCAACTCAAGGACATTCTCGGTATCAACAACCAGATAACCGTCAATCGCGTCAGCACGCCCAACAAAGACCAAGGAAACCAGAGAGTCTGTTTCTAATGTCATACGATTAGATATTTCCAGACTTGATCGAAGGCAAATTGATAATACCAAAGGAGCTGAAACCAGTAATTCTTCCTTACCCTCTGAACTTTGATACCACGCTAAATGAGACTATCATACTGGGTACTAGGGCGCTCAACTGAAGTCTCTCACCAGTCGGTGTTTGTTCCTCCTCAAGGTTCTCAAAGCCGGAGGTTGAACAAGAAGGATCATGTCAGGAAAAATAAGTCTTGCGGTAAACGAATTCCAGTACCGCTAAGTAAACTTTACCCGCTATTGATTCAGAATTCGCTAGTGACTCCGCGATTATCCAATCCTGTGCCAGGACCATGGCATAATGGGAACCTGGCCTGTGAATTTCACAAAGGAGCCGAAGGACACAACTTAGATTCATGTATAGCATTAGGTTATCTTATACAAGAGCTGATCATTGACAAACACTTGATCTTTGAAGAAGACTATCTAGAAGTAGAATGCGGATATCATACTGGGACAACAGGGCACCTAGTTGAAGAGTGTAAGGGTTTTAAACTGAGATTGAAGGAGTTGCTGAAACCTCATGAGGATAAATCAAATAACAGTGCTGCGATTCTTAAATCCAAAGGAAAAGGACCCGCGAGACCCCTCATAATTCTATATCATAAGGAGCATGTGGTTTTTGAAGGTGTTTCCCCGCATAGGGCCTGAAATTTGAAATTTGTTTTATCAATTTTAATTCCCTAAGGCTGGCAGTTGTAGACCGTTTCAGCAGTTTGTTGTATTTTCTTTGCATTTTAATTGCTTGTAAGCTGTTGTTCATTTTAAATTGGCAAGATTAATGAAATATTTGTACATCTTTTGATTAAGTCCATTCGTTTCACTCTTTCCTTTCATTGTTATGAGATGACGAAAAATGCAAAAAATTTCTATTCTTTACTAAACTGTTGTTTAAAGAAAAGATTGGGGAGGATGATGAAAACTATATCCATAACTATTGTTGATATGCTTTCAATTTAACTTTCCCGATGATGTAAGGCATTGTTTCAATCCCTAAACACTGGAGAAATAAGGAAGATAATCCCTCGTTAACCCCTTCGAGCCTAGAAGTAGGAGTTTTCTTTCTTTACAAAAACAGAAACCTTAAATTTCAAACCTGGGGCGGGTAGTTCTCGGTTAACTTGGAGATATGTGCATACAAGACACTTTTCATATAAAAGTGGTGCATTCAGGCTTTTCCTTCGTACACAACAAGCAAGTGTCAAAGTCTAAAAGACGATGATGGTTCACCGTAACCATTAAACTAGGTAGTCACCTCCTTTCTCAAAAGAAAAAAAAAGAAAATTGAAAAGCCCGCTAAGTCAAAACCTATGAAGAAGACTTAGGAAAAAATGGGGCATCTCGTTGACTGTATATTCGAACAAAACAGTTCAGACAAAATTCAGGGATAACAAAAGAGAGGAATTCTATAAGTGTTATCACTCTTAAAAATCCTCAAATAGCAAAAAGCTATCAAATACTGTAAGGGAGTTGTGACTACCTTAGGTTTGTAAGCCATCACCAACTATCATCAGTCCAATTCTTAAGCCTGTAGGAACCTGAATGTATAGTTTGAGTTAACTGAGCGTAGGATTGGAGTTCATCATGGAGAAAGGGTGGGACAAATAACTTTGAGCCTTTATCCTTTGTTTCATGAACCGTGAACCAAGCCACGTTAAAACCCTTAAAAGACCTAATTGAGGTAAGGTTGTTTTGAAAGCATATTACAGCAAGGTTGGATAACCTGACTCCTAATGATCTTTGAGGTTTGTGTGTGTTAATCACTTTATCCATCATTTGTAAAATGATTGGATCACTTTCACTTTGATCACTCTGCCGTGTGTGTTTCATCAAAAATGTTTTCAAAAGATTGCATGAATTTTACATTGAAAATTGCCGACTTTTAATGAACAACATGGTTTGCTAAACAATCCAATGTCAAAGGAATCCCAACAAAAGTTGCCAGCTAGGGAATTCGATTTAATAAAGGAAGCTTAGCATGGGGCAACCAAGTTGAAGGATTTGTTAATCATTTGTCACAACGTTCAGCTAATCATCAGGTCAAGATCAGTTGAATCTCTTAAAAGAGTAGTTCAGTCTGGGGCAACCCTATTGCAGTTAACAGCTAGCAGGGGCAAGTTTGTTCCACAGTCGTTACTTCCACAGTCTGAGACTTTGTTGTGCAAAAATCATCGTTAAACCGGGGCAATCATGTCGAGATTTGTAAATCTCTCTCTATAAGAGTTTGAAGACATTGAAGCATCTTTATGCCGATTCTTTTATAAAATTCTCTTGATGGTTTCTTCCCACAGACCATGTAATCTAGGGCAGAAAAAGTTTAAAGATTGTTTGTTGCAAGAGTCGTTGCTCACTTGAAGAGGATTGTTATACTATCGAGGGGCAGAAGTGTTTTTGTTCTCATGATACCTTTTTGTCAGCTCTTCGATTAAGTTGTTACTTCGGTTGATCTTGGAACTTCCCTTGGTGATTTTTTCTTCAACAAAGAATTCAAGCTCATGATGGTAATCCGAGTGAAGTCATGATGTTGTGTCCTAAGTAGATTACTCTCTCCCAGAGAAGGTTGTAACTTTGAAGTGGAACTGTTAATCTTTATGATCATCCCCGTTGATGTCCAATTTTAGTGAAGTTGGTTGGGTATCCGTGTCGAGATGTTTATTTCATCTCCTGTTTTGTTTTGTCTATTTTGTCAGCATAAACATAAGCATGGCATAAAGCATATGCATAGCATCCGTACATTTTTTCTATCTCTGGTTATTACCTATTCCTGTTTCACTTTGGTGTTTTTCACCAAGTGATTGGGTGTGTTGTCTCTCTCCAATAGAGTTGTCAGCCCTTAAGCATAAAATGTCCATCCTTTCTCAATTCCCCACAGAGTTTAATCCTCATGGATGATGGTTGCTTCAGTTATCTTTTTCCATGATTGGATAAGAGGTGTCCCCATTCGAGTTCATTTCTCAATGGTTGGAATCTTGTTTAACAGTACATTTCTAGCTTGGTTCTAGATTGAACTTCAGTCCCTGTAGGTCGCCGAACCTACCTGGACGTGCATTTATTTTGCACTATCTATCAAGAAGAGCATTTTGCGTTGCCTTACAATGATAAGTGGCAGTCTCTGTAGAGAAGCTTATCCATAAGTGGCAATCTCTGTAGAGAAGCTTATTCATCTTTATCCATAAGCGACAATCTCTAGCGAGAAGCTTATTCATATTCAACGATAAGTGGCAGTCTCTATAGAGAAACTTATCCATAAGCGGCAATCTCTGGTGAGATGCTTATTCATATTCAACGATAAGTGGCAGTCTCTGTAGACAAGCTTATCCATAAGTGGCAATCTCTGTAGAGAAGCTTATTAATCTTTATCCATAAGCGACAATCTATGGCGAGAAGCTTATTCATATTCAACGATAAGTGGCAGTCTCTGTAGAGAAACGTATCCATAAGTGGCAATCTCTGGCGAGAAGCTTATTCATATTGAACGATAAGTGGTAGTCTCTGTAGAGAAGCTTATCCATAAGTGGCAATCTCTGTAGAGAAGCTTATTCATCTTTATCCATAAGCGGCAATCTCTGGCGAGAAGCTTATTCATATTCAATGATAAGTGGCAGTCTCCGTAGAGAAACTTATCCATAAGTGGCAATCTCTGTGGAAAAGCTTATTCATCAGCAACAATAAGTGGCAATCTCTATAGAGAAGCTTATTCACCCCAGATAAATGGTAGTCTCGCCTGAGAAGCTTATCCTGTTTCATTATATCCAGCAACAAGTGGCCATCTTCCTCAAGAAGTTTGTTTCCAGTATGTTTACCAGATAAGTGGCAGTCTCTCTAGAGAAGCTTATCAGTTTATCCGTATCCCCAGATAAGTGGCATTCTCCCATGAGAAGCTTCTCATTGTTATCTTTTCAGATAAGTGGCAGTCTCATTCTCTGAGAAGCTTATCCAAACCCTTGCAGTGATGAGTGGAAGTCTCTCCAGAGAAGCTTATCAGTTTATCCGTATCCCAAGATAAGTGGCAGTCTCCCATGAGAAGCTTATCATCGTTATCTTTTCAGATAAGTGGCAGTCTCATTCTCTGAGAAGCTTATCCAAACCCTTGCAGTGATGAGTGGCAGTCTCATTCGAGAAGCTTATCTTAGGGACATTGATGCACGGTTGTGACCAACATTATTGGAAAAATCCAGTGGATACTAGTATAGTTAATTTGGTGGTGACCAATCATATTTCCAGAAAGGCCAGTTGGTAATTGGCATTGGGAAATCCAAGGATAAAAGGTACTGCCGATTCGGTTGTGTATCATTCCAAGTGAAGTCAGGCTTTGTTTCCATTCCAAGCTCAGGTTTCGTACCTTTGGATATGTTTGCCTCCAAGCTCAGGTTTCGTACCTTTAGATATGTTTGCCTCCAAGCTCAGGTTTCGTACCTTTGGATATGTTTGCCTCCAAGCTAAGGTTTCGTACCTTTGGATATGTTTGCTCCCAAGCTCAGGATTCGTACCTTTGGATATGTTTGTTCTCAAGCTCAGGTTTCATACCTTTGGATATGTTTGCTCCCAAGCTCAGGTTTCGTACCTTTCGATATGTTTGCTTCCAAGCTCAGGTTTCGTACCTTTGGATATGTTTGCTCCCAAGCTCAGGTTTAGTACCTTTAGATATGTTTGCTGCCAAGCTCAAGTTTCGTACCTTTGGATATGTTTGCCTCCAAGATCAGGTTGTTCACCTGTGGAAGTATTTGTTTCTATCCCAAGCTCAGGTTTTGTACCTTTAGAGATGTATACTTTGGATTCCGAGTTCAGGAATTTCCAAAGACTCGAATGTTGCATTTGCATGAAGTCTTTGATGTATCCTAATGCTTTGAGGATATTTGACTTTTGTTCCTAAGGTTTTGAGGAATATATTTGTACTTCCTGTTTGAAGAGCTGGTCGTCACCAAATCATTTAAAGAGCTCAGTGGTTACTGGTATTTCCTAAATCCATTTGTTATTAATACCGTAGTTGGTCGTCACCAATGTTCCCAGCAAATTCGTTGCTTTCCCCATTCGAGTCTCGGAGATCTAGTGGATACTAGCATCCCCGGTGCATCTGGTCTTGTTTCTAGTCTTTTCCTGAAGATCCCGTTCGAACTCTTTGTTATAGGAAATTCCTCATCTGGTTATCACCAGTGATTTTTGCGTCTCTGATCTTTCGTTTCCCCGGTGGAGAATTGCCTTCTTCCCCAATGGAGTGTGTGTTTCCTTTTCCCCAGTAAAGATTGGTCTTCCCCGGTGGAATTTGCGTCCCCTGTGTGAAAGATTCCCTTGAACAGCATCTTTAGTCAGGATTGAACTATTTTGTTTGTTTTGCCTTGGATCTTTCCCCAGTGTGTTGGGTCCCCCGTGAGTGGTTACTCGTTGTCTTGCCGTTCTTTTATCTTTGCTCGTGTGTCTGCATCTGTCTTGCATTCAAGCATCATAAAGCATCATTTAGATTCATGGCATATTCGCATTTGTCCTTTTGCATATCATCGGATCTAAGGGACAAAATTTTTGGTTTGCTATATTTAAATACCTTTCACTATGATTCTATGAGAATTGTCATCTCTCATTGCCATCTAGTGAAAATATTTAAATAGGGGCAACTGTTGCACCCCAAATTTTGACCCCTTAGATCTTCATCATCATTTTAGGATCATATTCATTTGATTATCTAACCTTAACCTATTTCAGGTTTATCTTTGTCAAGATACAGGTGAATTAGGGTTCCGTACAGTCGGGAATCGAGGTATGGCCAAAGTCATTACAAGAAGGAAAAAACACTTAGAAAAATTCTAAGTTATTGGCCTTTTTAGGCATATTTTTAACCAACTTTGAGTGGATTTTTGACCTAGTTCCACTTGGAATATGAAGATCATGAAAGCATTAAAGTTGTAGAGCTTCATGAGGGCTTTCCAAAATGTACTACAACTCCTCCATAGCCCTTATGAGTTGAGAGTTATGAATTCAGCAAGTTGGGGTTTCAACACTTGAGTTCACTATTTCCACTTTTTCACCAAGTCACTTTTTAATCACTTGAACCATCCTCAACCATTTGATCATGTTTCCATCTGATAGTTAGAGAGTATGATGAAGAGAAATGCAGAAAATTAAGAGATTTGGTGGATTTGGCAAGGTGTATGCAAGTGGCATTATTTTAATCAAACAAATCAAGAAAGAGAAACTTTATGGAAGTAACTTGCAGCTGCAGCTCCCCTACTCCCTAGCCACACTTCAGTCACGTCCATGTCTTCCTTTCCACTTGATTTGTGCATCATCTTGAGCCAAGAACTTGGACTTACAGCTGCAACAAATCTTGAACAAGATTGCATTTACAAAACTCCCTCCAAAATGCCAAAATACAAATCTTCCCCAAACCATTCCTTGGCCTATAAATAGAGGTTTCCTCTATGTTGAAACACACACCAGAGCACTCTAAAACCCAAGAGAAAACCATAGCTATCATCTTACCTTGCTTTGCTTATAAGTGAAGAAAACCATTCCAAAAATACCTCAAAAATCTGCCTTGAGCATTTATCCCTCCAAAACCATTTTCACCCACTTAAAATCATCACAAACCATCTACACAATCCACAAATGATATGTAGGAGGTGTTCAAGCTCTTAAACCAGTCAAAAACTTCATTTTCCCAAAAGACAACTTTCAACCAAGCAAAGTTTGACTTCTTGTACAAAAGCATATCCTTGATTGTCTTTTGAGCAAATTGAACAAGCGTTATAGTCGTGCAGCGGCAGATTGTGGTACTGACTTTGTTTTGAGTGCATTGCCATTATATTGACATTCATCGCATGGATATTATGATTTTGAACAATGCCTGGATGTTCGTGGGACATATTTACTTCACAAATTCGTTGATCTTGGATCCAACCTAGATCCATCTGCTCTTGAAGAGTTACTTGTATGATGATGCACCCATGATTCTCCTTGGAACAAACGTCGCATTGATGATAGTTGTGAGATGGCACATGGCCATATCCGCTTTGCCTACAATGCATTTTTAGAAATTTTGTTCCCAGTTGGCGTACGTCGTAAATTTGATAACTGCCTAGTCCTTCATCTATCAAGTTCAGTAAAGCTTTTTCATGTTGCGGAAATGGGTTTGTTTGAACATTTGGATTCATATCTTTGAAAGATAAAATTCCATTTTTGATGAGCCTCTGTACGTCATATTTAAAGTTGAGGCAGTTCTCAATGTTATGCCCCGGTTTTCCTTGATGATAATGGTAAGATTGATCAACTTTGAACACATAAGGGGGATTGTCCGGTACTGTGAGAGGAGTCCTGGTTTGTATGTGCCCATTTGTCAGTATTACTGGGAACAATTTTGCATATAACATTGGTATGGGGTCAAACCCTGGTGATCGTGGAAGACGATTGTTGTTATTATATTGCGGGTGAGCCTCTTGAAGGGGTCGTTGCTGCCTTTGCTAATACGGTTGTTGATCCGGCTGGCTCTAAGCAGCTTGTGATTGATAAGTCGAAGTCGGAGCAGGGTTGATAATAGGAGATACTATTGCCACCTATCGAGGTTGATACCTTCGCCTTTTTTAACTCTGAGAGATATTACAAATATCTTGCTCTTTCTTCTTTTGGAAAGAACTTCTGTATATTTTAGTACTGCTGGATGGCTCTGCACCTTTGATCAATCGACCTTCCCATACTACTTTCTCAAGGCGTACCCCCATGTTTACCATCTCAGTAAAGTCACTAGGTGCACTTGCAACCATTTGGTCATAATAAAATGAGCTCAAGGTTTTCAAGAATACTTTTGTCATTTATTTCTCTTCAAGGGGAGGAAAATCTAGGCGGAAATTTCACGCCATCTTTGAGCGTACTCCTTGAAGGTTTCCTTATCTTTCTAGGACATTGCTCTGAGCTGGTCCCTATCAGGCACCATATCCAAATTGTATTTATACGGTTGAAAAAAAGATTCCCCAAGATCTCTGAAAGTACTGGTCTTTACACGGTCTAATCTCATATACCATTTGAGCGCGACATCGTTTAAACTGTCTTGGAAGTAGTGGATTAGTAGTTGCTGGTTTTCTAATTGGGTAGACACCTTCCGAGCGTACATTATCAGATGACTCTGAGGGAAAGAATTGCCTTTGTATTTTTCAAAGTCGGGCACCTTGAACTTGTGCGGTATTTTCACATTAGAGACCAGACAGAGGTCAGCAAAATCTTTTCCAAACAAGTCATGCCCGCGAATGGCATGCAGTTCTTTCTGATTTCTAAGAATTGTTCTTAGAATTCATTCATTCTTTAATATACTTCTTCATGCTTTTCGTAAGCGGTCTGAAGAATTTATTCCTTTAGTGCTTCAGTGACCTGGAGTTTGTAACCTTCAGGTACGGGAGTCTCGGTCGTAGCCCTTGCATATTCGTTCACCTGAAGTTTTAACCTTCGGGTTTGGAGGTTCTGGCCATGGCTTCTAGGTCTTCAATGATCAGTGGTATGTATCCTTCAGGTATAAAATTGAAAGATATGCCCCAGGGAAAACCTTTAGGCATATTGTACTGAGGAAGACTGGTGGTTATCTCAAATGTTGGTGTAGACACAATTTCTGAGATTACCATCCTTTAAGATGGTTGAGCCTGAGCTGCTGCCAGGGATTCAATCATGTAGTTGAGTCTTTCCATTCCTTCTTTTAGTACAATGACCTCCTCTCTCAACTCTCTATTCTCATCCTCAAAATCGTCCTTTTCTTTTGGCGATTGACCCGAGTATTATACGAATGAGACAATTTGACTATAAAGTGCGACACATGTGTGAGACTCTATGACAAAGATGTGTAATGTAAGAATGATGAATGATATGCAGAGAAATGAGAATGATATTTTTTTATTTGGTTTTCAAAATAACTTTTAACAATTATGTTGCAAATATCATACAATGATGGAACCTTTTATTGAATTCAAAGGAATATAGAGAAAAGTACATGATTTTACAAAGTGCAGGGAGGAAAACTAGGCCTATGAATTCTAGGGATTTCCTGATGAAGGTCCAGATGCTGGTTGCTGACTCTCTTTTCTCTTCTTTGATCGGGCCCCTTCATCCATTGTCGGGTCAATGATCCTTTTCCAAGTGAAAGGAGATAGTAGGTCTCTCCGCTCCTCTTGACTTTCTATAGCATGCTGCTCTAATATCTCAATCAGAGCATTCTTTTCTCTTAATAGTTCCTGGATCTTTATGCATTCCAAGCTGACGATCTGGTACTTGTTCTTCCAAGAGTTTTTCTCACGTTGGACCTTGTTGAAAGTGACCTGATGTTTTTCTGTGTCATTCATGAAGTAGAGAATAAACTCTTTAAGGGGAAAAACTTCCTGACGAGGGTAAGGCATCTCCAATTTGATGGCTCTGGTTTGCACCCATCGAAGATAAGGCTCTGCAGAGACGCAATTTGGCCTTCCCAAAGACTCTCTTCCTTTTCCATGAACATGTTACCAGGCATGCACAATTTCCTTCTTGAGTGCTCTGTCATTTTCTTCTTCCTTGAAGAAAAGACCTTCCAGATGAATTTTATATGGTATGTTCTTCATCGGGTATCCGAGCTGACGACGAGCTTACACTGGATGATAATTGATCCCTCCTTTGGTACCAATGAGAGGCACATTAGGGAAACTTCCACATTTGTTAATGATTTTTATTCTGTAATAGACCCGATTGTACCAATCTATGTCAGAATTGGTAAGAGACATAATCTTTTGCAACCATCGCATACTACTCTTGGGATCCCAAAAAGCAGCAGATTTGGGTAAGTGGGAAATAAATCATTTGTAAAGTAATGGTATACAGCATGTAATCATCCCTCCACTATAAAAATTCCTTAAATGTATCGAGTGATAAGCATCCGCAAGCAAAGTTAGGATTGTATTCCCGATTGAGAATATCTTGAAAGCATTGATATCTATGAATTTGTCAATGTTGGGAAAGAGGAATAACCAATAGATGAGCAGAACAAAGACATCCTCGAAAGCAGTTATGTTTCCTATGCTGGCAAAGTATAGGGCTTTTTCCATCAGAAATTTAGCTGGTAAACCCTGAATTCCTCCTTTAGTAGTCATGTGAGCTTTGATATCTGACTCTTCCAAAGAGGTAGCTTTTGCAATGGTTTGATCTTTGGGAATTTGTTCTAGTCCAAAAAATGGATCTTGATTAGTAATAGGTAGATCAATCAGATGGGAGTACTCTTCCAATTTAGGTGTGAGCTGATAATCTAGAAATGTAAAACAGTGGTATATTGGATCATAGAGTTGAACCAATGTAGAAAAGATTCCTTCCACCATATTGATTTTCAAAAGAGACAACAACCCTTTGTGCTTAGCTCTGAAAGCCTCCAGATTAGTAATCAACCTTCCCAATTTCCTCAGGTCTTCTAGTTTTGGGATTTTGAAGGCGTGCTTGTGTCTTTTTCTTTTACCAAAATCTATACCACAACTTCTGATATTTGCAATGATTGTTTTAGTTCTTTTAGGAAAAGGTTTTTTAGTTAGGTTATTTTTGGGAATGAATGAAATGCATGAATGCGTGAATGCAACAAACAAAAACATTTGAAAACATGGGTTTAACGGTTCATCGTCACGAGAATGGAACCATGGATCTACCCATCCCCATGGTGTGTCTTAGGGTTCAATTTTGTACCTGTAGAACGGGTTCTAACAAGGTTCCCAAAATCACTGACCCCTCTTAAGAATATTACCAGCAAACAGACTTACTCATGAGAGCTGTAATATCCCTAGGATGAATCTCAATTGAGTATAGTATCGTGTATCAACTATTCCCGACAGTCACCACACTACCTAATGGTCAAGTGGTTAAATGCTTACTGATCCTCAGTTTCAAGGGTGCCCAGTAGAAAAAGTAATCCAAAAGGGTACGTCCACTGATTTGGTGGAGTTTCAAGTCAGCTTGGTCAAGAATCACTCCCTATAAGCCTTCCTGAGTCTGCCACCTCCTATCTTAAAGGTGCTCTCTTACTCACCACACCTGTATTAATTTCATTCCCAAATAATAGTAATTTAAACAAGTATAGCAAATAAGCAGATAGTATGTAAACAAATGATAAGAAAGCAGATAAACAGTAAAAAAAAGTAATGCAAGGCTTAACCCTCTTAGGGGATGGGAAAGTCCCTAGCAGAGTCGCCATTTTTCTGTAGCGTCGGTTTTTATGGTGTGACCACTACCGCTTATGTTGCTACTTTTTTATTTTAATATTTATCCTATGAAGCTTAAAAGGAAGGGGAAGATATCTTAAACTAACCTTGCACGCAACTATTTTCCCTATAAATGCGGAGAGATTTGGATTTGGGGGTTGGTTATACAAAGGGAAGCTATTTACACCCAGAGTATCTATAGTAATCTATAGGAACCTTCGTTTACATCTATTTTTACTGTTTGAATTGCTTTCTTGAGTCTATTTGCTATCTGGCGGGGAAAGTTTCTCCTTTGAAAGGTTGAGGAAATCTTTTTGTTTCATAGTTCATTGAAGACACCATGATTGAAGCAGACGAAAATGCTCTAGATGCTTCAAACTGATCACTTAGGGATTTGTCGTGGTGTTTTCCCTAGAGGGAACCACATCCCTGTGCTTGATGGCCAGGATGACCTTAAAAATGGCGACGTGATAAGCTCACGAAGATTGTGCTTTTGCTCTGAACCCGATGATTGCTAGCGTCTGGAAAGGATCTACTTGGCCAACTTGAAGGTAAAGAGATATATGCCCTATGCAACTGGTCTTGCCCCAGTATGGACATGGTAATGAGCTACCCCTGCTTAACCAGTTCTGACACAATTTGTTTTTTAGAAATTGAACTTTGACTTACATTGAGATACCTTGCCCCTGATTGAGTTGTTGAAGGATTTTCCCCTAATTGAGGGTTTTGAGGTAGCCTTGCTTCGGGTTGACACCACTGGAAGTTGAAGTTCCTCTTTTGATTGGTCCCTTGTTGGAGTGTCTTTTATGTCAAGCACTGATTTACAATTAAAATTGTACATTCACAAATGGTAATCTTAATACAATGCCCGTGCAATTTTGAAAAAAGAGTCATCTATTCGAATGTTGTGATAGTGTGAGATGAATGGACCGTTAATCCAGATGTTGTGCTGATTTTTCTTAGTGTGTGAAAGATATAACAAGGAAAGTGACACCAATGCTGAAGATTAGCAAATATGTGAGGAGTCAAATTTACGCAACCTTGGAATAGTATGCTTTTAGAATAAACCTCGCCTCAATTAGGTCTTTTGAGGGTTGTAACATGGTCTAGTTTATGGTTATGAAACAAAGGATATTAGAATCAAGTCTATGATTTGTACCCACCCCTACTTCGTGATGATCATTAGTCCTACGTTCAGCTAATTTCACACATGTTTGTCTTCCAAAAGTGTTGACGATGTAAGGATGATGATCCAAGGTTTACTTGAACTGGAAGTCACCTTATTTTTCTTTTGATGGATGTCAGCGACCCTTTTGATTTTGACATGGTGGCCACTGGATCTTATTTTATTTTTGTTGAGGACTTGAGGGCCTCTTTTGTTTTTTCATCCCTTACTTTTGCATGGACTGATTTTTCTTTTCGAGTCCATCGGGATAGCCTTGATTTTTGCCTAAGTCTCCTTTGAAGTGCTTGACATAGCAAGATTTTTGATTTTTTGATTTTGATTTTGTTGGAGGATTGTGACTGCCAAGCCATGGGTCTTTGAAGAACAACCGTCATGTCTTTTGGATATTTCTTTGTGATTCAAGTGCGTAATTTGACTAACTGAAAGCATACAATTTTCAATTATGGGTATTTTGTTGTCATCATCCTCCCTCCAATCATGCTAAACAACCGTTGATAAAGAGAGTGTGAAGTGGATAAAATATGTGTCTGTGCTTTGCAGAAATGAGTGAATATGACATAAATAATTCAAAATATGCATAATCACTACATTAATAAAAACCAAATGCGAATGGAAATGTTTAAAGCATACAATACTTAAACAAATAAACGAAATACAAAGAAATGCAAAAGATGAAATGGCATGATGATTGCTTTCTTCGGGGAAATGAACTTGAATTGACTTGATTTGATTTGATGTTGGCACTAGCTTGGCGTCGGCATAGGATTATTGATGACATTTGGAGTCCTCCCATTGAATGTGAGATCTTTCCTAGCAACCATGTCTTGAATTTTGTGATTGAAGGCTCTGTAGTCCTTAATTGTATGCCATGTGACGCCCTTATAAAACTCGCAGTGAGCGTGTGCATCATAGTTGGGAGGAATGACAGTTGGGGGAGCTAGGTCTCTCGAAGTAATGGCCCTTTTATCCAGCAATTGAGCAAATATCTGAGCATATGTTATTGGAAAATGATCAAAGACTCTATCTGGCTTCCTTACTCTCTGTTGATTAGGATGACGTTATTGTTGAGCAGCTCGCTGTTGTTGATGCTGAGGAGGATACTAATGCCCTTGTTGATTGTAGGACTATTGCTGAGACATCGGAACTTGAACAACTTGTATAGCTGTCTGATAAGGCATTGGAGTGTATTGCGCAGCAGCAGCATATGGATACTGGAAGTAGGGGATTTGATAAGGAATAGAAGTCGGAGGTTGTTGAGGAGCTTGCCCTTTCTGAATAGAGATGGAATTTGTTTCGCCCTTCTTTTTCTTGTACCCATTGAAAGGCTTCTGAGTTCCAGCTTGGCTGCTAGAACCTCCTTGGATCTTTCCACTTTTCAAACCTTTTTCGATTCTCTCACCTATGATCACCAAGTCGGAGAATCCAACAGACACACTATCGATCATCTTTTTGTAGTATTTTCCATGCAAGGTACCCATGAAGATGTCAATCAATTCACAGTCGACAAGAGATGGATGCACCTTTGCAGCTAGCTCTCTCCATCATTGTGCGTACTCCTTAAAGGATTCACTGTCCTTTTGAGCCATACTCTAAAGTTGAGTACGGTTCGGAGCAAGGTTGGTGTTATATTTGTACTACTTGATAAACACATAAACTAGCTAAGCCCAAGTGTGCACACTACTACACTCCTGCTGCATATACCAATCGAGGGATGCTCCAAACAAGCTGTCTTGGAAGCAATGAATCATCAGCTTTTCATCTTCGGCATAAGCAGCCATCTTGCGACAGTACATCTTCAGATGAATGTTGGGATAACTGAGGCCTATGTACTTCGAGAATTTTGGTACCTTAAACTTGGGAGGAAGGGCAACATCCGGTACCAAGCAAAATTCCAAAGCATTCATAGAATTTGAGTTGTGCCCCTCTATGGCTCAGAGTTTCTCAGCTAAATCACAACACATCTTGATGGCTTCAGAATCCTGAGTAGCTGCAGAATTGGCAATTGGGATAGCAGCATGATAGTTTTGCACGTCATCATACTGATCCCGCAGATTCTCTTCAGCATGAGGAATGGGGATCTGCATGACAACGGGTTGGGCTTGCAGGATGGCTCCAACAGTGACTCCAAGTGCGGGGAGTGGTTGAGAATTGGCTCCTTCAGTTGCGGTAGAGAAGTTCATCAGTATCCCATAGTTGATAGGGTTGGGAACTCGAACTAAGAGCCTTGAGGTAGACCCTTGCACATGAATGTTATGGATGGCAACAACTTCACACGGTTCTTCTTCCTTTCTGGATGTATTGATGGCTTTAAGAATCTGATCAATCTTTCCTTTAATGAACTCCGACTAATCTCTGAAAGCGGCTTGCTCTTGTTGAATCTGCTTCATCATGTGTCTTGTATTGGCTCGAGTTGCGTACTGGTGTCGAGGAATCAACTTAATTTAATGGAGAGGAATGAAGAGAAATGAGATCCTACTATTGAAATGAAATGCAAGATGCATAACTGATGCAATGCAATGACATGTATGCAAGATGCAATGCAAGATCCAGAATTACAGGTTTAAACAAATTCTGAAGTTGGTCACAATAACAGGTCAATAACTATAGTTTCTGATCAAAGAAACCTTACAGGTAGACCCTATACGGGAAGATCTAGATTCTTTACCCATAAACCCACTCACGGGATGGTTTCTACATTGATGGATATGGTTCCCAGGATCCAGACACTAATCATATGAATGTTTTGTAACAGGCTAGCCGTATTATGACGATAATGGCGACAAGGTCTCTCCTGAGTGGGGTTCTCATGCTAGGCACACAAGGAGCGAGTCCTTGGAGACTAACACTACACGACCACCAATATAGTACTGGTGCTAAAAAAGGTTCCTAGAATCACAGACCCTTCATGAATCAAGTCATGCAACAGGCTAGCTGTGTTACAACAAGATCTACGAATAGGTCTCCTCTAGGGGAGCTTTCATGCTAGGCACACAAGGAGTGAGTCCTTGGGGATTAACACTACTCAATTACGAATTCTAACCTAAGTGTTCTCTCTGCTTTTACGAAAGCTCGGGTGTACATCCTTACTCATGATGTCATCCCAAGAATCAACATTCAAGCAAGATAACAAGCATATATAAAAGCCAAAAAAGAAGAAGTACATAAACGAGAAGAAAAAAGAAAACTAAGATAAAGCTCTTCACAAATACCTAAGATAGGCTCAATTCTCTCTTGCATGGAGCAAACGTCCCTGACAGAGTCACCGAAATTTATTTATCCCAAAAAAGGGAAAGGAAAATACTGAGAAAACCTTTAAAGAGAGATAAGAACATGGTCGTCGCAACCACGTTCTGGGTTTGGGAGTCGGTTACGCAAGGGGAAGGTATTAGCACCCTTCATGTTCGTTGTACTTAACGAGAACCTTTTAGTTCGATTTGCAATGGGAGTTATCTAAGACTTCTTGTTTTCTTCTCCATGATAAATGCAAAATGGTACGATAAAAGGATAACGATGCGAGGGGAAAATGGGTGGTTTAGAGATAGGGTGCTCGCCAAGGATTGGGGCCCTTGTGCCTACGTATGCTCATTCGGACGAGAATGAGAAATCAAAGCTTTCGTAGTTCGACTACAGTAAATAATAGGGGAAGGAAAGATGGATAGAATTATGAAAAGAATGGTGGAGAAAGATGGAAGTGTGCTCTCCAAGATCATCGCAATCTTGTACCTACGTATCTTACATTCAAACGAGAATGAAGAATTAGAGTGTCTGTAGTTTGTGTACGGGAAAGGTTAGGGGGAAACGGAAGATGGAGGGAATAGTAAACGGAATGAAGGAGACAGATGGAAGTATGCTCTCCAAGATCATCGCAGTATTGTGCCCTACGTATCTTACATTCAGACAAGAATGAAGAATCAGAGCGTTCGTAGTTCATGGAGATGACCGCAAACAGAGAGAGGTTGAATTGTTTAAGTTTGGTTTGGAAATGAAAGATTGAATGAAAAACAACCCAAGGGGCATGCCTCAATAGCTGTCGCTCAAGAATCCAAGGAATGTGTGATTCCAAGAACTTAGTTCTTTTGAGAGTTGATTGAAAAGGTTGGAGAAAAAGATTGAACATTTTGAAAGTCGAAAGATTGAATGAATAGAAACCCAAGGGGCATGCCTCGAGAGGTATTCAGTCGAAGATTCAAGGAAATATAGACTCCATGAATCTTCTTCTTTCATTATTGATTAAGAAAATAGTTTGAAAATGATAGAATCGAGTTGGTTGCGAAAAAAGGTTGATGGCAGGGCAAAAGGCACTCGACTTACAAGTTTAAATAAAATACCACTTGATGTTGGATTAAGGGTTTAATTGTATTAGCGTGCAAAGAAGGTTGATAAGAGTTTGATTGAAAATGGCTCGACGACGAGTCGTCAGTTTGGTTGAAAAGAGGTGAGAATCGATACTAGTCCCTAGGGGTGCTCATAATAACAAAACCACAATGAAATGTGCAAGTGTGTGCGAGAGGTTGATGGCGAATGCTTACGAGCAATCGACTTACAGAGAGTATTTAAAAATGGATCGATGACAAATCGAGAATTAGTTTGAAAACGGTTTTGTTTATGCTAGTCCCTGGGGGTGTCCTAAACTAAGCCACATGCAAGAGTCGGACAAAAGCTCCAAGTTAGGGTTTTTGTACACAGTCCAAGTTCCGTTGATCGAAAAAGTAACTACAGTCCACTAATTTAGGATTTTCGGTTTCGATCGTTATTATTGTGTTTTTGAAAAGTGTGAACAAGATATGATGAATATGAATACGATATGAACAATGTGAATAATATGACAAGATATATAACAATATAATCAAGATAATATCCACAATGGTATAATCAAGATAATATTAACAAGTATATGAACAATTATAATAAAATCAAATATATTGACGGAAAAGTAAATCAAGAATATATTGACTGAAATTAAAGTGAGTAGTTAGTCGTTATTGAATGAATCGGGTTGAAATATAGTGCTAAACCGTCGTAGCTCGATCTATGATGAAGATCAAACTATAGGAGGTCGCGCAAGTTGATATTCGTGCTAAAAACACGATGGAGAAATGATATTGAGGATCATTTTCCAAAGTAATTGTGCCACACAAAAATAAAAGGTGACAGTCTCGTCTTAATCCCAAACTTGTATCGATTAATCAAAGGTAACCTATCACAATGCCAAAGTATAGAAAGTGATCTCGATGATCACTCACTACATCTTTGAAATAATGAAGGTTATCAACTTTAATAAATCAACATTGGTGAATACGAAGACTTCATCGATTGAAAAATGAAAAACAAAAAACGAAAAGAAATGAGAAATGAAATCGAAATTAGAAGAATCATTAAGATAAATGGATTGAAATAGTGGGTGAGACATAAAACTAATTAGGAAAAAGATTAATACTAAGAACTATTTAAAAAAAATTATAAATTAAAATAGAAAACTAATGTTTTTATTTTTTAAAAAGCTAATGAATATAAAAGAAGGGAACATGAGTATGAAGGGTGTCGAGAAAAGGGGGAATCATTTGGGCTTTACAAAGCCCATCATCCCCAAAAAAGTAGCACGATTATTAAAAAATAGAAGGTGCTGGTGATATGCACCTTGGGTTATAAAGCCCAATGCCCGAACCAACACAACATCAACATATACATAAAAAAAGGAAACAAGAACACGGATTTAAAATAGACAAAAGTAAGGGTGGTGCGGATCAAAAAAAAGTCATGGCCCAAAATTAGCTTTAGCAAATCACAACCTTTATCGAATTTAAAAACAGGTCCCCCAAAAGAAAAGGGATGATTCACCATGTGGAAAAGTTCAAAAATCAAGCTTCAAAGATGAAAGAAAGTCAGAACAACATCAATGGTTTAAAAATGATACCCAACATAACTCGTTCACCCAACCTTCACGCATGATTCCACTCTCTACTTCGCTCATTTTCAATTCCAGATTTGAACATTGCTCTCAATTTGTTATGTTTTCATCTGGTCCCAGGTCTGTGTTATTGTGTTGTTGAAAACTCAGTTGTGAGCTTTTTTTATTTATGGTTGAAAAACTCTCAATTCATGTTTTATTCTGGATTCTGAATCTGGTTCTATATTTTAATTTGGTTGTTGGTTTTATGATGGTTTGGGGTTTGGAATGATTTGGAGAAGAAGGTTTTCAGTCGAGAAAGGTGAGGTTTGGGGAAAGATTTAGGTTCGAGGAATTGAAGGAGAGCTGAGGTTTACTTATAGAGAAGGGAGAGGGTAAAAAGGGTAGAGGATTATGAGCTGGAGGTTGGTTGTATTAGTTGCGTGTTGTGCGGATCATTTTCATGGTTTTTATTGTATTTGGTGGCGTCGTGTTATCGTGTTTTGCAAGTTATGAGGGTGGGTGTTTGTGAAGTTTGTTTCGTTTCCATGTGTTTTGACTTAGTATTTTCGCTCATGACGTCGTTTTGTTTTGCAGGGTGAATGGTTTGATGGCACATGACGTGGATTTGGCAAGGTTTGGTAGTGGATGGGAATTTGAAGATACGATGGTTTGCGTAGGTCGTGGTTAGTTGGATTATTATTTCCCCCCCCCCCCCTTTTTTTTGCAGTTCATGTGGATTTCCTTGTATGTGTATTGATGAAGGTCAAATTATGGAGGGTGTGGGCCGTGTGGGGAGGCTTATTCTCTTTTTTTTTTTGGCAATTGGTGTGAAATCAAAATCCTTAGAGATCAACACTTGTTTTGATGAAGAAAAATCACTCAAGAAGGAAAAGATGATCAACCATCAAGCATCAGGATAAAGATACAACTTTGAAGATGTTCTCATCCGAAGGTATAATGAGAATATCCATTAAGCATTTAAGTCCTAATTGCTCAAAACTTTTAAAACATTTCTCATGACTTGTTACACTCTCACAAGCTTTTGAAAACAAAATTTTTCTAAGTTTTTCAAAGTGCAATCGATTGCACTCTTAGAGCAATCGATTGCATGATCAAATTTTTAACTATTTTTGATTCTGTTTTGAAGAGCAATCGATTGTTGCCTTAGTGCAATCGATTGCATGCTTAAAAAATTCTCAATTTTCACTTCTGTTTTAAAGTGCAATCGATTGCTGCCTTGGTGCAAATGATTGCTCACTGAACGTTTTTGAAAATTCCTTCTGAAAAATTGCATCTCTTCATTCAAATGTCTGTTAAATGTTTCCTTTGAAACATAACAACTGTTCATCAATTTTTCTGAAGATTTGCATGATTTCATCAAGTGATATTTATGTAATATAAATACCTAGCTCTTCAAATTCAAAATAACTCTAACTTTTACATCAATTCTTTACAATCTCTTTCAATAAAAAACTCTTGAACTTTTTCTTTAAACAATTTTCACAAATAATTTTCTGCATCAATTTCATCTCTTTTAAAAAGAAAATTCTTGAGCAATAAGTCTTAGATACTTGTGGAAATTCCATTGAAAGAGAAGATTCAATCTCAGCATTGATTATCAATTATACATTGTTACAAATCTTACAAAACTCAGAATTGTATTTTAGTTTCCCCTTGTTGTTCAGGATTGTTGAAAGCAAGTGTGTGCATTAGAGAGGATTGTTCTCATTGCACTTAGTGTTTAGATCTTAAAGGTGTTTTAAGAACCTTTGATCTCCTATAGGTTAGAATAAATTGTACATTGATCCTAACTATAGTGAAATCTCTTTCGTGTTGAAAGGGGAGTGGAGTACCCTCGGGGTGTGAGGGGAACCACTATAACTCTCTGTGTCTCTTTTACTTTCTGCCTTTACAAGCTTTCAAATCATCACTTCATTAAAAATAAAGTAACATAGTCCTCTTAAAACCAGAAAATTTCAAAGAACCTAATTCACCCCCCCCCCCTCTTAGGCGCATTACTAACTCACAATTAGCATCAGAGCAGGTTTGGGTAACCTGTTCCTATTTGATCCAGTATGGCTTCCGCAAATAACAAAGGTGTATTCAAAGACGGTGGTATCAACAACAAGCCTCCACTATTTTGTGGTGAATACTTTGATTTCTGGAAAATCCGTGTGAAGGCTCACTTAGAAGCACAAGGAGACGAAATATGGGATGCTGTTCAAAATTGTCCTTTCACTCCTACGACGGTCGTTAACGGTGTAGGATCAGCAAAGCCCAAAATCTCATGGGATGACGATGATAAGAAAAAGGTTCTCTATGACAAGAAGGCAATCAATCTTCTACAAAGTGAATTAATCATGGATGAATTCTTTCGCATCTCAACATGTACAACAACAAAGGAAATCTGGGATACTTTAGTGGAAACAAATGAAGGAACCATCGAAGTTAAAAGATCAAGGTTGAACACGTTGAGTCAGGAATACGAGATGTTCAGAATGCAGCCAAGAGAATAAATTCTTGACTTGCAGAAGAGATTCGTGAACTTAACAAATCATCTTATAGCACTCGATAAGACACTAACTAATGATGAATTAAATCTTAAAGTGCTTAGATCTTTGTCCAGAGAATGGCAGCCCAAGGTGACATCAATTTCTGAAAAGAAGAGCCTAGCCATGATTGTAACACCCATTTTAATTATTAAGTGTTTTTTGTGTTTATTGTATTTTGGGAGTGCCCTTATGTGGGAGTGTGCCTGAGAGTGTTGGGTGGTTGTCCTTAAGTTATAGGAGCTATTTAATAAAAGGTGGAATTTAATAATAATATAATATAATATGATATTGGTGGTAATATAATGATTAATAATATTATTAGTATTATTATTATTATTGGTTATTATTATTATTATTGTGATTAAATAAATAAAATAAGAAATAAGGATTTAGGGGAGTTAGAGAGTTTTCACGATACAATTGGGGATTAAAGAAAATAGAGAAGTTTTTGGGAGAAAGAAAGTTACGATAACCCAAGTCCTGAGAGAAGAGGAAATAGGAAGATCGAGAAGGGAAGGGCTAAGGATTCTTGAAGGTTTTCATCCATTGGAACATCAATTAAGGTAAGGGGGAGAAACTGATTGGGATGGTATATACATGAACTGGGTAGAGGGGATTCCTTAAACCCGTAGGTATTCTGATGAATATGTTGAATTGTTACTATAATGTTAAATATTGTTGATTCTTGATGAACTGTGTATATATGATGATGTGTGATGATTTGTTGTTGCCCTTGATGTGTGGGTATTGATGTTGATGTAGATTGGGCAAGTTCTGAGTAACTCTGAGAGTGCCGGTAAAGTATCTGATGTTGGTATTAGAGTAAGAATTATAGGTCGATTGGCAAGTATGATGTTATGGTATGTAATACTGATAGGATAGGAGATAGAAGTAGCATATTAGGCCTGGAATTGACTGAGATAGCATTGTAGAACAGTGGAGATTTTGGGGTTTCACAGCAATCGCTGGGTTTCGCCTGGCGAGTGTTGGCGAAGGTTCGCCTGGCGAAGGTTAGCGAGGGTTCGCTTGGCGAGTGTTAGCGAGCAGTGGCGAGTAATTCCAAATAAACTCCCAGACCTAAAGGGTATAAAGTTCACCTGGCGAATATGGCCAGCGAGGCTTCGCCAGCAGGTTCGCCTGGTGAGCCATAGCGAGCATTCGCTGCGGGGCTTCGCCTGGTGAATGGCTCAGCGAACGTGATGGCAGAATGTGGTTTTGTGCTGTTTTGCCTTGTGCATTAGCCTTGTAGGATCCCTTTGATCATGGTAAGTGTAGGGATGGTGATTGAATGATGGAAATTGTGTATTTGGTGATAGGAAGTGAATTCCTTAATACTTTATGTAAGCATTTGATTGATTGGTGTATGACATGTCTATGTATATGTGATGTATGGTGGTGTGATCTGAGAATCGTATGCACAATGTATGCTTGTGTGAATTTGTATGCATTTGGTGTCATGCATATTATGAAGTGTTGGTGGAATAAGTCATTGCTCGATGGAGTGTATGTGATCCATTCGTATTCCTTTGAGTGGGGAATTGGTGGGGACGGATCATGGCCAAGGGTGGGAGTAGGTGATCTATCCGGGTTCACATGGAATGAACCAATGAGTCGGTACCGCATGCATGGTGTTGCGTTTCATGGTGTTGCGTTGCATATTTGCATTATGATGTATTATGTTGTTTGGTGGACTATATGTCTTGTTTGGTAAATGTTGGGTGATGATTGATATGACTGTTGTAGTTACTACCTTTACTTCATGTATGTAATTACTGATATATTTTGATCATGTTTTCTCACCCCTTTGCTGTTGTTGTGGTCTGTGCTTCTTCGGAAGTGCAGATAATCCAGGTATTTAGCTAGCTTGGATTTGTGATGTGCCAGTCGAGTCTTAGGAAGCTCTGATACGTAGCACGGGACTTGGGTGTTTTTAGTTGTTTTTGTGAAACTTATTTCTTTTCCTGTGACGTATCACGAATATGATGTATTTGGTTATATGAATAATTTTCGCTGTATTTTGGTGAAAACATTTTTAATGAAATATGTGTTGGATTTTTATGATGTGATATCCCACTTTGGGTGGAATAACTCTGATGTTTATTTATAATGTTTATATTTTAATTGATTTGGGAAGTGGGGTGTTAAAATTGGTATCAGAGCAGGTTGGTCCGTCCGGCCGGTGTAGTTAAGTTGAGTCTGTCCTTCGAATAGAGATTGTGTATCGTTTAACCTGGTGTGGTTGTTGTTGAGCAGTATGGCAGGAAGGAATGATGCTGCTTTGGCTGATGCTATGCAAGCGATGGCGCAGGCAGTTGTTAACCAGAACCAAGTTGTAGATGCCCAATTTAGAGATTTGGCGCAGTTTCGGAGTAACAAGCCGCCGACATTTGAAGGAGGAGTTTTGGACCCTGAAGCTGCACAGAAGTGGCTGAAAGCAATTAAAAAGATTTTCAGAACTATGAATTGCAGTGATGAGCAAAAGGTGAGGTTTGGTACTCACATGCTGGAGGGTGAGGCTGAAGCTTGGTGGGATAACTGCCGCCAGAGGTGGGTGACTGCAGGAACTATGATTACTTGGGATGTGGTTCATAAAGGTTTTCTGGAGAAGTACTTTCCGGAAGACATTCGAAGTGCTAAGGAGATCGAATTCTTGGAACTGAAGCAAGGTGGTATGACCGTAGCGGAGTATGCCGCGAAGTTTGAAGAGTTAGTGCAGTATTGTCCTCATTACAATACTGATGATGCGATGACATTCAAGTGTTTGAAATTTGAGAATGGACTACGTCCGGAAGTTAAGCTGGGGATTGCTTGTCAGAAGATCAGAAACTACGTTGAGCTAGTAAGCAGGAGTAGGATCTATGACAATGATAACCAGGCCAAGATTGCGCATTATACGGCTGCAAATGACCGTAAGGGTAAGTAGAGGTTCAGTGGTACTCCTTACAGTGTTTCTGCTGATAAAGGAAAGCGTAAGGCTGCTGTCGATAAGAGGTCCAGAGAAGGGGATGCATCTGCTGATGGGAAATGGTTCCGATGCGGTGACACAGGTCATCATGCTAAGGATTGTCCTAAGGAGGGGGTAAGGAAGTGTTTTAAATGTGGTAAGCCAGGCCATCTGATAGCTGAGTGTAAGGCCACTATGCCCATTTGTTATAATTGTGGTGAGAAAGGCCATATCAGTACTCATTGTGAGAAGCCGAAGAAGTCTCAGGCGTCTCCGGCTGGTGGTAAAGTGTTTGCTTTGGCGGGAACCCAAGCTGTCAGTGAGGAGCGTGCTATCAAAGGTACTTGTATTATCAATAATAGTCCTTTGATTGCTATTATTGATACGGGTGCAACCCACTCGTTCATTTCTATTGATTGTGTGAAGAGAATCGGATTGGTACCGTCTACTCTTGAGTGACGGATGACAATTGAGACACCCTCTGTTGGGTCAATGACTACTTCTTTGGTATGTTTGAAGTGTTCGGTGACTATTTTCGGTAGAGATTTCGGAGTGGATCTGATTTGCCTACCGCTTGGTAATTTGGATGTTATTCTGGGTATGAACTGGTTAGAGTTCAACCGAGTCTATATCGATTGTTTTCGGAAGGTGTTGCTGTTCCTTACTCCAGAGGAAGAAGAGTTGGCGAATTCTTTATCTAATAAGGAACTAAGGACTTTGTTGGAGGACGAAGCTAAGGTGTTTGCTTTATTTGCATCGTTATCGGTTGATGACAAAGCGCCAATGGAAGCGTTGGCAGTGGTGAATGAATTTCCGGAAGTGTTCCCTGATGACATTACGGAATTACCTCCGACAAGAGAAGTCGAATTTAGTATTGATGTTGTTCCTGGTGCGAGGCCTGTTCCTATGGCGCCATACAGGATGTCAGCGGTAGAGTTGTCCGAATTGAAGTCTCAGATTGGAGAGTTGTTGGATAGAAAGTTTATCAGGCCGAGTGTGTCGCTGTGGGGAGCTCCAGTGCTATTGATGAAAAAGAAGGATAGTAGTATGCGTCTGTGCATCGATTACCGTCAGTTGAATAAGGTGACTATTAAGAATAAGTATCCTCTTCCAAGGATCTGACGATTTGAGGTCGGGTTACCATCAGATCAGAGTTAAAGAAGGTGATATTCAGAAGACGGCTTTTAGAACTCGATACGGACATTACGAATATGCTGTAATGCCTTTTGGAGTGACTAACGCACCGGGAGTGTTTATGGAGTATATGAACCGAATTTTCCATTCTTATTTGGATCAGTTCATTGTTGTGTTTATTGATGATATCTTAATTTATTCTAAGTCTGATGAAGAACATGCAGGACATTTGAGAATTGCCTTGCAAGTGCTGAAGGATAATAAGCTATTTGCTAAACTGTCGAAGTGCGATTTCTGGTTGAAGACAGTGAGTTTCTTGGGGCATGTGATTTCTGGTGATGGAATATCTGTTGACTCATCGAAAGTAAGTGCAGTATTACAGTGGGAACCGCCAAAGACAGCGACGGAAATTAGAAGTTTTTTGGGTTTGGCAGGTTATTATCGAAGGTTTATTGAAGGGTTCTCTACTTTAGCGTTGCCATTGACTCAGTTGACGAGAAAGAACCAAGTTTTTATGTGGGATGCTGCTTGTGAAGAAAGATTTGAAGAATTAAAAAGGAAATTGACTACGGCACCGGTGTTAGTGTTGCCGACTCCGAGTGAACCTTTTGTAGTGTACTGTGATGCGTCTAAGATGGGATTAGGCAGAGTTCTTATGCAGAATGTTAAAGTGGTAGCGTATGCTTCTCGACAATTAAGAGTGCATGAACGGAACTATCCTACTCATGATCTTGAGTTGGCTGCGGTTGTTTTTGTGTTAAAAATCTGGAGGCACTATTTATATGGTTCGAGATTTGAAGTGTTCAGTGATCATAAGAGTCTAAGGTATCTGTTTGATTAGAAGGAGCTGAATATGAGGCAAAGAAGATGGTTGGAATTCTTAAAGGATTATGACTTCAGTTTAAGTTATCATCCAGGAAAGGCTAATGTAGTGGCAGATGCTTTGAGCAGAAAAGCGATTCATATGTCGGCTTTAATGGTGAAGGAAATGGAACTAATTGAATAGTTTAGAGATTTGAGCATGGTTTGCGAGACTACGGCAGACAGTGTGATGTTGGGAATGTTGCAGGTGAATAATGATTTCTTGGATACAATTAGAGAGAACCAGAAGTTGGATGTGAAGTTAGTAGATTTAATGACTGGAGCAGGAAATGATTCTGATAGTGATTTTAAACTGAATGGTACAGGTGTGTTGAGATTTAGAGGCAGAATTTGTGTGCCGAATAATGAGGAACTGAAAAAGTTAATTTTGAGTGAAGGACATCGTAGTAATCTGAGTATCCATCCGGGAGCCACGAAGATGTATCATGATTTAAAGAAGTTATTTTGGTGGTCTGGTATGAAAAGAGACATAGCTCAGTTTGTTTATACCTGTTTGACGTGTCAGAAGTCGAAGGTAGAGCACCAGAGACCTTCTGGGTTTATGCAACCGTTAGAAGTTCCAGTTTGGAAATGGGATTGTATAACTATGGATTTTGTTACTGGATTGCCGAGTACAGCGAGAGGATTTGATGCTATATGGGTGATTATGGATCGACTTACGAAGTCTGCATATTTTGTGTCGATTAATATTAGTTTCCTGTTGGCGAAGCTAGCAGAGATTTATATTCGGGTAATTGTGAAGCTACATGGTGTTCCGTCTAGTATTGTGTCGAATAGAGATCCGAGGTTTACTTCAGAATTTTGGAAGAGTTTACAGGAAGTGTTGGGTACTAAGTTGAAGTTGAGTTCAGCTTATCATCCACAAACTGATGGTCAGTCAGAGAGGACTATTCAGTCGCTTGAGGATTTGTTGAGGGCTTGCGTGTTGGAGAAAGGTGGTGCGTGAGACACTCATTTGCCATTGATTGAGTTCACGTACAACAATAGTTACCATTCTAGTATCGGAATGGCACCGTTTGAGGCTTTGTATGGAAGGAGGTGTAGAACTCCTCTGTGTTGGTATGAGACTGGTGGGAATGTGGTGCTTGGACAAGAAATTGTATAGTAGACTACTGAGACGATTCATATGATTCGTGAGAAAATGAAGGCGTCTCAGAGTAGACAGAAAAGTTACCATGATAACCGGAGGAAAGAATTGGAATTCAGTGAAGGTGATCATGTATTCCTCAGAGTTAACCCGATGACTGGTGTGGGTCGTGTGTTGAAGTCCAAGAAGCTGGATCCTAAGTTTATTAGACCGTACCAAATTTTGCAAAGAGTTGGTGTTGTGGCTTACAGGGTGTCGTTGCCGCCTGAATTGTCGAATTTGCATGATGTGTTTCATGTGTCGCAATTGCGAAAGTATGTTTCGGATCCATCTCATGTGTTTCCGAGGGATGAGGTGCAAGTCCGGGAGAATCTTACTGTTGAGACGATGCCGTTGAGGATCGAAGACCGTAAGATCAAACAGCTCCGAGGGAAGGAGATACCGTTAGTGAAAGTAGCTTGGGGAGGTGCTGCAGAAGGCAGTGTGACCTAGGAATTGGAAAGCAGGATGCGAGAAGCGTATCCGGAATTGATTCCATCAGGTAATTTTCGAGGACGAAAATAATTAAAGTGGGGGAGAGTTGTAACACCCATTTTTAATTATTAAGTCTTTTTGGTGTTTATTGTATTTTGGGAGTGCCCTTATGTGGGAGTGTGCCTGAGAGCGTAGGGTGGGTGTCCTTAAGTTATAGAAGCTATTTAATAAAAGGTGGAATTTAATAATAATATAATATAATATGATATTGGTGGTAATATAATGATTAATAATATTATTAGTATTATTATTATTATTAGTTATTATTATTATTATTGTGATTAAATAAATAAAATAAGAAATAAGGATTTAGGGGAGTTAGAGAGTTTTCACGATACAATTGGGGATTAAAGAAAATAGAGAAGTTTTTGGGAGAAAGAAAGTTACGATAATCCAAGTCCTTAGAGAAAAGGAAATAGGAAGATCGAGAAGGGAAGGGCTAAGAATTCTTGAAGGTTTTCATCCATTGGAACATCAATTAAGGTAAGGGGGAGAAACTGATTGGGATGGTATATACATGAACTGGGTAGAGGGGATTCCTTAACCCCGTAGGTATTCTGATGAATATGTTGAATTGTTACTATAATGTTAAATATTGTTGATTCTTGATGAACTGTGTATATATGATGATGTGTGATGATTTGTTGTTGCCCTTGATGTGTGGGTATTGATGTTGATGTAGATTGGGCAAGTTCTGAGTAACTCTGAGAGTGCCGGTAAAGTATCTGATGTTGGTATTAGAGTAAGAATTATAGGTCGATTGGAAAGTATGATGTTGTGCTATGTAATACTGATAGGATATGAGATAGAAGTAGCATATTAGGCCTGGAATTGACTGAGATAGCATTGTAGAACAGTGGAGATTTTGGGGTATCGCAGCATTCGCTGGGTTTCGCCTGGCGAGTGTTGGCGAAGGTTCGCCTGGCGAAGGTTAGCGAGGGTTTGCCTGGCGAGTGTTAGCCAGCGAGGCTTCTCCAGCAGGTTCTCCTGGCAAGCCATAGTGAGCATTCGCTGCGGGGCTTCGCCTGGTGAATGGCTCAGCGAACGTGATGGCAGAATGTGGTTTTGTGCTGTTTTGCCTTGTGCATTAGCCTTGTAGGATCCCTTTGATCATGGTAAGTGTAGGGATGGTGATTGAATGATGGAAATTGTGTATTTGGTGATAGGAAGTGAATTCCTTAATACTTTATGTAAGTATTTGATTGATTGGTGTACGACATGTCTATGTATATGTGATGTATGGTGGTGTGATCTGAGAATCGTATGCACATTGTATGCTTGTGTGAATTTGTATGCATTTGGTGTCATGCATATTATGAAGTGTTGGTGGAATGAGTCATTGCTCGATGGAGTGTATGTGATCCATTCGTATTCGTTTGAGTGGGGAATTGGTGGGGACGGATCATGGCCAAGGGTGGGTGTAGGTGATCTATCCGGGTTCGCATGGAATGAACCAATGAGTCGGTACCACATGCATGGTGTTGCGTTGCATATTTGCATTATGATGTATTATGTTGATTGGTGGACTATATGTCGTGTTTGGTGAATGTTGGGTGATGATTGATATGACTGTTGTAGTTACTACCTTTACTTCATGTATGTAATTACTGATATATTTTGATCATGTTTTCTCACCCCTTTGTTGTTGTTGTGGTCTGTGCTTCTTCGGAAGTGCAGATAATCCAGGTACTTAGCTAGCTTGGATTTGTGGTGTGCCGGTCGAGTCTTAGGATGCTCTGATACGTAGCACGGGACTTGGGTGTTTTTAGTTGTTTTTGTGGAACTTATTTCTTTTCCTGTGACGTATCACGAATATGATGTATTTGGTTATATGAACAATTTCCACTGTATTTTGGTGAAAACATTTTTAATGAAATATGTGTTGGAATTTTATGATGTGATATCCCACTTTGGGTGGAAGAACTCTGATGTTTATTTATAATGTTTATATTTTAATTGATTTGGGAAGTGGGGTGTTAAAACGATGACATCCGCCACTTTGTTCGGCAAACTTCAAGAATATGAAACAGAATTCAGACGATTGGAGAAACATGGAAATCAAGAGAAGAAATCTAAAAACATCGCGTTAAAGGCTGATTCCAAAGAAGTAGAGAAAGCAGACGATCCGGTTGAAGATGAAAACTTCATGCTTCTTTTAAAGAGGTTAGGGAAATACTTTGGCTCTAACAATAATATTGGAAATTCTGACTACATGAAAAGGAAGAAGTTTTCAAAAAGCAAAGAGAAAGAGGCGTCAACATTCACACAAGATGTCAAATGCTATGAATATGGAAAATTAGGACACATCAAACCAAACTGTCCTAAACTCTCCAAAACGAGGTTTCTAAGAGCAAAAAGGGATTCAAGAAAAATAAAGCATATGTGGCATGGGAAGACAACGAGATAAGTTCCTCATCAGAATCAGATAGTGATCAAAGCGCAAATCTGGCACTAATGGCCTCACATCATTCTGATGATGAAGATGACAAGGTTAGTAATAATTTTCAAATTTATGATGATGATGCTCAAGGGGCCATTGATGAACTTCTGAGTGAATGTAAAATTCTGTACAAAACTACTTCCTCACAGAAAAATCAAATTTCAATTCTAGAAGAAAAAATTGAAACAATGGAAAAGAATTTCAAAAATGAAAAACAGAATTTTGCATGCACAAAGTGTGGGTCACTTTCTTTTCAAATTGTCCAATTGAAAAGAGTTCTTTTCTTGAAAGATATGAAAAAGGATAAATTAGATTAGAGGCTGTTCTTAGCCAACAAAGATTTTCAAATGATAAAAGTGGACTTGGTTATTCAAAATTCTCAAAACCAAGTCCCAACAAAACCATCTTTGTCAAAGCTAGTGAACAACCTCCAAAAGAGAAAGTGGTAAAACCTAAAGTGGTTCATCAATATCCCAAGAAGAAGGTTGTTAATAAGAAAAAACCTTATCCTTCTAGATATAAGAGTAATTTTGAGCCCACTTGTTTCTAAATTGGTATCAAAGGCCATACACATAATGCATGTTATGTGAGAAACTTTAGTGTTGCAAAGGGGCATTATGTGTGGGTCAAGAAAGGCACTAACTATGAAGGACCCAAAGCAAGTTGGGTACCTAATGGAACATAATCTTGTTTTGTAGGTATGCTTGAAGGCATATGACGGGTGACATTACCAAATTTTCACATCTATCTCATAAGGCCAAAGGATTCGTAACCTATGGTGATAACAACAAAGGGAAGATCCTTGGTATAGGCAGCATTGGTGCACCACCTTTTACAACCATAGAAGATGTCCTTTATGTAGAAGGCCTAAAGCATAACCTACTTAGCATTAGTCAGCTTTGTGACAAAGGTTTCAGAATCAACTTCACTAAAGATGAATGCTTGATAGAAAACAAAGTCACTTCTGAGGTAATGTTAAAAGGTAATAGAATTAACAACATTTTTATGATTTCCCTTGATAACTTATCTTTGAAGGTTAAATGTCTTATGGCAAACAACAACGAATCTTGGTTATGGCACAAAAGATTTGCTCACATTCATATGGAGCATTTGAACAAATTGATCAAACATGACTTATTTGTTGGTCTGCCAAAGATCAAATTCATCAAAGATAGATTGTGTGGCGCATGCCAAAAGGGAAAACAGACCAAATTAACTTTCACATCCAAGAATGTGGTGTCCACAACTAGGCCACTGCAGTTGTTACACATGGATCTCTTCGGACCATCAAGAACGAAAAGTTTTTGAGGTAATGTTTATGCATTAGTAATTGTTGATGACTTCTCTAAATATACATGGACGTTCTTCTTAATGCAGAAAAGTGAAGCTTTCAAGGCATTCAAGAAATACGCAAAACAGATTCAGAATGAGAAGTCACTTTCAATTGTCTCCATTAGAAGTGACCATGGTGGAGAATTCCAGAACGCTCTATTTGAAGAATTTTGCGAGGAAAATGGAATCTCTCACAATTTCTCTTCACCAAGAACTCCACAGCAAAATGGTGTCTTAGAAAGAAAGAATCGGTCGTTGGTAGAACTTGCAAGAACAATGCTTAGTGATTCAAACCTTCCTAAATATTTTTGGGCAGATGCAGTAAGCACAACATGTTTTGTAAGTAATCGTGTGAATATCAAACCAATTCTCAAGAAAACCGCTTATGAACTGTTCAAAGGAAGAAAACCAAACAAATCCTTCTTCCACATATTCGGGTGTAAATGCTTTGTCTTAAACAATGACAAAGACAATCTCGGTAAGTTTGACGAGAAATCCGATGAAGGTATTTTTCTCGGCTATTCTCCCTCAAGTAAGGCTTTCAGAATTTTTAACAAAAGAACTTTAACTATTGAAGAATCTATGCATGTCTCTTTTGATGAATCTAACCCCTCCAAGGAGGATGATATTATTGTTAATGATGATGATGATGTAGTAGAAACCTCTCAAGAAAACACTCTTAAAGATATTGCAAGTGCTCAACCAAATCAGCAGCAATAGGATTCACAACAAAACGAAGTACACAATGATCTACCGAAGGAATGGAGAACTCATAGAGATCACCCGATTGATAAATTCATTGGTGATATCAGTCAAGGTGTTTCAACAAGATTAAATCTCAAGGATGCTTGTCTTAACATGGCATTTGTTTCGCAAACTGAACTAGCCAAAATCGACGAAGCCTTAGGCGATGATCAATGGATTATAGCTATGCAAGAAGAACTGAACCAGTTTGAAAGAAATCAAGTTTGTAATCTTGTCCCTAGGCCAAATAACAAGCATATCATTGAAACAAGATGGGTCTTCAAGAACAAACTCGATGAAAATGGTATTATAGTTCGGAACAAAGCAAGATTGGTCGCTCAAGGATACAACCAAGAAGAAAGAATCGATTTTGACGAAACTTTCGCTCCAGTTGCAAGACTAGAAGCAATTAGATTATTATTAGCTTATGCATGTTCCATGAATTTTCAGCTTTTCCAAATGGACGTGAAGAGCGCATTCTTGAATGGATTCATAAATGAAGAAGTGTATGTCAAGCAACCCCCTGGTTTTGAAGATTACAAATATCCATCTCATGTCTTCAAACTAAAGAAAGCTCTCTATGGATTGAAACAAGCACCAAGAGCATGGTACGATCGACTCAACAATTTCTTATGTGACAAAGGCTTTGTAAAGGGAAAGGTAGACAAAACTTTGTTCATCAAGAAAATAAAAGAAGATACTCTCTTGGTACAAGTGTATGTTGACGACATAATCTTCGGTTCAACCAACACCAAGATATGCGAAGAATTCTCATCCATGATGCAAGGAGAATTCAAAATGTCTATGATGGGAAAATGAACTACTTTCTTGGACTTCAGATCAAGCAACTTGAGAATGGGAACTTTATCAATCAATCGAAGTATTGCAAAGGATTATTGAAGAAGTTTGATATGGACAATTGCAAGACTTTATCTACACCTATGGGATCTGGTACATATGTAGATCAAGATGAATCTGGTATATCGGTGGATATCACAAAATATAGAGGTATGATTGGTTTCCTACTATACTTGACAGCAAGCTGCCCTGACATTATGTTTAGCGTCTGTCTTTGCGCTCGCTTTCAAACAAATCCAAAGGAATCTCACCTGATGGAAGTCAAGCGGATCATGAAGTATCTCAAAGGAACAACAAATGTCGGCTTATGGTATCCTAAAGGTAGTATATGCAATTTAATTAGATATTCTGACGCGGATTATGCAGGCTGTAAAACTGATAGAAAGAGCACAAGTGGAACTTGTCATATCTTGGGAAATGCACTAGTCTCATGGGCATGCAAGAAACAAGCATGTGTAGCCCTTAGTACGGCTGAAGCTGAGTACATAGCAGCAGGAAGGTGCTGCGCACAAATACTTTGGCTCAAGCAACAACTTTGTGACTACAGACTCGACCTGGGCAGCATTCCTCTTCGCTGTGACAACACCAGTGCAATCAACATAACGAAAAATCCAGTCATGCACTCAAGGACCAAGCACATTGACATACGACATCACTTTCTTCGAGATCATGTACTTCAAGGAGATGTCGAGATAACATTTGTAGATACTCATAATCAGCTTGCCGATATCTTCACAAAACCTTTGGCAAAGGAGTCTTTCTACAAAATACGAAGGGAACTTGGAATATTGGATGAGACTGACGTGGAAACATAAAAGAACTTCATCTGTTATGTTTTCTCATAATTTCACTGCAAGTAATCAATTGCACCCCTGCAGCAATCGATTTCTCACTGTAAGTTTTACAATTTTTATTATTTTTTAAAGCAAGCAATCGATTGCACCCCTACAGCAACCGATTGCACTCTTTAGCTTTTGCCAAAATTCGTTTCTGATTGGTGGAGCAATCGATTGCACCTTCGTGTCAATCGATTTCACCCATTGAAAAACTATTTTTTCTGTTTCTATTTAATAGATCCATGAATCCTTAAAACTTCCAACTACCCTCATTAAACTTTCTGACCTACCTATGATTAGCCATTACTTCTTAGCCCTAGTATCAAGATTTGACCATAAATTCTCATATTCCCAAAATCTTAAATACCTTCAACCACTCATATCCCATATTTAATTCTATGTCTTCTATCAACCATTATAAAAATCATATCTCATAACCTAATTCTACCATCTCTCTCAATTACCAAAACTCCCCACCAAATTCTCTCATAAACCCTGGCTCTCATTCTTTCATCTTTTTCAATGGCTTCACGATCAAAGAGGAAGATTTCAGCACAAGAAAAAGGCAAAGGTCCAGCCTCCTCATCTTCCGAAACTCCACTTATTCTTCAACATTTGGATAATGACCAACGGGACAAATTCATCAAGTATTTCCAAAAGAAGGTTGTGCAGACCCCCAAGTACAGTATCCTTTCATCCTTCCCTAAAGAATGTTTCTCTTTCCAAGAAACCCTAATTGCATGTGGGTTGGAACCAGTGATTTCCTCATCCGGGCCATATTATCCGGATTTGGTAAGAATGTTCTACTGCAACCTACATAAAGAAGAAGGCAAGCTAGTGACATATGTTCAAGGTAAAAGGATCCCGCTCTTCTCAAAGACACTTGGTAGGATTCTCAACATTCCAATGCCTGCTGCAAGAACTCCGGAAGAACACGAAGAAGTCTGGAACGCATACGACAAAAATAAGTTCTATTGGAGTCTCAGCAGAATGTCTGAAGCCGAATTCTATGCAAAAAGGGTTCGATCCTTAGGCGGCTTGGAACCATCTCGTAACTCATGGTCGGCAGGTATATTCAACATTGATGACTGATTATTTCATTATTTCATGGCTTATATAATGTTTCCAAGGGGTGGAAATCATTGTCTCGTGACTGATCTAGAAATGCAGATGCTATATACTGTTAAGAATAATATTCAGATAAATTGGGCAAATATGATCTTAACTCACATGCGCAGAATCAATGAAAAATCCAAGTTTCTGCCATATGCATGGTTCATTACGAAGATCTTGGAACATTATCAAGTAGACTTTGAAGGATTTGATAAGTATATCATGGATTCAAATATCAACAAGATCTCAATCAAGAATGTGGACTCTCGGATGGGTGTCAAATACAACCCAGATACCAAGACAATCATTTACCTTGGCGAAGGTGTGGCTGATAATGATGAACAAGAGGATGAAGATGATGATGATGTTCCTGTTCCGTCTGGAAATGGTCTGAGTAATCAACAGTTAATGGACTACATGACTCGACAATTTTGGAATCTAAACAATTCCATCAATGCTTAATACAATTCTATTCAAGAGTCAACCAACACTCAGATCAACAAATTTCAAGAGAATGTGAACCAACAATTCTCCTACCTGTACTCTCACCTATACATCCCGCCGTATGATCCTTCAAACCCGGCTATTCCTCCTACTCGTCCATCACCCCTCCAGACAACTCTTTCCAACCAACCAAGCTTTGACCCAAACATGGATCTATCTTAGAAATGACTATTTTTCTGTTTTTATTGTTGTTATTTATTTCTATTATTTTTGAAGTCTGTACTTTCCAGCTTTATTGTACTTTTTTAATTTGACTTATGATCAAGCTTGTCTGTTATTTTCATATATTATTGCCTTAATCCATCTTTCCCTTCTTTTTGATAATGTCAAAAGGGGGATAAGGATGTTACTCTTTTCTTGTTTATTATCTTTCCTTAAAGGTACAATTTTTCAAAATTCAAGACTATCTCGAACCTCAATACAAATTCAGAAACTCTCAACACGTCATACCTTGAGGGGGAGAAAAACGTACCGGAAAGAAAACATCACAATAAAATAAGAATGCTTTATCATCATCAAAAAGAGGGAGAATGTGAAATCAAGATCCTCAGAGATCAACACTTGTTTTGATGAAGACAAATCACTCAAGAAGGCAAAGATGATCAACCATCAAGCATCAGGACAAAGATACAACTTTGAAGATGTTCTCATCCGAAGGTATAATGAGAATATCCATTAAGCATTTAAGTCCTAATTGCTCAAAAATTTTAAAACATTTCTCATGACTTGTTACACTCTCACAAGCTTTTGAAAACAAAATTTTTCTAAGTTTTTCAAAGTGCAATCGATTGCACTCTTAGAGCAATCGATTGCATGATCAAATTTTTAACTATTTTTGATTCTGTTTTGAAGAGCAATCGATTGCTGCCTTAGTGCAATCGATTGCATGCTTAAAAAATTCTCAGTTTTCACTTCTGTTTTAAAGTGCAATCGATTGTTGCCTTGGTGCAATCGATTGCTCACTGAACGTTTTTGAAAATTCCTTCTGAAAAATTACATCTCTTCATTCAAATGTCTGTTGAATGTTTCCTTTGAAACATAACAACGGTTCATCAATTTTTCTGAAGATTTGCATGATTTCATCAAGTGATATTTATGTAATATAAATACCTAGCTTTTCAAATTCAAAACAACTCAAACTTTTACTTCAATTCTTTACAATCTCTTTCAATCAAAAGGTCTTGAACTTTTTCTTTAAACAATTTTCACAAAGAATTTTCTGCATCAATTTCATATCTTTTGAAAAGAAAATTCTTGTGAAAAGTCTTAGATACTTGTGGAAATTCCATTGAAAGAGAAGATTCAATCTCAGCATTGATTATCAATTATACATTGTTACAAATCTTACAAAACTCAGAATTGTATTTCAGTTTCCCCTTGTTGTTCATGATTGTTGAAAGCAAGTGTGTGCATTAAAGAAGATTGTTCTCATTGCACTTAGTGTTTAGATCTTAAAGGTGTTTTAAGAACCTTTGATCTTCTATAGGTTAGAACAAATTGTACGTTGATCCTAACTATAGTGAAATCTCTTTCGTGTTGAAAGGGGAGTGAAGTATCCTCGGGGTGTGAGGGGAACCACTATAACTCTCTGTGTCTCTTTTACTTTCTACCTTTACAAGCTTTCAAATTATCACTTTATTAAAAAGAAAGTAATATAGTCCTCTTAAAACCAGAAAATTTTAAAGAACCTAATTCACCCCCCCCCCCCCCTTAGGCGCATTACTAACTCACAATTGGTTGTAATTGTACTAATGGGCTTGGGCCTTACATTTTTTAATTTCCATGAATCTATAACTTTTTTGTAGAAACTTTGTATGAATTTTGTAATGGACTTCAATACTTGCACCTCACACTTTTGTCTAATTAGTGTAAATGGGCTTGAAACTTTTTTTGAAATTTGAATTTGCACTCTCCATGTTTCTATTTTTGCAATACTTGAACTTTGGCCATGAGAACATTGAACTTGATTCTTGACTTAAAACTATGATAATTAAACTTGAAAATCCAATTAAAACCAAATTCTACCATTCTTGACTTATTCCATTAAAATAAATGAGACTTTGAATTGACTCATAAGTCAAACTTGATCTTTAAATGAATTAGATCCTTGAAAGATGAATCCACCGTGATCTTATAAAAACTTGAATCTTGATGAGCCAAAGCCTTCATTATAAACCAGATGATCAAAAAGAAAAGTCTTGAAATCAAAAGAACTTAACTTGAAATAAACTGCACTACCCAAAACCCTAATTGGAAATGAATTGGATTATGATGATTCCTCAACCACGAAGCATTGAACTTGATACATCCTGGCAATAAACCCTAATTAGAGGTCCAGACCCACACCACTTGAATGGAGCACACCCTAGTTTTAATCAAAAAATAAAATCTTGCCTGATCAACAAGTCAGGTCAAAACCATTGAACTTCAATCAATATTGCCTACACACACCTGACCTGATATCTTCAAATGAAACTCAGCTCAATTTAATTCAACATTGTGATACCTTGAGCAGTAGCCACACATTTTTTATTTTCTGAATAACGGTTAGTGGATGGATGCACAGATGAAGTTTATGCACAAGTAGGAAAAATTTGGGGTATGATAGTGGGCACAACATAGTTTTGGATTCGTTCGGCTTACAATGCTCCAGGAAGTCGATTAACCCCTCTTCAGCCTGTGGGTAAACTTCTTGGAATTCAGAGTCATCAACAACAAGGACTCACTCTTCAATGTCGACGTCCACGTTGGAGCCATCAGTAGCGTCCACCATCAGAATTTCAAGAGGCTCAGCATAATGTGTTTCCTCCATCTGCATGGGGTCGACATCCACTTTCATTGACAATGTTGGCTTCTCATCAAATTGGAGGGTTCCATCGTTCAAAACTTTTTAAACCAAGTCTCTGAAAAGAATACATTGAAAAGTTTTATGACCCAGGAGGCACTAATATTTGACCATCTTTGACTAACAAGTCAAATATCTCGTCACATTTTTTAATATTGAAGGTATAAGTTCTACTGGTGAACTTCTCATCTTGTTAGTTTCAACAAGATTTTTCCCATTGGATAGTTTTAAAAGTTTATAGGTGCATGGGAATCCTGGCTTCAACTCAGCCACACTGACTTCATTTTCATCTAAATCGTCCTCTCCTACATTAGAGACGTACTCGTGTGCGTTTATGTAAGCGACTTTCTTTTTCTTATGATACTTACTAGTTCTGGCTTTCTCAGCTTTTAAGTGTTCGACTTGATGAACCCTATCTGAAAGTTGTGCCATATCCCTTAGATATTGGGTATCCAATTTCTTCCTAATCGAATAGTCTAGGCCACCCGTGGCGATCTCGACTAACTCATGCTCTGATACTTGTGTAAAACACCTAGTATCGAGAAGTCTAAACCTATTTAGGTAGTCCTCTATTGACTTAGGGACCTTTCACCTAACACTTGCTAATTCTTTTAAACTAATCTTCGACTGTCCCATATAGATTTGTTATGGAATAACCTTTCTAACTTGCTCTGTGTTTGGACAGACTGGGGAGAGAGAGTTGTAAACCATGTAAAGACAGTTTTGGTTAAAGAACTTAGAGATTATTTTAGTTTTAGGTTCTCATTATTAGATAACTCATCGGCCAAAGTTTGATACCTAGCGACATGTTCTATTGTCGACTCATTAGTGTCTCCAGCAAACTTGGTGAATTTTGGTATCTTCAATCCATTGGGTACTTCCAACTGTCGAATATGTTCAGGCATTGGGGAGATAACATTTGGTCGGTGGAGTCCCACACTCAAGCCATTCTGGGCCAGGATTTTTTCGACCACATTTGTTATATTGTTTTTCCCTGCAAGATTATTCTTCTAGACTTGCCTAAGTACCTGATCAACATTTTGGTTTCTCTGAACTATCAGAGTGGTGCGTTTGTTTTGTTCTATATTCTCCCGACTCAAGGGAGGATCTTGTTGCAAGCCTTGGTTTTGGGGCCACGTGGCTTGTGTTGTCGTATTCTCAAGTGTTACGACCGTTCTAACATTAGATATTTGTGGGGTAGGTCGAATTGGTACTGGGGCTGCCAAAGAAATCAGCAATGCACCACATTTGACTTGCTAACACTTCATAAGTTTGGTTTGTATTATCGATCAATGGGTTGAAGTATTTTCCTCATTTTTTAGGTGAGAGTGTTTACTATTTCCAGATTACTCTCGTCCATTTGTTACCTTATAGCCATCATAGAAGTGGTATTTAAATATGCTGTATTATGAGGGATATAATTTACCCCTGATGGTCGTGCCATATTATTGATGGTCGACCCTGAGGCGTGATAGGGATTATACAATGGTGCAGTGGTCATCACATTGTCACTGAAAGTTGACATATTTGGCTGCAAGCCTGCCATTATAGACGTTGGCATTTCATAGGCATAGTCTCTTCTAGGTGGTGGCATTGAAAACCCAAACAAAAGTCGTGCAAGTGTAGGATTATTAAGGGTGTTTCCTAGCTGTGCAGGGGTCTATTCCCCTGGGACAACATTGTTACGACTAGCGCCGATGGAGCCATTATTCTAATCGGGGTAGAAAGAACTGGCTCTTCATTGGCCGATACAACCGGCTGTTATGCCACATATTATGGGTTATTTTGGGGATTACTATCTTAAGAGTAGAACACAAATTTCTAACGTAAGAAAAACAAAGGATAATACAAATAAAGTACACTTAGCATAGGTCCCAACAGGCATGCCAATTTATTTATCCTAAAAAAGGGTAAATAATTGTTGGTCTCCAAATATATGGTTTACTCGCAGGATCAACCAGTGAATCTTAGGACATAGTGCTTAAGGACATGTTCATTGTTAACTTCTTTGTGTCTTAAGATTATTAGCTTCGACTATGTCAAAGGGGATGTGTCAGGACAGTATGATAACGAGTATCTTGACTTCTTGCAGAAAATGTAAAGTAAAAATAACAATGCTAAAAGCACTCAAATAAAAATAAAGATTAGGAAAAAGATGAAAATGAGGAAAGCAACGTAAATTGAATGAAGTAGGAAACTTTGCATTAAACAGTAAACATGATGTTTCATCTGCACTTAGATTCTCTTAGCCATTTGCTCGTTTCTCTTAACACTGATACTTTGTGTTTCTTTGTGAGATTTTTGTAATATAAATGAACACCCGTAATCCAATAAAATGAACTACTATGTATACAAATCTAAAATAACTAACGTTCCTTTCCATTTGCTTCGCCACGTGCAGTTTTGCATGTTGTTTTCATTCAAATTTCCTCCATGTGTCCCTTTGAGATAAGAACCCAAGCAATTACCAAGATTTGAACGTGACATAATCGCACCCAAACAATCACTTCTTTGACCAGCTTTATTTGCAACGCTTCCTGCCTGGTCGAAGCAATTGGTGTCGAACTACTCATTTCAACAATAAAAAAATTCTCTATGTCCTAGAGCATGGTCGAACCGTTTCTATTCCAAGACTTTTCCCTTGTTTGCTAGGTTTTTCTCATTGATTGAAAATCCCAGGTAAAACCTACATGGACATGTCTTCTCTATTATTTTTCATGATTATATTACTACTTGGACGTGTTTGCACCATTAGTTTTTATAATTTACATGATTTTATTACTTAAAACTTTGCTACTAGTGTTTTACACTTTTAAAAACTAGATCGCTAATTCGTGTGATCTACTTGTGTTTGACATTTGTAAAACCTAGAGTGTTGACTCATACTATTGCACGAGTGTTTTAGAATTGAAGGCTAATAACTTATTCAATTTTCTATGTATTAATTATTAACATATTAAGAGTATTTATGTTATGTTTTTAATGGGACAATAAAAATAATAATATGATATATAATATATTACAACAAACTTTGATGTTATTATAATTGAAATTTCATACAATACAGTAAATGAAAATGTAATTAACTAGTGAACATTATGAAATACCACTTTCTTAGAACCTTTCTTTGAAGTAACATTTGACAATGCAATGTATAAATATCATTGAGAGAAAAATGATTGTCAAATATGTATTTCCACGTGTCTAAGTGATCATTTTTGACTTTTATTAATCGACATTACAAATGAAACAACCAATAAAAATCGTCATCATTGAAATTTTAAAGGGATGTATTTTTAAAAAATCACCAATTTAGGTAATTTATGGTTGCATGTGAACGTGATAAATAAATCACAATAACCAACCCATCCACAAATTACCATATCATCTTGATAATTTTGTATCATATATCTTACTCCATCAACAAAAGTTGAAGGCAATTCAATTCTCTTTCTTGATGTAATAGGATTAGATTCTCCCTTTAAAATGACCTTAGTTAATCCCCTATATATTTTAGCTCTAAAGTTTTTTTAATGATCACTAATCTATTTAAAACTCAAACACTCTATCATACTAAATGAATCCATCGAATAGATTCTATTAAAAGGCTGTGTTGGGGAAGATGAAGAAGCAACTACAAATAGATAATGTTGATGTAAGCTTAGATATTATTTTGATTGTGCAATATTTATTACTAAATTTTATTCATTATATTTACTTACAAATAACAAAAAAAAAGAATAAAATATTAATAAACACAATAACAAAACATTAATTTTCATTAGTAATACCATAAAAAAGGTCATTTCAATTGCTTCATCATTATCTTCATATTCATCAATACAATCTTTATTTAATATCTTTATACACCTTTTGACACCTCTATGATTCTCATCTCTATGATTGAATAAAATATTAATAAATACAACCAAGCATTCTTTGTCATTAGTAATACAGGCAAAAGGATCCTTTCAATTGCTTCATCAGTATCTTCATATTCATCAATGCACTCTTTATTTGATATATTTATACACCTTTGACACCTCTATGATTCTCATATGAGTCAATCATAATTAATTGGATTTGAGAAGTGTTGCACCCCAAATTTTGACCCCTTAGATCTTCATCATCATTTTAGGATCATATTCATTTTATTATCTAACCTTAACCAATTTCAAGTTGGTCTTTGTCAAGATACACGTGAATTAGGGTTCCATACAACCGGGAATCGAGGTTTCGACGGTTTAATTAGTCAACGTATTGGATTGATTTTCCATGAAATAAGTCTCCACATAATCAAATATACTCCATTAGATCAAGTACGAATCCAATTTTAGGTTGTCACCAAGGATCAAGAACAGTGCAGTTCAGGATACCCGATTAGGGTTTTCGATTAGGAAAAGTCAACTGTAGTTTCACTTTTGATTTAAATGGTGCTCCAATGGTGGGATCATGGTCCATGAAGTTCATATGGATTAGTAAAGTACACTTAAGAAGTTTCAAGGCCTCAAAAGACCCGGAACATCAACAGTCGACTCGGTAGTCATCGATCGATCGTTTGGTTGACCAAAAAGTCAACTCTTCAATCATAAGGAATTTGACCTCAAAGTATGAAGCAAAAATGTTCCTAGTAACATTTTAGACCTATCCATGAAGTTTCATGGCCATTGGATCAAGGATTGAGGAATAATCGAAAAATCGGAAAATTAGGGTTTTGAAAGGGGCAAGACCATAACTCCCTAACCACACATCCAATTGAGTTGGTTCAAGGCTCATTGGAAAGGTTTTGACAAGTCCTACAAAAGTCTCACAATGGTCCATGAGCAGAAAATGCATAGATTTGTAGTTATGGCCAAAGTCATTAAAAGAAGGAAAAAACACTTAGAAAAATTCTAAGTTATTGGCCTTTTTAGGCATGTTTTTAACCAACTTTGAGTGGAGTTTTGACCTAGTTCCACTTGGAATCTGAAGATAATGAAAACATGAAAGTTGTAGAGCTTTATGAGGGCTTTCCAAAATGTACTAGAACTCCTCCATAGCCCTTATGAGTTGAGAGTTATGAATTCAGCAAGTTGGGGTTTTAACACTTGAGTTCACTATTTCCACTTTTTCACCAAGTCACTTTTTAATCACTTGAACCATCCTCAGCCATTTGATAATGTTTCCATCTGATAGTTAGAGAGTATGATGAAGAGAAATTCAGAAAATTAAGAGATTTGGTGGATTTGGCAAGTTGTATGCAAGTGGCATTATTTAATCAAACAAATCAAGAAAGAGAAATTTTATGGAAGTAACTTGCAGCTGCAGCTCCCCTACACCCTACCCACACTTTAGTCACTTCCATGTCTTGCTTGCCACTTGATTTGTGCATCATCTTGAGCTAAGAACTTGGACTTACAGCTGTAACAAATCTTGAACAAGATTGCATTTACAAAACTCCCTCCAAAGTGCCAAAATACAAATCTGCCCCAAACCATTCCTTAGCCTATAAATAGAGGTTGCCTCTATGTTGAAACACACACCAGGCCACTCTAAAACCCAAGAGAAAACCATAGCTCTCATCTTACCTTGCTTTGCTTATAAGTGAAGAAAACCATTCCAAAAGTACCTCCAAAATATGCCTTAAGCATTTATCCCTCCAAAACCATTTTCACCCACTTAAAATCATCACAAACCATCTACACAATACACAAACGATGTGTATGAGGTGTTCAAGCTCTTAAACCAGTCAAAAACTTCATTTTCCCAAAAGTCAACTTTCAACCAAGCAAAGTTTGACTTTACATACAAAATCTGATAAATATCTGCTCAGGCCTGTTTTGATCACTTTAAACCTCCAAACAACTTAGGTTTATGATGTAACAACTGTCCATAACCTAGAATACCATCATCATCACTTATTTTGAGTTTTGTCCTAAAGTTCACTTGTTTACTAAAATTGCAAGAAAAGATTCATTTTCATCAGAGCATTGGTTGGATCTTATTTGGGGAGTCTTCAAGGTTTTCCCTACTGCACAAGCTTGCTTGGAAGTCTACAAGAGGTTAGTGGTCACTATCTTGATTTTGAACTGCCATGAACATGATTAGTGTACATTAGTTGTTACAATGTGTTTTAAGTGTAAATGCAGTTCATGTTTGAATCTGCCAAGATTGGTTTTGTTTTGCTCATCAATATGTGTAGTGCTATGTATTGTTGAAGTTTTGATATAAATAATGAGTGGATGTTTTCCATGGCTATTGTTGAAGGGTTACTACCTGTTTTGGCTCAAAGTCAGCTTGCAACTTTATGAAGTTTGATGCTGTTTTGATCTGGTTTTGTTTGTGAATGATGTTGATTTGTTTCTGTTACAGCATCATCCTTGGATCTTGATCTTTTTTTATGGAATTTTAGATTAGACGTCCTTATATTTTTGATTCATGTGATGTTTGACTTGGTATTAGTTGAAACTATGTCATGTTTTGGTTCTGCTACCATTCTGTTCTTGCCATTTTCAACTCATATGCATTTTTCCAACTCATATACCATTTCTAATTCTAGTACATTTTTGGATCATACTTGTGTTTGAACTTTGACTAAAACATATTTTGAATGTTCTTGCAAGTTGTTTAGTTATGTTGGACTTGGGATGATTCATGTGGCTTTAGAGGCTTGTTGATGACCAATACCTTATTTTGCTGTCATTGGTTGTAACCATCATGAGATGTATGCATTGTAGTTTGTTGCTTACCATTGTTATGCTAAGTGAATATCTGTGATAACTTGAACTATTGTTGTGTGTTTGATCTATGTTTGTTAACATGAGAATCTAGTATCATTGAATCATGTTTTGGCTAGAGGATTGACATTATCATTCTTTGCATCAGTTGCTATTTTAGGGCTGCTTCTAATCATGATTTGTCCATATCTGGTTTGTGTAATCATTTGTGATAAGCCTATATGTATGTTTTGATGTCTTATGAATTATGTTTGCATTCTGTCTTGAAACTGCTTGTGAGCATCATTGATCCATGATTTGGGTACTTGCATCAACATGTCCTGTTTATTCTGTTGTGAGCCAACTGTCATAGCACTATGGTTATAGGATACTTTTTCTCATATGCTTGCAAGTTGTTATGTGCATTAGGTGCATTAGGGCTAATTGTTGATTGATACTAGCATTGTCATGTTAGGATCCATATTGATGTTAGAACTGCCTAAATTCATGAGCCACTGCCATGTAACCCTTTGATTCCAGCCATTGCCAAATCTTGCTCTTTTGCTGTTTGTAAACTAAGAACATGTTTCGTTTGATGCTAATTATTATTTTGCATCTGTTGCTGCTAGAACTGTGATTTCATGCTAGAATCTGTCTATGTTTACCACTATAAAGTTGTGACTCTCATTTTTAAGGCATGTTTTGAATTGATGTGTTTGATTTGGTATTGTAATGACCAAAAAAGACTGGTTGCTACTTTTGTTTTTATGTTGTTTTGAGCAGCGCAAAACCATTATTCATGTTTAGCTTGTTAGGCCATTTTGGTTAAGACCAATGTGTCATGGTATGAATTATATGTACGTGTGTGGGATTCATCATGCCTGCTGGTTTATTATGTTGTTTTGACCAAGAACTTGCTGCCAACTTCTATTTTGTGTTTTCACCTCATGTGCTATCAATCTTTATATTGATTTTTCTTGCAATTTGTTTTGAGTTCATGTTTTGATGTATGTGAATCATTCTATGTGTATTAATGTTTTGAAGTGTGGACTACTGCATCATGAACTGTTCTTAATTTTCAAAACAGCATTTCAAGCACTTTTGTTCATTAGCTACAGTCCACATGCCAATTTCTGTTATGGCTTGTTTTTTAGTATTCTTTGCATCTAGAATCCATAGGCTATGTGTTTAGAGTTTGTGCATACCTTCATCTGGTCTTAATCACCTCTGTCTTGAGTTGTAGCTTTCATAATGCATTTCTAAGTTTCCATTTGCATCTTCCATCGTGTTTTAATTTGTGTGCCTTATCTTGAAAAAATAATGATGCCATTGTGTTCCTTATTGAATTTCATATAAGATAGACCCAAATTTTGTGAAAATTGGTTGAGTTTTGAAAGAGTTGTGATGAAACCGTTATCATGTTATGGCTTGTTTCTGGCTTACCTTGCCTTGGCCCAGAAATGCTTGCTTTTTTAAGTATTAGTATTTATTGGGGTGGCATAATACACGGATGTATCGCCACCCCAGTGGTTATGCCTTAAGTTTCAATTGTCTTGCCGTGTTACCTGACCTGGGTTCGATCCGTGTGGAGATCAACCCTTTTGGTCATTTTCTTTATTTTCCTTGTTTTCATACTTGTCTCTCTTTTCTTCCTTCAAATGTCACGCGTGCATGCCTTGGTTGGATTGGTGAGGTTTTGTACCTGTGACCCAAAGGTGGTGGGTTCAACACCCACCAAGTGCACTCCTTTCTTTTTAATTACTAAAAATCTTGGTTTTTTTATTTAATTGTCATTAAATTTCAAAAATTCATAACTCCTTCATTTTTTTATCATTTTTAAATGATTCTTTTTGAAAATTCTCGTAATAATGAATACTTTCATATAATGCTTAAAGAATTATAAAATCTTTATTTTAGAAACACTTTGTATTATGGGGAATTTGCGATCCGTTTTAGGGTTTTAACCCTCCTATCTTTCAATATTCATTTCAAAACTTTGGATATCATTTTCATTAAGTTTATTTTTGAAGTTTGGTTTGAACTTGGCTTGTTAGCATCCTTGTGCACTTTAGTTTGACTTAAAAATCCTTGCTTGTAAGCATTTGTGTTCAATCTTTTCTTAAAACTTGAAAGTTTTTCCCCATTGAAGTTTTGAACTCTTGTATACCATTTGCTGTGACATTATTTGATCTAGGCATGATGCCTGTAAGTATACATGTCATCTTGTAAGCCCTAATGAAAACTCATCTTTGTTAAGATCCCCTTCCATCTTTATTAAGATGTACCCTATTCTTCGTTAAGATATGCTTTGGATTTCACCTTTCATTAAGTCTTGTAAGAACTTCCCCCTTTCATTAATATTGTGATATCCTTATACCTTGTTTTGGTTGTAACCATTCATCCTGATTCAAATACTTGCTTATTGTAATATGCTTGCTTATTCTTGGTTGTAACCATATCTCTTTATTTTCATCATGTTTGAATGATTATTGCTTTGTTAAGTTTATTTCCCCAAGTGATGGAACTCTTTAGTTCTCATCCAAGTTGCCTCATCTTTTCCCTTCCAAATGAAAGTCTCTCTATTGACCCTTGGGTCATAGATAGCTCATTTAAACTCATAGGTCTGGATAGAACCTTTTCCCACCTTTTGGTCTGGATAGAACCAATAGGATTTAACTCATAGGTCTGGATAGAACCTTCTCCCTCTTTTGGTCTGGAAAGAACCAATTGATCCTTATTCTGTAGTTCATGCCTGAACTACGGCCGCTCTGATTTCTCATTGGATGATGAGAATATGTAGGCACAAGATGCGATATCTTGACGAGCAACCTTCCCTTTGGTCTAGATAGAACCAATTGTACTTACCCTTTAGGCCTGGATAGAGCCTTCTCCCACCTTTTGGTCTGGATAAAACCAATTGGTCTTACAACATAGAGATAGGTATAGTTTGGTTAACTCTTTGTAAGAATCATGGAAATGATTACTTACACCCCTTTCTTGAGTGTACAACATAGATCTAGAGAGTTTGGATAAACTCTACACAAGCATTGTTATGTTTGTTCCCGTTTGAACCTTGATCATAATCAAATGTTCTTCATCCCTAGTGAGGTAAACTACGATTGCTCTGATTCTATCCTAGTAAGGATACGTAGGCAGAGGACGCGATGTCTTTGCGAGCGAACTTAGAAACTATCTTTAGGTCTTAACCTACACCTTTTACCCAATCCCAATCCATAGAAAACATTTAGCAAACTTAGCATACAAACAAACAAAAGGTTCCTGTAGAGTAGTACAGATGTTTAGGATGTGAAATACCTACCCTAGGCATAACCAACCCCCGATCCCCGAATCTCTTAGCGTTGTTATTACATCGCGCAAAAGGTTCTTTCTTTCTTTAGACCTTTCTTTTGGATAAATTAAAGTCCGTTTGTGAATTTAAGAATTTAAGATTCAAGTTAATCAATAGCTTGATATCACGATTCTCATCGAAACAGAAATGGCGACTTCACTAGGGACAGTAAACTTGAGGGTTTAGCCTATTTTGTTTGATTGTATGCTATATTTGTGAATATTTGCTTAACATGTATATTTGTAAATATATTTGTTTATATTGTGGATATTGGGCGCCTTGAGAGGTGAGATAAATCCTAACCCGAATTTGAGTGACACATGAGATAGGATTGTGATATGATCAATAGTTGGGCTATTGGGAGTAGTCCCAATTGTTGCACCCCAAAATTTGACCAACATTTATTTACCTAGCTTGTGGTTCATCTTATTCATCATCTGCATCTTATTGATATGTTGGCAGTAGATCAAGGGGTATGATTACCCAGCAAGAGTTATATGAGACTATGAAGCTAGCCAAGAAGGTTATTCAAGTGTTCAAAGGTTGATATCTTTGTCAGAGAACTCAAGAGATCCTCAGAGAGATTGGTTGAAACCAAGGTTGTGTGTCTCATAATTTGAGAGTTGTGGGAGCCCCTCAGATGATTCTGAGACTATGAGGATGTACTTGAAGCTTTGAGAAAGCTTATGAGATGTCTTGAAAGCCATCATGAAGCCTAGAGAGGCCATTGCACAAGGATTCAGAAGACTCAGCCATGAGTGGTGGAATTAGGGTTTGACTGGGTCAACCCTAGGTCAACTGATGATTTGGAGAGGGTTGAAACCTAATCCAAGAGCCATGTTATCATGGATTGATACATTGAGATGCTATAAGGATGATTCCTAGACCAACTCATCATGATTGAGGAGTTTGAGAAGTTTTAAGCTAGGGTTTCTAAGGATTGACAGTGTAAAATCCCCTAGTTTGATCCCTATCTTCAAGGCAGTTTAGCTCAAGATGTGATTGTCATCTCATCTTACCCAAAACATCAATTTTGTATAGCTTTCTCTTAGCTTTAATTTGAGTACTAGAAGTCCTTGATAGGATTTGTAGAGCTCAAGTTATGACTTTGACAAATTACAGGTCATCTGAGGTATGTGAATCTGGGTCCTTGAAAGTCACCCAACTTACATCCAACTTTTGCCTAAGAAGGATGATTCCTATGAATTATTGGTAAAAATGAATGTTGTTCCTCATCTTCTTAGCTTTCTAGAGAGTACTAGAAGTCATTGATAGGATTTGTAGAACTCAAGTTATGGCTTTGACATGTCAAGGGCATTTTGGTCATTTGGATATTATAGGTCATTTCAAGCATAAGGCCATATCTCCTATTTCCAAGCTTCAAATGGAAAAATCTTCAACATAAAACTTGCTTAGAATGATGTTTTAAGGCTATTAGGGAGGTCATGAGATGTTGAAAAGGCTTGTATCAAAAAGTGATAAAAATGGCCTAAAATGGAGGCATAAGTTAAATAAGTTGAAATTGGAAATTGGAAATCCCAAGTTACACACCCAAACCATGTCATATAATAGGTCATTTTGACTCTAAAAGACATTCTAAAAACAATGGTTCAGCCACAATTTTGATTTGAGGCCTAGATCATGGGGCTGCTTTGGAAATTGCTTGCTTGCATCTTAAGGTTCAAAGGCAAAACTTAAAGAAACTCAATGAACAAGTTAGTTAAGGGTTTCAACACACCATATATCTCATATGAGGAGAATTTCAAGTCAGAATTGGTGGTCACAAGGACTATGGCATGAGATGATACATGATATGAGATGAATTCATAATGTCATGACATGAGAATTCCAATTTCTTATTGGATGGTTCTAGATGGTTCTAGATGATTCTAAACCACTCTATATAACCCATAGAACTTGCTCAGATGCAAGGTTGGTGTAAGATTTGAGAGAAGAGAGAGTTGGCCATTTCACTTGCCTCCATTGCAAGTTGAAAGTGAATTCCCTATTCTGAACCATTTCCATTCATTCTTTCCATCTAAACACACTCCATTGATGATAGTGAAGCTGTGCAGACCAATTTGAGAGCAAATCCATGGTGAATTGAGGAATTGGCAATTGGATTTTCAAGGTAGCAAGTCAGAATCGAATTCTGAGATTCAAGCATTCTCCCTCAAATCTTTTGCAAACAGTAGCAAGATCATCATCCAAGGAAGCTTTCTGAAGAATTTCAAGGCTTGAAGTGAAGGTTTTCACCATCTGTCGATCAAGAAATACCAGTAAAGTGTGGTGATCATTTTAGTACCAAGAAATCCAAGAATTGTTGAAGTTGAGGATTGACCATAATTACAATCTTGAATCGTGTTTCATGTCGGAGGAGGTTTCAGTGTAATCTAGGGTTATGGTTGTATTCAGCATGAAAAATGGAGCATGTTAGTGTTTTGATTTGTTAAATTTGATGATGATTTGAGAGCATACGATGGGAGAGAAATCTGAAGTTTGAAACTCTGTTCATGGTGGTTTTCCCTCCAAACCCTAGCTGAAGGTTGAAGACGACCCCTCATCCGTCAGATTGAGCTTGACTCATTGACCTCACCCAGATCCAAGGGCCACGACATAACCTCACGTTTTGAAAGGATTTTACTGAAACACCAATACATGGTCGTTTCATTTAATATAAGTTCTTGGGCTTTAGTAAAGAAACAACTACCCACATCCCCAATCCTGGCCCATTGTGAAAATTAATTGGAAATCATTTCTATTCGCACCGTTTCATTTTCTATTTTCTTTATGTTTTATTAATTGTTTTTCTGACTAGTTTTGGGCCTAGCGCTTATACTTCTTGCACCCCCATTTTTAGCCCATTGATGAAATGAACTGTCCATAGTTACTATCTGCACCCAAGTTTTATGTTTTTCATTTTATTTTCTCCATTTTATGTTAAACTTTGAAAACTCGCAATAAATAGAAAATTAATGATTTTTGCATGGGGATTTGTTATCCCATTTCATGATAATGTCTAGAAAATCATCAAATAAAAATATTTGCATTTCATGCATTTTTAATATTTTTTGTGTATTTTCCACTTTAATTGCTTTTATATTCTTTTATGTTGATACATGAATTTGTAGAATTTTTTTTAGGTAGTTCCCGTAACATTTTTAGGCCATTCTTTTTAGGATAGTTAGGTTAGGACTTTAGCTCCCCCCTGGATTTATCCCATAATTTTGTGATGAATTTTAGGTTAGTTTTGCTTAGATGATTTTAGGTTGTATAAAACTAGGTTAATCCTTAACATAGGTCCACAATAACACTAGAATTTTGGGTTTCTAGGTCAATATGGGCATTGGGGCATATAAGGGTATTAAGGGTAGGTATGTAGGATCCCTTAGGAATTATATTAGGTTTTAATATAGTAGTATACTATTTTTAGATGATTTTTGTAGTTGATGATTGTTTGTGTTGCCCTTGTGGGCTTGAATTTTTGTTTGCTTTGCTTTGTGGGCTTGGAGAGCTTGGTATTGCTTGGAGTAGCATTGAGGAGCATAGTAGGAGCATTGAGGATCATTGAGGAGCTTGAGAGCTTGATCTTGTTTGTTTTGTTGATTGTTTTAGGGTTAGGGATTAGGAAGAGTTTAGACTTAGTTAACTTCTTTAAACATGGATGGTATCTTCCACCTCCATTCCTCCCTATGATTCAAAGTCCTTCCATGGTATACACCTCTCTCCTTTGGAGGGATAAGTGATAGTACCTAGGAAGTAGAACTTTTGAGGGAACCATTCCTTTGATGTTGAACCCTTATAGGTCACCTTTGGTGGTCAATAAGCAGTTCAATATCCCCAGCTTATCCAGTAAGTGATTTCCTCTGGTTTGAGTATCTTGAGAAATGTTGAGCTTGAATGTGAAGATGAAGACTTCATTGAAGAGTGTGAAGAGGATGAATCCTTGGGTATTGCCATTCCAGCTGAAGCTTGAAGAACAAAGGAAGTTGATACTTACTTTGATACCTGGAGACCCTGAAGGGATCAAGTTGATACTTGTGGTTAACAGTGAAGCCTGAAGGTGGAACTGATCAAGGAGCTGAAGCTTGAAGAGAAGATAAGTTGAAACTTATGTTGAAGGGTTGAAACCTGGAAAAGCAGATTGATATTTGTCAAGAGTGATGGAAGTCTGAAGACTGAATTGCTGTTGGAAGAGCTGAAGCTTAGAGTTGAGAGAGGAGTTGCTTTCTTCTCTGTTTTCTTTTCTGTATTGATGTGTTTTGTTTGACTTGCTTGATGCATTAGAATAAGTCCATATCTAGACTAGGTAGAATCTAGGAGCATGATTGCACTAGAGGTTGAGTTGCTTCCTCTGCTTGTATTGTTACTGTGTGGCTTTGCTTGCGGGTATTCGGTAGAGCCCAGCTCCCTTGCCCATGTGGTTTGTTTGCTTGATAGCATGATTTTATTTTCTTCTGTATGATTGCAGTTTACAGTATATTGCTTGATAGCATGTTGTTTATTTCAGTATGATTACTGTTATCCATTCTGGCTTGAGGTTGAGATGAGCTTGTGGAGGCTGAAGCCCCACACACATTTACTCCCTCACTTGCATTGCATGCATTTTACTGTTAAGCTGATGCTTTGTCTGTTTTGGTGTATCATTGACATGATCCCTTAGGACTCTCATTTCCTTTGATAAGGAATTGATGATAGAACTTTAGGTTGAAACCTATGCATGACAACTTCTAGGAGTTCCCTGTTCAAACCTCAACCATAGGATGAATCCATGGAATGACAACAGTAAGACTTGATAGTCTCCCTCCTAGTTGGGCCTGTTATGTTCTCATCTCCAAACAGTTTAAGATACAGTAATCATGAATGATTTCTTTCGTACGTTACGAGCCTTAAGCTATCTGAGAAAGGATTGTGGGAGAGTTTCTTTTCCACAGTCTGGATGTTTAGTATGGTACCCTTTGGGTGACATGCGACGCATTCACTCTCAGGTCATAGTCTTTAGTGCGATTGAAATCGCAAACACAATAAAAAACACTTCTTTCGTAAAAGACATGAAATAAACCGCAGTGTCCCAAACTACGTGAGCTCTGATCTCTCATACCTGTTGAGAGTACGTAGGCATAATACTGATGTATTGGCGAGCTACCTTCCCCACAATCCGTCGTAGGTCGAACTACGTTGACTCTGATTTCTCGTTCTCTGATGAGAATACGTAGGCATAAAGTGCGACGCTTTGCCGAGTCATTTTCTTTTCTGTTTAAACCAGCCTTGATAGGTAGATAGATAAAACCAACCCGTCCAGTAATCACAACAAGCATGGATCCCGTCGAGTATGACGGACGTGAGGGGTGCTAATACCTTCCCCTTGCGTAACCGACTCCCGAACCTAGACAATGGTTGCGACGACCTTATCTTACCCTTTTTCGTTAGGTTTTTCCGATCGTTTCCTTTCCCGCTCTGAGGGATAAATAACGAAAGGTGGCGACTCTTTTGTTGTGCCGGCACCTTATTTTCACGTAAGCGACAACTGGCGACTCTGCTGGGGATTGCGATGGTTCCCTATGCGAGTCTCGCCTTGGGTTTTCTTCCTAGCTATTTGGGCCTGTCCCCAGCAGCTGGCGACTCTGCTGGGGATTGCGATGGTTCCCTATGCGAGTCTCGCCTTGGGTTTTCTTCCTAGCTGTTTGGGCATGTCCCCAACAGCTGGCGACTCTGCTGGGGACTTCAACGGTTCCCTGCGAGAGTCAATCCTAACGCTTGTATGTTTACTCGTGGGGTTGCGTTTATTTATCGCGTTTTACTTCTCGCACTTTATTTCCCGCATTTTATTTTCTGTATGGTATGATTATTTGTGTTGTTGTGGGAAGGGGCATTCTGATGAGTGAGAAGCCAGACCCAGGCTTGAGTGCACCATAGACTTAGAGTGGAAATTAGTGGGCGCGTGCTTGCTTTTCAGGCACTAGTGTCTCATGAAATCCACGCTCAGACGAGATTCTCCCGGTTGGCTTCTCTTTCAACCCTTTGGGTTGAGACGGTTGCTGGTTTGGTGGATTGTCGACTCTGGGGACCGATCATTTGTGATTCAGCCGAGTGAGGCCGCTTCATGAGCTGGTGATGCCACACCTTCTGGGTATCGTATCACCCCTCTTGAATGTCTGTGACGCTGATGAACGCATAGGATGCCGAACTTGAGTCAGTTTAGGTCCATACCTGTGAGCGGGGTTGGGTTTATTGCAGGAAACTTTGACCTTCAGACCTCCTGGTTTCTTGATAGTGGATCAGTTTTGTTGGGATCTGAGGTTCTTGTCGCTACTGCGAAAATCAGCGCCGGCTGACAGAAGAGTCGCCACCGTGCGTTATTTATCCCAACGGAGGGAAAGGAAACGCTCGAAGTAAACCTCGCAAAAAAACGGGAAAGGTATGGTCATCGCAACCAAAACCTGGATTCGGGAGTCGGTTACCCAAGGGGAAGGTATTAGCACCCCTCACGTCCATCGTACTCGATGGGATCCATGCTTGCTTGGTTTGTACGGATTACACTTCCATCTAAACTAAAGGATGAGGTCTGAAAAGAAAAGAAAACATGACTCGGCCAAGCATCGCACTTTATGCCTACGTATTCCCGTCTGGAACGAGAAATCAGAGTCAACGTAGTTCGCCTACCTACGGGATAGGAGGGGAAGGTTGCTCGCTAGGATATCGCATCCTATGCCTACGTACTTTCATACGGCATGAAAGATCAGAGCAAACGTAGTTCGGGCTACGCACAACACAAGCTGTTCAAGTGTCTTTTATGAAAAATCTCACCTTAAACAAGGGTTTTCTTATTGCAAAAAGGTTGATGTTTGTTCAAATCTTTTGACGGAAGAAATGAATTGATCTTTGTTATAACCTTTATTAATGTTTTTCTGTTGTTTTGAAGAAAGAAGAGATGACACTCTACAAATCCTAGGGTTAAAAATGGAATAAAATCTACCCTAATGTTATCATGCATGGGTTAAGACCTAATGTCTATCATGCTCCTCTCTTGCGCGGAGAGAAACAGAGATCCTAAGGGATAAACGAAAACAGAAACAGCAGATATAATAAAGCAGTAAAATGCATGGATGCAGCAATACAAGCGAGGCAAGGGAGTCCCACTCAACCTCGAACCTAGAAAACAATAGGCAAAAGTGAACAGAATTCACTCTCAACCCAACAGGTTAAACAGCAAACAATACAATCATGGAAATTCAATCAATACATCAAGAATTATCAACAGCTAGAATAAACAGCAAAGCAGTCTTCATCAGCATCTGTCTTCAAGTCAGCATCAACTATCTACCAGCTTCAAGCAAGCATCAGTCTTTTATCTTCAATCTCCCAATGGCTTTTCTTCAAGTCCCACTCTCCAAGCTGAGGAATCAATCACAAGAATGAACTGGGTGTCAAGCAATTAGTTGACCACCAAAGGTGGCAAACAGACTGCTAACAACACATAGAATATTTCTCTCAAGAGTTCTATCTCTTAGACATTAGCACCAAGCCTTCCAAAGGAAGGGGGTGAGTGTCTTAGAGAGACTCTGCATCATAGAGAGGGATGGAGGCAATCAAGACCTTCCATGTTTGAGAATCAAGTTTTCTACTCTAGAGCTCTGCCTAACTCCTAGATCCTATAGCCTTCAACAGCTGCCAGCAAGAGATACTCCTCATCAACTCTGGAAGTTGGTCTTCATTCTCTTTTATCTTCAAATGGGCTCCATCAACACAGTCTTCAGCTCAAACCCCAAGCCCCAAACAAACCCAATACCCCACACAGTCAAATAATAACCCTAAAGAGGGCACACCACACAATCAATCAAATACAAGCAATATACTAATAGAAAAAGGGGAAGCCTAATATTTTCTAAGGGATCTATTATCTACCCATAACCCCTATAGTCCCATACCCCAAAAATTAAATCAAAATTCCTAAAAGAAATGATCTATCTCACCTATGCTCACTTAAAACCCTAATTTTAATCACTCTAATCTCACCTAATCAAATCCCCTAAAAATTAATCCTAAAATTATGAATTAAATCCTATATACAAGTTGAGGTCCTAAGTTAATCACCCTAAAAAGAATGGACCCTAAATCTAAGGGGAGCTAATTGAACTAAAATCAACAAATTTATGTACTAAACTAAACCACTTAAAAAGCTATTTAAAAGAAAAATATACAAAAAATATTAAAACAAAATAAAATGCTATTTTTATTGTTCATTATTTTTCTTAACAGAATTATGAATCTACCACAAAAAGAACCAATTAAAAATAAGCTTTTTTCAATTTTATATGGATTTTTAAAGATGCAAAAAATATAAAAGAAGAATAAAATCAAGAAAGGAATTAAAATGGGGAGGGGGTGCTACTAGTAAGGGCGCCTAGTTCATTTATTGATGGGCCAGGGAAGTGGGGGGCGTGAATATCAAATGCGCAGGGCCCAGTTGGTTTCAGAAATCAAATAAAAAATTAAAAGAAAAAGATTAAGACCACGGTGCGAATAGCATGATAATAAAGTGCAATTTCAATTGGGCTTCCATACGGGGGTGGGGATAGCACGATTTGGATCAGGCCCATGGTTGTGGTTTTAATGAAACGCTGCATTCAGCGTATTTCATTTCCCTCCGTTTCCAACTTTGAATAATGGCCCTTGGATTAGCTTCTGAGTCAAAGGTCTCCCTCCAAATCCACGGCCCTCCTTCATCTTCTCCAAATGAAACCCTAGTTTCAGAAAAAGCCCCCTCCATGCACACATCTTCATCCCCTCTGTTCTCACTCGATTGGCCATGAAAACCTAAACTATAAAGAGCAAAATTGCTCTACTCTCTCCCATGAACACGATGGTGCCCTTAGTTTGGATTGAACCCAACCCTAGAGTGAAACCCGATGGCTATAAGTTCATGGCATACCAACTGCACTCAGTAATGGACCTTCATAAACCTTGCAGATTTTTGTACTAATGTGCTCTCCATGTTGCACTGATTATTCTGAATTAGTACACTATGATTAACATCCCCTAAACTAAGAGTTTTAGGTCATCAAAGTTTCAACACCATATCCTCAAACTCCATGGATGGCACTCAAACTCTCTGAATTCAATCATCTAACCTAACCTAATAACTCTAACCTAACAAACTAAGCTAGCAATGCATAATTAGTGGTGTAGAGATCAAAATGCATACCTGCAATTCTTGTTGGAACAGATGAGAAATAGCTTGATTCAGCACTTGCAATCCCTCACCAATGGTCCTTAGATGATGTTATGGTTTCTGTTTGCAAAAAGTTGGAAGAAGAATGCTTCTACTATGAGATTCGAATCTGATATGCTTCTTACAATTTCAAACCCTAGTTCTTCCATCTTCCATGCATGGCTCTCTAATTCAGCATGTATGCACTCAAGAGCTTCAATGGATTGTGGATGAAGAAGAAGAATGAACAGAATTGATGTTGATTGTATGAATTCACTCTTTCTTACAATTGAAGCAACAATGGAGTTCTCACTTTTCTCTCTCTCTTTTCACCAACCTTTTCCATCAATGATCCACATTCATTATATAGATGATGATGGAGATGCCTAGAAGTTTATGGATCCCTCTAGGATGATTCTAGAATGTGGTAGAAAGTTATGGAAATCTCACTTGATGACATGTTGAATATCTCTCATCTCATGCATACAGCCCTCTAAACTTGTGTTAAAATCTCTCCTCATGAGATAATGAGATGGTATGTGCAAAAACAAACATTTCCTTGCCTTGTGTTGAGTTTTGCAAAGTTGCCTTATTATGCAAGAAAGAACTTTACAAAGCAAGTCCAAAATTTAAACCCTAACTCAAAAAAGTGGCTGAACCAATGTCTTTAAAATGTTGTTTGGATTTAAAATTACATATTACATGACCTATTTTGGATTTGTAGATCTCTCAAACCATTTTCCAACTTGAACTTTTTCAAGTTATGTCCATTTTTAAGTCATTTTCACCAACTTTTAACAAGTCTTGTTCTATGCATTTCCAAACTTCCATGACCTCTTTTATAAACTTAAAATGACATTTTGAGCAACTTTGATGTTGTGAAGTTTTTCATTTGAAGCTTCCTTGTATGAGTTTTAGGCATAGGCTAAGAATGACCTGTAATTCTCAAATGACCAAAATACCCTTTTCTTGCCCAGACCATAAGTAGAGTTCCACAAATCATATGAAGGCATACCATACCTTCCTAGAAAGCTAAGAAAATTAGGAACAACTCTCATGTTGGCCAGAAATCCATTTTAAATGTCCTTGAAGGTCTAACGTTGCTCGGAAGACAGACAACTTTCACAGACAAATTTCAGTGCCCTCGGATGACCTGTAACTTGCAAGAGCTATAACTTGAGTTCTATAAATCATCTTGATGACTTCCACCACTAAAATTAAAGCTATGAAGATACTATACAAGTTTCATGTGGACCATAAATTCATATGAAGCTTGCATCTTGAGTTACACTGCTTTGAAGTTTGACTTAAATCAGGAGATTTTACACTGAAACCCTAATTTGGTAACTCCTCTTCTCCTTGACTCCTGTTGATTTTTCTTTAGCACAACACCATATCCCTATCCATATAGCAAATAATGAATCCCACATTCTTCAAATGATCCTTGATGCCTTTCAAAACAAGTCTTTGATCTAGGGTTGACCTAGTGTTGACCCAGATAAAACCCTAGTTGACTGACTTCAACTGAGGCTCTTGCAATCATTCCAATGACTTGGTCACTCCTCAAAAATGATCATCTAGGCTCTTCATAACACCCATACACACATCATTCTCTTGGCTCATGGCTCACACTTCCTCTGATGATCCCCAAACAACCTCAAGGTAGGAGAGAACCCAATGAGTGATCTGTCAACACTTCAAAGCTCAAATTCTTCCCTGATGACCTGAGTAGTCTTGAATATGAATGAAACCCTTGAACATGCCTCTTGAGATAAGAATAGCACTTGATCCCCTGATTAAGATAACTTGCTTATGCTATGCAATGCAGATGAATACACTATATACATGATACCAATGCAAATGATTATGCAATTGAAACATAAACCTAGGTTAGAAAAGGTTGGGCAAATTTTGGGGTGCAACAGCTGCCCCTATTCAAGCGGCTTGGACCCGACTGGATGAAGAGCGCGCAACCTTCAGACATTCGAGGCACGAGACGGTTGAATACGAAAGAACCCGGAAATTTGCCAACCGCAAAAATAAATTGCGCATACGACCACTGCTTAGGGAAAACCCTTCAGGGAAATGACTTATGTTGCCATGGCAACAACTAACCATTCCTCTGTCAATCTGCTTTTGTAAAATAATTTGACATTGTCCGCAGACCACCCCATTCCGAAGAAATGAGCATACACCACACGACGAGAAATTGTTGACATCACTTATCAACCTCTGTTGATCTCACTTATCAACCAAGCACACGCTAACCAGCGGGAGAATATTGACTTCACTTGTCATGTTGACTTCATTGATCAACCTTTTGTATCCTGAAGAAACGAGCGAACGCTTAACCAAACGAGACAATGTTCGAAGACATGAACAACCGACTCTGCGGGGAAATGAGAAACTTAACTAAGCAACTCTGAGGGGCCGATTCCGACAACTGCTGTCAAACACCTGCTGGGGAAATTGGGAACTTACCCAAGTACCCTGACGAGACTAACCTTGTTGAAAAATACGAGGAATTTAACCAAACAACTCCTGTGGCGAGTACCCTGCTGGGGACTATGAGGGACTTAACAATTAATTCATCGAAGTAACACCCTGCTGGAGCACATAACTCTGCTGGGGGAACTACGGGTAACCACCCACAAACTGCATTACCGTCTTCTAGTGCTGACTCCACAGCATCCTGAGAAAGACTCAAATGGAGGAATACAAGTAACTTAACCAAGCGACTTGTCAAAGAATACCCTGTCGGGGACTTCGAGGAACTTAACCAAGTATCTCGCTGAAGACCACCCCGCTGGGGATTACATCTCTACTGGGGTAACTGTGGGTAACCACCCAAAAATTGCATTATGCCATTTCCACAGCACTCTGGGAAGGACTCGGCTGGGGAGAAAGAGAAGTGCTTGACCAAGCAACTCTGCTAAGGGAACATGTGACATAGCGAACACGATCACTGTGCATTCTACACCACAACCCTCTTGACAGGAGGAAACACGATCACTGCGCGTCTTGATGCCGCAAACAAGATCACCTAATGGGACAAACACGATCACTGCGTGTTGCGTTACAACCAAAATCACATCGACCATAAATCCCACCGGATGAGGTAAACACGATCACTGTGTGCCAAACGGAATAAATCCACATAGAAGAGGCGAACACGTTCACTGCGTACTTCAACCACCAATACGACGAACACGATCACTGCGTGTGCTGCAATAGGACAAACACGATCACTGCGTGTATTAACCGACAAACCCCCAAAATGACGTCAACACGATCACTGCGTGTGTCACAAAACCAACCCATGTAATAGGACGAATACGATTACTGCGTATGCCGACCAACAAAACCAACTGATACGATAGCCACGATCACTGCGTGCTCCGCGTCACAAGTTCCCATGGTACTATCAACATGATCACTACGTGCCGTATGAATACGCTCACTGCGTATTTGAACACGATCACTGCGCGTTCTGAGCCACGATCCTCTTGACTGGAGAAAACAATATCACCGCGTGTTGTGACACAACTTCAAACATGGGACGAATACGATCACTGTGTACTTCGGCCACCAACAACCAGATGAACACGTTCACGGCGTGCCTCACCCTATAACCAAACCGTATACCGGACGAATACGATCACTGCGCACATCGACCAACAAAAACTGGATGAACACGATCACTGCGTGTCAATCTATAACCACTGTATAACGGACGAATACGATCACTGCATATATCGACCAACAAACATCACATGATATGGTAAACACGATCACTGCGTGTCCTGCACCACCAATAGAGTAAACACGATCACTGCGCGTCCTGCTCAATAAACCCCCGAGTTGATACCAACACGATCACTGCGTGCCTTACAAAACAATCTTCTTAGATCGGGACGAATACGATCACTGCGCCATTCGACCACAGATACACATACCAAGACCAACACGGTCACTGCGTGTCCTACAACATGAACCCCGTATCTGGAACAAATACGATCACTGCATACTTGGGCCACAAATCAACATCTCAAAATCAACACGATCACTGTGTGCCTTACAATATGAACCCCATAGCTGGTACAAAATACAATCACTGCGTACCTTGACCACAAAATCCACATCTTCCTGAAACCACGATTTCTCTTATCGGCAGGGAACAACACATCTGAAACCGAAGAGGTAACCACCTGGCTTAGGTTTAAAAAATGCACGTTTGATAATGATGTAATGCTTCCTAATGATGTAATGCTTCCATACAGCATGGAAATGCTACGTACTCGTGTAAAATGTAAATGCTCATGATGCATGCTTATGCAAAGAGCTACTTCAGCAAAATAAATGCTGAAGACACACTGGATCCGCTGGGGATGACCGGAATACTACCGATATGCTTCCAACAAAATAAATGTTGGAAAGATGAACCAACTCCGCCGGGGATAACCATCCTGCTGGGAAGGTAGCTCACAGACTCAAAACTCCAAAATCTGCTGAGGACGATCCTCCTGACGAGGAAGAGCGACTTGCTGGGGAAAGAAAGGACAATCCTGCTCAGGAAAACTCCTTTCAGCAGCTCCAACCACCTGATCACACTCTGTGGGGAACCTCTCCTGCTATCACTGAGCTGGGGAAATCATCCTGCTATCACTGAGCTGGGGATTGAACTACACATTCTGATTTGCACTGCACAAGAACTCTCTGGGAAGTTAATCACATTTGTCTTGACCTTCGCTGGGAAGGACTCTGCTCTGCTTGACAAGCTAATTCTAATCTACTGAAGATACATTGATCTTTTCCTTTGACGCGATCTCCGCTCTCCCGGGGAGACAACACTCAATTTTTCCTGGGGTGACTTCACTAGGGAAGGACACCACGTTCATCCTCTGGAGAGGGTACCAGCCTGCCATGGACTCTGGCGGGGATTTTGCGATCTTTTGAATACCTGCAAAAGTCAACAAGCAAACACAAGGCAATCTATGCAAAAAGAAACATCTTGGTAATCACCCAAGACAACTATTCAGGTAATTTCCGGTTTTAACAATCATCGGCCGAGGCCCGCCTGTTTACACGCATGTAAGTTTATCAAAAACATCGGCGCTTTTTACAAACAAAACTGTAAAAAATTAAAACCAAAGTCACACACTACACTGAATAAAACACTTTATTGATAACGGCCTGAGAATAGGCAAGATTTGTACATCAGATGCAACTCCTGAAAAGAGGTAGTCACACATTAACAAAATGCAGAAGTATACAAATATACAGAATAAAATTTGTACACATGTCGGCAACGTGTTACAGACGAACACCATGAACCGATCCTCCTATGACTCGTCGGACTCTGATACTTTCCAGATCTCTGTCTTCGGAAGAGATTGCTTTGGATAATTGACCCCCAGATGCTCCCAAACTGCGAACAATCAAACTTGGACCGCAGTCATTTGCTTCTCAAATCCCTAACTTTTGCGTGAATCACCCTTTGCGGGTTTTGGATTCACCGGGATACCCTTTTTTGCCGAAGCCGCCCAGTGTAGGTTTTCGACTTCGCGGGTGTACATTTTTTCCATTTTTATCCCTAACTTTTTGTCCGAACCTTTTTATTCTGTTTTTTGGTTCGCCAGGATGCCCCCTTTTTGCCTGGACTCTCTTTTTACTGTCCAGCGGGTCAATTTTTTTAAGCAAAGTATTGTTTAACTGCGTCCGAGTTCACAGGGGACGAAAAGTCTTCACCATCCACGGTGGATAACAATAAGGCTCCTCCGGAGAAGACCTTTCTCACGACGTATGGACCTTCGTAATTGGGAGTCCATTTGCCCCTGTGATCCGATTGCGGTGGGAGAATCTTCTTCAGCACAAGATCACCTGTCTGAAAGCTTCGAGGTCGAATCTTCTTGTCAAACGCTTTCTTCATTCGGCTCTGATATAGCCTACCATGTGCAATGGATGCCAGTCTTTTCTCATCTATCAAGCTCAGCTGATTCAATCTACTTCTCACCCATTCTGCCTCGTCCAGCTTAACATCAAGCAAAACCCTCAAAGATGGTATCTCAACCTCCAATGGCATGACTGCCTCCATGCCGTATACTAGTGAGAATGGTGTTGCCCCGATTGATGTACGCACTGTAGTACGATAACCGTGCAAAGCGAATGGCAGCATCTCATGCCAATCCTTATACGTTACCACCATCTTCTGAACAATTTTCTTTATGTTCTTGTTGGCCGCTTCAACAGCGCCATTCATCTTGGGTCTGTAGGGAGATGAATTATGATGCTCGATCTTGAAATCCCGACACAGATCTTTCATCATCTTGTTGTTCAAATTCGAACCATTATCAGTAATGATTCGCTCAGGAATACCGTATCTGCAAATTATATCCTTCTTGATAAATCTGGCCACCACTTGCTTCGTCACATTAGCGTAAGATGCTGCTTCCACCCACTTAGTGAAGTAATCGATCGCAACCAGAATGAAGCGATGCCCATTAGACGCAGTAGGCTCAATCTTGCCGATCATATCAATTCCCCACATGGAGAAAGGCCACGGAGAAGCCATAACATTCAGTGGACTAGGTGGCACATGGATCTTATCAGCATAGATCTGGCACTTGTGACACCGCTTGGCAAATTTGAAACAGTCAGTTTCCATTATCAACCAATAATACCCCGCCCGCAACAACTTTCGAGTCATAGCATGCCCACCAGCATGTGTACCAAAAGTTCCTTCATGGACCTCTTCCATGAGTAAGTTGGCTTCCTTCTCGTCTACACACCGGAGGAGTACCAAATCGTGGTTCCTTCTATACAAAACGTCGTCGGGATTCAGATAGAAGTTGCCTGCTAATCTCCTCAGAGTCTTCTGATCACGACTAGATGCCCCAGCCGGATATTCCTTATTCTTCAGGAAATTCTGTATGTCGAAATACCAAGGTTTACCGTCAGATGCTTCATCAATTGCAAACACAAAGGTCGGCCTATCAAGGCGAGAGATGACAATCCTGGGAGCCTCGTTCCAGTAGTTGACCTTATACATCGAGGATAATGTTGCAAGGGCGTCTGCCATTTGATTCTCCGCCCGAGGTACATGATGAAACTCTACTTTGTCAAAGAAAGGTAGCAACCTTCTCGCATAATTCATGTACGGTACTAGATTAGGTTGGCGTGTCTCCCACTCTCCCTTAATCTGATTCACAACCAATGCTGAATCCCCATATACATCCAGATTCTTGATCCTCATATCAATAGCCTCCTCTAACCCCATAATGCAAGCTTCGTACTCGGCTTCGTTATTCGTCACTGGAAAAGTCAATCTGGCCGTGAACGGGATGTGCGACCCGTGGGGAGTTGTAATGATTGCCCCGATCCCGCTACCATACGAATTGACAGCCCCGTCAAAAATCAATTGCCACTAGGAACTCCGCTCAGGACCTTCACCAGGCAACGGCTCATCACAATCCTTAGCCTTCAAGTACATTATATCCTCATCAGGAAACTCAAACTTCATAGGCTGATAATCCTCAATTGGCTGCTCGGCGAGATATTCGGACATAACACTTCCCTTAATGGCCTTCTGGGAAACATACTGGATATCGTATTCTGTCAATACCATCTGCCATCTAGCAATCCTTCCAGAGAGCACTTGCTTCTCAAACACATATTTGATCGGATCCATCTTCGATATCAGCATGGTCGTATGACTCAGCATGTACTGTCTTAGACGTTTGGCAGCCCACGCCAATGCACAACACGTCTTTTCAAGCATGGAGTATCGAGATTCACAATCTGTGAACTTTTTACTCAAGTAGTAAATTGCATGCTCTTTCCATCCTGTCTCGTCATGTTGACCGAGAACACAACCCATACTGTTCTCCAGAACCGTCAGATACATAATCAGTGGTCGTCCCGCTACTGGGGGTATCAACACCGGAGGTTCCTGCAAGTATTCTTTTATCTTTTCAAATGCCCTTTGGCAATTGTCGTTCCAGACCACCGCTTGATCTTTCTTTAACAGTTTGAATAATGGTTCACACGTGGTCGTTAGGTGAGAGATGAACCTAGCAATGTAGTTCAACCTCCCTAAGAATCCACGGACTTCTTTTTTCTGTTCTCGGTGCTGGCATCTCTTGTATCGCTTTTATTTTTGCAGCATCGACCTCGATTCCTTTCTTGCTCACAATGAACTCCAGTAGCTTCCCGGATCTCACTCCGAAGGTACATTTGTTAGGATTCAGCCTCAGCCTGAACTTCCTCAGCCTCTTAAACAACTTCAGCAGATTAACCAGATGTTCTTCCTCTGTTTGAGACTTGGCAATCATGTCATCGACATACACCTCAATCTCTCTGTGCATCATGTCGTGAAAAAGCGTTGTCATAGCCCGCTGGTACGTTTCCCCAGCATTTTTCAAACCAAAGAGCATCACCTTATAACAGAAGGTTCCCCACGGGGTGATAAAGGTCGTTTTTTCCATATCCTCCGGAGCCATTTTGATCTGGTTGTACCCTGAAAAGCCATCCATGAAGGAAAACACTGAAAACTGAGCCGTGTTGTCAACTAACACATCAATATGCGGCAGCGGGAAATCATCTTTCGGGCTCGCCTTGTTTAGATCCCTATAATCAACACACATTCGAACCTTGCCATCTTTCTTTGGCACAGGCACGATATTAGCGACCCAAGTGGGATAAGTGGTAACAGCCAGGAACCCAGCATCCCATTGCTTCTGCACTTCTTCCTTTATCTTTACGGCCATGTCAGGACGAGTCCTTCTGAGTTTCTGCTTCACAGGCGGGCAATCTTCCTTCAACGGCAGACGATGAACAAACATATCAGTATCCAAACCTGGCATGTCCTTGTAAGACCAAGCAAATATATCACTGTATTCACGCAGCATCTCAATAAGCTCTTGCTTGATGTCAACTTGCAATGCAGCCCCTATACGGATATTCCTAACGCATTCTTCAGACCCCAAGTTGACAATATCAATCTCTTCCTGGTGAGGCAGAATGACTCTCTCCTCTTGCTTCAACAACCGACTAAGCTCTTCTGGTAAGTCATTATCCTCCACAATCTCCTCCTCAGCCTGGAAGATCGGATGCTCGAAGTCTAAGCGAGTCATAGGAAGTTTTTGGTCGGTGTCATCTAAAAATTCATGAATCCTGCGAGGGAAACGGTTAAGTGCTTCAAAAATGATGTACAAGCAAAATGCATAACCACGCTGCCATTTTATTGAAAAATAAAAACAGAAAGAAAAGGATCACAATATTTGAATGTAAAAACCGCCGTCATTTATTAATCATGCAAACATACAGGTAAACAGTTAGGCCCTAAGACAAGATCATCGATGCCCCGGGCAAGGCATGTGATCATACAATGATTGAAAAAACAATGCATTACTGTTTGGTGACTTGGATGACGTCCTGGATGGACCAGTTGCATAGGCTTTGCCCCGGCGTGCTGGGTCGAATCCATGCGTCCATGTCGCAATCGCTATCCACTTTCTCCGTATCAGACACGGCATTAATCCTTTCGAAGCTAACTCCTCCGGGTGTGAACACCACAGGTCCCTTGTACTTAGGCGCACTCTGCGAGGGAGATGGGCGGTACCCCAAGCCATACCTATCTTGCTTCACTGGGATGTCCAGAACCTGCCCCCACTTCTGAGTCTCTCCTGCTTGTACCAACGCCTTGGCTTCTTTATATGAGGAGACAACCACCTTCTGCCCTTCACTCTTTAACGGAGTCTCTTCTTTTTTAACCTTCATCTCTTCGAATGCTTGACACAACGTTTCATGAATCTCTCCATCTACCTCCACGTACTTGAAGGAAGACAAATGACTTACTAGGATATCCTCTTCGCCACACACTGTCACAATACTCCCCTCAACCATATATTTCAGCTTCTGATGGAGCGTAGAAGTCACTTCCCCAGCGGCATGAATCCAAGGTCTCCCGATCAAACAGCTATATGCAGGCTGGATGTCCATGATGTAAAACACTGTATCAAACACCTCCGGACCTACCTGAATGGGTAACGTCATTGACCCGAATACCGACCTCCTCGTTCCGTCAAAGGCCCTCACCACCAAATCACTAGGGGTGCACAACAACCCACGGGTATCTAATTTCAACAGAGCTTTCTTCGGTAACACATTCAACGAGGACCCAATGTCTACCAGCACATGGGATAAAACAGTGCCCCGGCATTCAATAGAGATGTGCAAGGCATTATTATGATCACACCCTCTAGGCGTTAGGTCAAAATCCGTGAATCCCAGACCATGCCCAGCGTTAACATGTGCTATAACTCCCTCCAGCTGATTAACTGAAATCTCTTGCGGCACGAAGGATGTCTCAAGTAACTTCAATAGGGCATTTTTATGCGCCTCAGAACACAACAACAGCGATAATATGGAGATCTTTGACGGGGTCTGCTGCAGGTGATCTACAATCTTGTAATCACTTTTGCGGATTAACCTCATGAATTCTTCCACGTCTTTGGTTATCGGCTCTTTCTCTTTACTCCCCGAAGATTCCCCCTCAACAACTTTGTTCTTACCTCTGGCAAGCCTCTCTGCTTCGACCTCAGGTGAAGTGAAAATTCTCCCGCTCCGGGTTATACCACCCGCTCCCACTATGTTATCCACGGATCCCGCTGGCGGATCATTCAAGTCAATCTTTTCCCCATTACAATACACCTCAGCACCATAACTCCACGGGACTGCCTTTGTGCTTTCAAAAGGGACTGGCTTAGCCTGGGTAATAGTAATGGTCGGCCTTTTCGATGATGCCGAAATTGTCACTGATTTGAACGGAATGGTGATCGTAGCAATCTCCCTACGCTCTTCTTCAGATTCTGTCTCAACAGACTTCTCTCGCCCCACAGCCCTGTCAAACTGCAAAGTTCCTTCATCAATCAAACTTTGAACTCCCCTCTTCAGCTTCTCACAGCCCCCAGGTTGAGTCAAACAGTCATCACACTCTTCACTGCAACCGGGATAGACACCTCCTTTCAATAAACGCTGCTTTACGTAACTCAAAGGGGTTTTTAGCTCACTCACTTCCGAAACCAAGTTCAACTCATCATCTACCATGATTGCATTGGCCCCAGCCCCACCATGCTTGGGCATTGGCTGTTGCGTGATGTTGGGACCTTCCTTCCCAAAGTTAATAGCCGTACTATCAAGCAAGTCCTGTAATTTATGCTTGAAAGCCAGGCAGTTTTCAATATTGTGCCCTGGTGCACCCGAATGGAAGTCACAGTGCTCATTAACATCATATCCGACTGGTGGCTGGCCAGTTGGTGGCGCTAAGGTCCTTTTCTCGACTAGCTGCAATTTCAACAAAGTTTGAAGGAGTTCTGCATATGATACCGGCGGCACCTCGAATACTCTCCTCGGTCGTGGGTTCTGAAGTCTGTGCTGATTATTAGGCTGCTGCTGAGCCTGTTGCGGTGGTTGTTGTCTCTGCTGCTGAGAAGGCCCTGGAATGGTTACGCTTGCAACTTGCGACTACTGACGCCAGTTCTGACCTTTATTCCTTCGTCGAGCATTGTATACGGCGTTGGTATCCCCCTGCCTTTTACCACCAAACGTCTTCTTGTTACCTCCTGCGGAACTGGACTCTCCCGCCTGAATTTTACCAATCTTTACCCCGTTTTCGATGCGCTCCCCCATCAAGATCAACTCAGAGAAAGTACTCATCGAAAAATTGAGCAACTGGTCATAGTACATTCCAGAAAAAGTTCCTATGAACATATCCATCATTTCGCGCTCCACCATCGGAGGGTGCACCCTAGCAGCCAGATCTCGCCATCTCTGGGCGTATTCTTTAAAGCTCTCGCTAGACTTTTGAGACATGCTTTGCAACTAGACTCGGTTAGGGGCGAGATCACTATTATATTGATAATGTCGAACAAAAGCCTCTGCCAGCTCTTTCCAGCTCCTGATCTGAGTAGGCTCCAAGCTCATGTACCACTCCAGCGATGGCCCTGATAGGCTATCCTGGAAGAAGTGCATTAGCATCTTTTCATCCTCAGAATACGCAGACATACGCCTGTAAAACGCGCGTACATGCACCCTAGGGCATGTATCCCCTTTGTACTTATCAAATGACGGTGCTTTGAATTTCAGCGGGACCCTCAACCCTGGGACTAACCCCATATTTGACATATCCAGCCCGAGAGCGTTCTGGCTGGCCAACCCGTTCACTTTCTCTTCTAGCAATCTCATCCGATGGTTGTCATCCCTAGCCCTTTCATAGCCTTCGTTCTGACCAGAGAGCACATCCTCCTGACGATCCTCCCAGCGAGGTACTGCATCGTATCCAACATAATCCGCATCACGGCCCGGACCCGTTTGGACGTACCTGGGGTCATACCTCAGATTGCCCATCTCTTGAGCGTTGTATGTGCCAGTTCCATATCCAAGATTACCATAGCCACCAAACCCAGCCTTGGAGCCAGCCATGCTGCCATACCCCATGTTCACACCATTGAAGCCCTGATTACCATTAATACCATTCATTCCGACATTCTCAACGCCCCCATTGAAACCCTGGTTGACATTACCCACAAATACCCCAGCAATATCTGCATTGACATTCATATTACCGGTGTTCCCACCTCCACCTACAGGGCCAGTTTCTCCAGCATTCAAACCGGTTACGGGAATAGCATCAGCACTTTGACGATTCTCAATTCAGGGAGAAGCAGCAATGTTTTCACCATGCGGTGTCCCGTTGTTTTCAGCCCGTGCGACTATCGGTTGAACCAGATTCTGCAGCTGCTCTTGTCCCTTGGCGATGGTCTCCATGGTTTGCATGAGCAGGGCCATCCTGTCATGCATCTCTTGCATTTCGCTCTGCACGTTGTCCATGATCTTCTTGTGATTAATCCTTGTAGAGTAACGGTGGACCCGCTTTTCTGCAATCCTGAAAATACCTGGAACGGATGCAGGAGATAAGATACACGAATCACAAACCTGTAATGCAAATATGAGTATGTATGCAAAATGTAATATGTGTCTGTGCATTAGGGATTATCATTCCCCGATTCTAGTGTGAATGTGCCAGTGCAGTGACAGTGCTAGCAGTACGGTGATTGGAGCCGAATCATAGAAAACCTTGTATATTGCAGAGAAATCCAAGAATACAATATCACTGAGTATACAATAAGAAGGCATGACCTCAACCCACAATCCTGGTGATGGTCAGCGCTAATGCAAATAAAGCATACAACTTAATACATGAAACGATCAAGTACTCCCATAAGCCCGGTACTCTTCTATTAACTTCTTGGTCTCTGGATGGCTTGGTCGGGTAAGCAGACCCTCGACAAGCTGGTTTCTTCTCTTGAGAACACGTCGCACGTCACCAGCGGTTTCCTCCCATGCCCCTTCTCCGAAGCGATCCTCTAGCTTCCGCTTCTGAGACACAGCTTCGTTCCTGCCTTCGATGGCCTTGTTCAGTGCATTCTGGAGACTATATCTGGTCATCACCTCTTCTTCATGCTTCTTGATGCTAGCCTTCAACTGCTCTTCGAGTTCAGAAATTTGCTGCTTCAATTTATCTTCCCTCTTTTTGTTGTTGGTTAGCGTAGCATTCCATGTCTTGTTACAAGAAGAGATTTCCCGGTGAGCGGCGTCAAGTGCTTTCTTTTTGGACTCCAACATGTCATGAGAGCTTCTGAACTCTTGACCCAGACGTTCTCGCTTCTTTTTCTCCTCAGTCAACTCAGCACCTAGCCGGTTTACTAGTTCGATCTGCTGTTGGAAAGAACGTACAACCTTATTCTTCTCACTACGCATCTGAGCCAGCTCCTTTTCTAGCTCTTCATTAATCGTCATCAACGCTTCCTTTTCTTTCACAACTCGCTCGTAGACCTCCATAGTGACAGTGGTTGGCTCCTCCACCGGAATATGAGCAGGGACTGGTGCAGCTGGAAATGGCATCAATAACTGTCTTGCCCTCTCCTGGATCCAAACTTTGTAGGGTGTATATGCCTGACAATCATTCTTCCCCAACAGTGGTTTCCCTTTTCTGTTAATACGCATCCAGGCATGCCGAAGCTTGGCTAGTAACTCTCCATTCAAATCACCGGTGAAGTATAGAGATTCCTGTACTTCTTCCTCCTGAGGTGGGTTCTTCAATGCGTACCCAAACTAGCGGACAAATAGAGATGGGTTGTAGTTGATGCACCCTTTTCTCCCTATCAAAGGAACATTAGGATACCCAGAACAACTGAAAATAAGCTCAGACCCCAGCAAGTCTCGGTCAAACCACTCAATGTCTTCAGAAGACAGCCTCATCATACGCTCTGGCCAGTCAGCTGTAGTTGCACTATCCACAAAAGGTCCCTTCAGGGGAAGATGGCTCTTAAACCACATGTACAACAAAGGCACGCAACAAGAGACGTTCTTGCCTCTCCTGTTCTCATTTCTGTAGTGCATCGAGTGGTAGAAGTCCCCGATCAGTGTAGGTACGGGGTTGCCAGCAGCAAACAGATGAAATGCATCCATGTCCACAAAGTTTGGGAAGTTGGGAAACAGCACTATCCCATAAATGCATAGAGCCAAAATAGCGTTAAAGATAACCCAACACCCATTCTTGGCGTACTCTTGAGCCTTACTGACCAGAAACTGGAGAGAGAAACCTGGAACCCCTCGCCAAGAAGTCATCAACAACTCAGAAGCATTCATGTGCAAGGCCTTAGCTAAATCCTCCAACTTGGGCTCAGCGGCAGAGTGAACAAAAGGAACTGCATTCTATACCGGTAGCTCAGTAAACTCTACATACTCCTCCATGGTGGGCCCCAAGATAAAATCAGCAAACGTGAAACATCTCAAAGCAGGGTCGTAGAATTGCATCAAGGTGTACAACCCGTTCAATTCATCGTCAGTTGATTTGCGAACCAAACTCAACAGCCGTCCGTAACTCTGCCTGAAGCTTCTATGGACATCCTCATCTGCAAGAGAAATCAGACCCAGGAGGGGAGTAATATCAGGGATAGGTAGCTTGTACGCAACTGTCATCCTCAAACCAGCCATGATCAATACTCAGGAGTCCAGACACTAGAACCAGGGAATATGCAAATGCACCTGCAGCACAGACACACGTTAATGGGATGCAATGATAATGATTATGCAAATAATGCAGTGCAAGCAACATGCAACAGGGACCAAGTGCTATAGCTGAGAAGCCTGAACCATATCAAAAGTCTCAGATAGACCCTCCAAAATTCCTCGAACCTTGGTCTCAGATAGACCCAACACAAAGCTCTAACACTGGTCTCTGATAGACCCCATAACATAACTCCAAATGGTCTCTGATAGACCTCATACCATAACTCTGACTGGTCTCTGATAGACCTCATAACTGTCCATAAATACCCAGGATCTCAGATCAAGACATAACTGGTATCTGAAGGTCTAGTTACCTGCATAACCCCAAACCCTCTCACAGGTAGGTGTCCTAGTAACTGACAAAGGTATGGCATCCTATGCGGTCGTCGGCGTCACAGACTTTCAGGGTTGATGATACGATTCCCAGGAGGAGTGGCATCATCAAATCCTGAAGAGGCCTCACTTAGCCAACTTCCAAATGATCAGTCCCCAGAGTCAACAATCCAACTAACCAGCAACCCGAGCCACCCAAAGGGCAGGACAGGAGGCCAACCAGAAGAACCTCGTCTGAGTGTGGATTTCGCGGGACACTAGGACATGCAAAGCACGTGCGCGCCCACTAATCTCCATTCTAAATCTATGTGCACTCAAGCCCAGGTCCGGCTTATCTCTCAATCATGGAACACCCGTCACACCCCAATACAGCAATAATAACAATAATATAATGCTGAAACGTAAATACAGAAATATAAATCCATACAAAATCCTCGACGGGAAAACAAGCGCTAGGATTGACTCTCTTAAGGGACGTTGGATCCCAAATGCATAAGGAACTATCGCAGTCCTTAGCAGCCAGGGGACGTTGGATCCCCAGTAGAGTCGCCAGCTGTCGCTACTGCGAAAATCGGCGCCGGCTGACAGAAGAGTCGCCACCGTGCATTATTTATCCCAACGGAGGGAAACGAAACGCTCGAAGTAAACCTCGCAAAAAAACGAGAAAGGTATGGTCATCGCAACCAAAACCTGGATTCGGGAGTCGGTTACGCAAGGGGAAGGTATTAGCACCCCTCACGTCCATCGTACTCGATGGGATCCACGCTTGCTTGGTTTGTACGGATTACACTTCCATCTAAACTAAAGGATGAGGTCTGAAAAGAAAAGAAAACATGACTCGGCCAAGCATCGCACTTTATGCCTACGTATTCCCGTCTGGAACGAGAAATCAGAGTCAACGTAGTTCGCCTACCTACGGGATAGGAGGGGAAGGTTGCTCGCTAGGATATCGCATCCTATGCCTACGTACTTTCATACGGCATGAAAGATCAGAGAAAACGTAGTTCGGGCTACGCATGACACAAGCTGTTCAAGTGTCTTTTATGAAAAATCTCACCTTAAACAAGGGTTTTCTTATTGCAAAAAGGTTGATGTTTGTTCAAATCTTTTGACGGAAGAAATGAATTGATCTCTGTTATAACCTTTATTAATGTTTTTCTGTTGTTTTGAAGAAAGAAGAGATGACACTCTACAAATCCTAGGGTTAAAAAGGGAATAAAATCTACCCTAATGTTATCATGCATGGGTTAAGACCTAATGTCTATCATGCTCCTCTCTTGCGCGGAGAGAAACAGAGATCCTAAGGGATAAACGAAAACATAAACAGCAGATATAATAAAGCAGTAAAATGCATGGATGCAGCAATACAAGCGAGGCAAGGGAGTCCCACTCAACCTCGAACCTAGAAAACAATAGGCAAAAGTGAACAGAATTCACTCTCAACCCAACAGGTTAAACAGCAAACAATACAATCAGGGAAATTCAATCAATACATCAAGAATTATCAACAGCTAGAATAAACAGCAAAGCAGTCTTCATCAGCATCTGTCTTCAAGTCAGCATCAACTATCTACCAGCTTTAAGCAAGCATCAGTCTTTTATCTTCAATCTCCCAATGGCTTTTCTTCAAGTCCCACTCTCCAAGCTGAGGAATCAATCACAAGAATGAACTGGGTGTCAAGCAATTAGTTGACCACCAAAGGTGGCAAACAGACTGCTAACAACACATAGAATATTTCTCTCAAGAGTTCTATCTCTTAGACATTAGCACCAAGCCTTCCAAAGGAAGGGGGTGAGTGTCTTAGAGAGACTCTGCATCATAGAGAGGGATGGAGGCAATCAAGACCTTCCATGTTTGAGAATCAAGTTTTCTACTCTAGAGCTCTGCCTAACTCCTAGATCCTATAGCCTTCAACAGCTGCCAGCAAGAGATACTCCTCATCAACTCTGGAAGTTGGTCTTCATTCTCTTTGATCTTCAAATGGGCTCCATCAACACAGTCTTCAGCTCAAACCCCAAGCCCCAAACAAACCCAATACCCCACACAGTCAAATAATAACCCTAAAGAGGGCACACCACACAATCAATCAAATACAAGCAATATACTAATAGTAATAGGGGAAGCCTAATATTTTCTAAGGGATCTATTATCTACCCATAACCCCTATAGTCCCATACCCCAAAAATCAAATCAAAATTCCTAAAAGAAATGATCTATCTCACCTATGCTCACTTAAAACCTTAATTTTAATCACTCTAATCTCACCTAATCAAATCCCCTAAAAATTAATCCTAAAATTATGAATTAAATCCTATATACAAGTTGAGGTCCTAAGTTAATCACCCTAAAAAGAATGGACCCTAAATCTAAGGGGAGCTAATTGAACTAAAATCAACAAATTTATGTACTAAACTAAACCACTTAAAAAGCTATTTAAAAGAAAAATATACAAAAAATATTAAAACAAAATAAAATGCTATTTTTATTGTTCATTATTTTTCTTAACAGAATTATGAATCTACCACAAAAAGAACCAATTAAAAATAAGCTTTTTTCAATTTTATATGGATTTTTAAAGATGCAAAAAATATAAAAGAAGAATAAAATCAAGAAAGGAATTAAAATGGGGAGGGGGTGCTACTAGTAAGGGCGCCCAGTTCATTTATTGATGGGCCAGGGAAGTGGGGGGCGTGAATATCAAATGCGCAGGGCCCAGTTGGTTTCAGAAATCAAATAAAAAATTAAAAGAAAAAGATTAAGACCACGGTGCGAATAGCATGATAATAAAGTGCAATTTCAATTGGGCTTCCATACGGGGGTGGGGATAGCACGATTTGGATCAGGCCCATGGTTGTGGTTTTAATGAAACGCTGCGTTATTTCATTTCCCTCCGTTTCCAACTTTGAATAATGGCCCTTGGATTAGCTTCTGAGTCAAAGGTCTCCCTCCAAATCCACGGCCCTCCTTCATCTTCTCCAAATGAAACCCTAGTTTCAGAAAAAGCCCCCTCCATGCACACATCTTCATCCCCTCTGTTCTCACTCGATTGGCCATGAAAACCTAAACTATAAAGAGAAAAATTGCTCTACTCTCTCCCATGAACACGATGGTGCCCTTAGTTTGGATTGAACCCAACCCTAGAGTGAAACCCGATGGCTATAAGTTCATGGCATACCAACTGCACTCAGTAATGGACCTTCATAAACCTTGCAGATTTTTGTACTAATGTGCTCTCCATGTTGCACTGATTATTCTGAACTAGTACACTACGATTAACATCCCCTAAACTAAGAGTTTTAGGTCATCAAAGTTTCAACACCATATCCTCAAACTCCATGGATGGCACTCAAACTCTCTGAATTCAATCATCTAACCTAACCTAACAACTCTAACCTACAAACTAAGCTAGCAATGCATAATTAGTGGTGTAGAGATCAAAATGAATACCTGCAATTCTTGTTGGAACAGATGAGAAATAGCTTGATTCAGCACTTGCAATCCCTCACCAATGGTCCTTAGATGATGCTATGGTTTCTGTTTGCAAAAAGTTGGAAGAAGAATGCTTCTACTATGAGATTCGAATCTGATATGCTTCTTGCAATTTCAAACCCTAGTTCTTCAATCTTCCATGGATGGCTCTCTAATTCAGCATGTATGCACTCAAGAGCTTCAATGGATTGTGGATGAAGAAGAAGAATGAACAGAATTGATGTTGATTGTATGAATTCACTCTTTCTTACAATTGAAGCAACAATGGAGTTCTCACTTTTCTCTCTCTCTTTTCACCAACCTTTTCCACCAATGATCCACATTCATTATATAGATGATGATGGAGATGCCTAGAAGTTTCTGGATCCCTCTAGGATGATTCTAGAATGTGGTAGAAAGTTATGGAAATCTCACTTGATGACATGTTGAATATCTCTCATCTCATGCATACAACCCTCTAAACTTGTGTTAAAATCTCTCCTCATGAGATAATGAGATGGTATGTGCAAAAACAAACATTTCCTTGCCTTGTGTTGAGTTTTGCAAAGTTGCCTTATTATGCAAGAAAGAACTTTACAAAGCAAGTCCAAAATTTAAACCCTAACTCAAAAAAGTGGCTGAACCAATGTCTTTAAAATGTTGTTTGGATTGAAAATGACATATTACATGACCTATTTTGGATTTGTAGATCTCTCAAACCATTTTCCATCTTGAACTTTTTCAAGTTATGTCCATTTTTAAGTCATTTTCACCAACTTTTAACAAGTCTTGTTCTATGCATTTCAAAACTTCCATGACCTCTTTTCTAGACTTAAAATGACATTTTGAGCAACTTTTATGTTGTGAAGTTTTTCATTTGAAGCTTCCTTGTATGAGTTTTAGGCATAGGCTAAGAATGACCTGTAATTCTCAAATGACCAAAATACCCTTTGCTTGCCCAGACCATAAGTAGAGTTACACAAATCATATGAAGGCATACCATACCTTCCTAGAAAGATAAGACAATGAGGAACAACTATCATGTTGTCCAGAAATCCATTTGAAATCTCCTTGAAGGTCAAAAGTTGCTTGGAAGACAGACAACTTTCACAGACAAATTTTAGTGCCCTCGGATGACCTGTAACTTGCAAGAGCTATAAATTGAGTTCTATATATCATCTTGATGACTTCCACCACTCAAATTAAAGCTATGAAGATACTCTACAAGTTTCATGTGTACCATAAATTCATATGAAGCTTGCATCTTGAGTTACACTGCTTTGAAGTTTGACCTAAATCAGGGGATTTTACACTGAAACCCTAATTTGGTAACTCCTCTTCTCCTTGAATCCTGTTGATTTTTCTTTAGCACAACACCATATCCCTATCCATATAGCAAATAATGAATCCCACATTCTTCAAATGATCCTTGATGCCTTTCAAAACAAGTCTTTGATCTAGGGTTGACCTAGTGTTGACCCAGATAAAACCCTAGTTGACTGACTTCAACTGAGGCTCTTGCAATCATTCCAATGACTTGGTCACTCCTCAAAAATGATCATCTAGGCTCTTCATAACACCCATACACACCTCATGCTCTTGGCTCATGGCTCACACTTCCTCTGATGATCCCCAAACAACCTCAAGGTAGGAGAGAACCCAATGAGTGATCTGTCAACACTTCAAAGCTCAAAATCTTCCCTGATGACCTTAGTAGTCTTGAATATGAATGAAACCCTTGAACATGCCTCTTGAGATAAGAATAGCACTTGATCCCCTGATTAAGATAACTTGCTTATGCTATGCAATGCAGATGAATACACTATATACATGATACCAATGCAAATGATTATGCAATTGAAACATAAACCTAGGTTAGAAAAGGTTGGGCAAATTTTGGGGTGCAACAGTTCTCATCTGCAGATGTGTATTTGTTCTTGATAGAGCAGGTTTTGATCAGAGGATCTTATCATCAGATGTGTATTTGTTCTAGATAGAGCAGAGTTTTCGTCATCAGTTGTTTGTTCTTGATAGAGCAGATTTTTGAGTGGTGTCTGAAGACCTCATCAGCAGATGTTGTTTGTTCTTGATAGAGCAGATTTTTGAGTGGGGTCTGAAGACCTCATCAGCAGATGTTGTTTGTTCTTGATAGAGCAGATTTTTGATCGAGGTCTGAAGATCTCATCAGCAGATGCATGTTTGTTCTTGACAGAGCAGATTTCTTGGTCCTACATCAGAGGTCCTTATTATCATACATTTGTTCTTGACAGAGTAGAATTATGATCCTATGTATATGGCCCTATCAGATGGTTTCTCTTGACAGAGCAGATTTGTGGTCCGATACCAGGGTTTCCTTCTTATCAGATGTAGTGGTTGTTCTTGATAGAGCAAGATTTTGGTTTTGTTGATACAAAATCTTCACTTTTCAGGACTTCGTTCTCGCACCTACGCTGGAAGAGTATGCTGATTTGCTAGGTGTGCCTATCAAGAGGCAGATGCCTTTTGTTCATATGGATGTTGAGCCTGATCTGGCTGGTTTAGCTCCTTCACTTCATCTGGACGCCTCCGAGTTGGTGTTGACTAGTTGGAATAAGGTTCCCGGGTTCTCCTTGCAGTTTCTAGTGGGTAAGGCTCAGCAGTGTGCCAAGGACGGATGTTGGGTCGCGTTCAATGCCATCCTTGCTCTGTGCATATATATCATCATTCTGTTCCCCAATATGCCCGATTTTGTAGACTTTGATGCATTTCACATCTTTGCTTCAGGGAATCCAGTCCCTACCTTGATCGGAGATGTCTACCATTCTATCCACTACAAAAACGAGAACAGGAGGGGGAAGAACGTCTCGTGCTGTGTACCCTTGCTTTACAAATGGCTTGATAGCCATCTGCCCAAGAGGGGTCCCTTTGTCTTGTCTATAGCCACAGCTGAATGGTCCGAGCGTCTGATGAGTTTATCTGCAGAGGATATTGACTGGTTCGACAGAGACAGGTTGGGTACTGAGGTGATCTTCAGTTGCAGCGGGTTTCCAAACGTGCCTTTGATAGGCAGGAAGGGTTGTGTAAACTACAATCCGTCTTTGTTGGTCCGACAGTTCGCGTATGCTTTGAGAGCTCCACCTAAGGATGAAGAGGTACAGGAATCTCTGTACTTCACTGGTCTTCTAGAGGGGGATCTGTTGTCCAAGCTTCAGCACGCGTGGAATGGTATCAGTAAGCGAGGAAAACCATTGCTAGGAAAAAGCAACAGTCAAGCCTACCCTCCGTATTTGACTTGGATCAGAGCCAGAGTAGATGCTATAGGGATGCCGTTTCCTCATGCCAAGCCAGAAAGCCCTTCAATGATCGAAGAGCCTACTACTGTGCCCCTTCAGCAGCATAATCAGGTGTTGGCTGAGCGGGATGAATTGAAGCGGGTGAATGAGGAACTGGAGAAGGAATTAGCTCAGCTCCGAAGCGAGAGGAACGAAGTCGTTCATTCTTTCAAAAGGCAGACAGAGTTGGTGAACCAGCTAGGTACAGACCTGACTAAGCAGATAGCCGAGCGGGAACGCATGGGTCGAGACTTCAAAGCTGTCAACGACGTACTGGCTATGAAAAAGCAGCACTTGGACGAGGCATATCGGAGGATATCCAAGTTCAACCAGCACTGGAAGGCTTCCCTGGCCACCAGGAAAGAGCGGGAGGATAAGCTGATGCTACAGATCTCCAAGCTGGAAGCCCAGGTGAAGGACAGTGAGAAGAGGTTTGATGAAGAAACTGCCCGCAGATACGCCGCTGAAGGCCAGCTCAACAAAGCTCTCGCTAACCTGAAGGAGCGCAAGCTGACGTTTGAGTCCAAGAAGCGGAAGTTAGAAGATTGCTTCGGCGAAGGAGCATGGGAAGATTCGGTAGAAGGTCTTCGGTATACCATTGTACAGAGTGAATTACTCGTCGAGGGGTTGCTCACTCTGCCGGATCATCCAGAAACGAAGGAGTTGTTAGAAGAGTATCGCTCCCGTGGCCGTACTTGACTATTTGTATTCCTTTTGTTTTGATCATTGTTGTATGCTGACCATCACCAGGCTTGTTGGCTGAGGTCACGCTGTTGATTCGTCTTGTACTCGCTGATGCTATGTACTGCCTTGATAGGCTTTTTTTATATATGAGATTGTTGTTTCCATGATTGGACCCGGACTTCTTCTTATTATTATTATCAGCACAGGCACTCAGGCACTAGGATCGGGGGAGATCTCCCTAACACACAGACACACGCATGCATTTGCATGAAGCATTTGCATGATGAGCATTTTGTTGTTTTTCCTAACCCTTCTGTGTTTAACAGGTTTTTCAGGTTTACAGGTTGTCCCAGGTTGTTTCCGGTGGTTTCAGGATTGATCAGAGACTAATTCACCGTTATCCGACTAGAGCTAATCAGACCAGGATCATGGATCAAGTGCAAACTGATGTTCAGGAGCTCTGCGAAAGGATGGATCGCTTCATGGAGCTCATGCAAGTGGTCGCCAATGGCCAGGACCAGCTCAGAACTTTGGTTCAGCCTTTGATCTCCAGGGTTGATAGCAACGGCGTGCTCCATGGTGGGACCGTGCCTACTCCTCCACCAGTTGAAACTCCACAGAATGATGTCCCCGTGGCCGGGGGCAACGACAGTGCTAATGGCAATGTGATGGCCAACATAGGACTCAATACGACGGGCGTCGGTAATGGGAGTCTGGGAGCTAATGTCAATATCGGGCCGGGCAACGGCAATGCGGGCGTCGGGAATCTGTTTGTGCCTCAGCCATGGCTCGAGGATCACCAGGATGATGTGTTCTCTCAGAGAGGTGCTGAAGGGGAGCTGAATGCTGAAGTGCGGCTTAGATTCAAGGCACTTGAAGATAAAATGAGAGATATCGAGAATCAGAATACTTTGGGCGTTGATATGTCCAAGCTGGGATTAATTGCTGATTTTAAGGTGCCTCCCAAGTTCAGGGTACCGGACTTTGAGAAATATAAGGACACCACTTGCCCTCATGTCTACCTGAGAGCGTACTACAGGAAGATGTCTGCTTATTCCGAAGACGAGAAGTTGCTGATGCACTTCTTCCAAGACAGTCTTTCCGGGCCATCCCTCGAGTGGTACATGGGTCTGGAGCCCACTAGTGTACGCACATGGAAGGATCTCGCTGAAGCGTTTGTGCACCACTACCAGTACAATAGTGACTTGGCCCCGAACCGAGTCCAGCTGCAGAACCTGTCGCAGAGGAATAATGAAGGATTTAAGGAGTACGCCCAGCGGTGGCGTGAGTTGGCCTCTCGGGTTCAGCCGCCGATGGTTAAACGCGAGCTCGTGCAGATGTTTGTTGCCACCCTCCCGGGGGTTTACTATGAAAAGTTAGTCAGTGGTATGTCTGGGACGTTCTTGGCTCTCATTATCATGGGTGAGCACGTCGAGAATGGGATCAAGATCGGGAAAATTCAAGGTGAGTTATCCTCAGCTGGAGGGGGTGGAAAGAAACCTTATGCTGGAAAAAGGCGAGAAGGAGAAGCGAGCGCTGTGACCAACGCTCGAAGGAAGGGCAAAGGCCCTCAGCAGCAAGTAGCCAGTATAAATATCCCGGCAGCTCCGCAGTAGCAGCAGCAACCGAATCAACAGGGATATAGAAAGTACCAGAATCGGGCATCTTTGGCAAACCGTCACTTCGAGACACCTACGCGCAGCTCTTGCAGACTTTGCTTCAGCTACAGTTGGTCCAGAAGAGGACGATGGCTCCCTTGACAGGGGCACCTCCACCAGGGTACGACGCCAATGCCACTTGTGATTTTCACTCAGGGGCACCAGGCCACACAATCGAGAACTGCAAAGCCTTCAAGCACAATGTGCAGGACTTGGTGGATGCCAAGATCATTAACTTCTCTGATAATGTGCCTAATGTCACGAAGAATCCTATGCCGAATCATAGGGGAGGCGGAGTGAACGCAATTATCGAGGAAGAGAGCGCAGATCTGTTGACTGATGTCAGAGATCTGAAGATGCCGCTTAGATTCGTTAAAGCTAAGTTACTGAAAAGAGGGTTCTTTCCAGGATGCGGAGAGTTATGTATGGACTGTGCCACACATTTTGATGGATGTGAGCAGTTGGTAGAAGGAATTCAAAGTCTGATGACTGAGGGGATTCTGCAGTTCAGCTGGAGGGCTGAAGGTGGATCAGGAGAGGTAGTGCTGAAGCAGGCCGATGAAGTCGCCACCATCACCATCCCTCGCCGACCAATAACTATTTCGGCGCCCAGACCGCCTACAATTACTATTACCAAAGCTGGGCCGATACCCTTCGAGAGCACTAACGCTGTTCCGTGGCATTATGAGGCTGAAGTCTACTGCAACGGACAGAAGTTGGAGCTAGAACCGTATGGGTCGACTTTGGAGAACCTCGCAGGAATCAGTGGTATTACTCGCAGCGGAAGAGTGTTTGCACCACCAGAGGTTGTGGCGGATAAAGCGGTCAGAGCTGGTGCGGCCGATAAGGGTAAAAGCAAGGTCGTTGAAGAGGTCCCGTGTGGGGCAGAAAAAGATTTGCTTGTCAAAGATGCCGAGGAGTTTATGCGGTTGCTCAAAAAGAGTGACTACAAGATTGTAGATCATCTCCATCAGACGCCCTCGAAGATTTCCATCTTGAACCTGTTGCTGTGTTCTGAAGCGCACCGCAACGCGCTGCTGAAGGTGTTGAACGCTGCCTACGTACTGCAAGAAATATCGGTGAATCATCTAGAAGAGGTCGTAGCCCATGTGAATGCTGGCAATGGGCTAGGGTTCACAGACTTAGAGCTGACGCCAAAAGGGAGGAATCACAACAGCGCCCTGAACATCTCGATAGAGTGCAGGGGCACGATCATGTCGCACGTCTTGGTGGACACGGGTTCGTCGTTTAATGTTCTTTCGAAGAAGGCGTTAATGAAGTTGGACACTCGTGGATTGGTTTGCACACCCATTGATCTGGTTGTGAAAGCGTTCGACGGAACTAAACGACACGTTTTCGGGGAGATGACCCTGCCGATCCAAGTCGGGCCGGAAACATTTGACGCGGTCTTTTATATTATGGACATCATGCCTGCCTACAGTTGTCTCTTGGGCCGGCCGTGGATCCATGCTGCTGGTTCCGTGACCTCCACGTTGCACCAAAAGCTCAAATATGCTATCGAAGGAAGCATCGTAACCGTGTGCGGCGAGGAAGACATAATGGTGAGCCATTTGTCATCCTTCAAGTATGTGGAAATGGATGGCGAAATCCATGAAACTCTTTGCCAAGCATTCGAAGCTGTCAAGGTGAAAGAAGTAGCTTCTGTAGTCACAGAAAAGCCAGAGATGAATCTCTCCTCGTTCAAAGAAGCTCAGGCCGTCGTCCAAGCTGGATCTACCCCAGGCTGGGGGCGTATTTTGGAGATACCCAACAAGCAGGATAAGTTTGGGTTGGGATATTCTCCTGGAGCTGAAGCTTCTTCTTCGTCTAGCAGTGCGTCACGAGGTAAAGAACCGATCTAGTTTACCAGTGGCAGAGTGATTTTCGAAAGCATCAACGCAACGTCTGAAGACAGCAGGGATAGCGATTGTGACCTCGACTCTTGGATACAGCCAAGCAAGCCGGGCGAGGGCCTCAACAATTGGACCATCAAGGATATCATCCATATGACAAGTGAAGAGTAATGATTTACTTTTTCCAATCATTGTACAACCCTATGTCCTACCCGGGGCATAGCGGTTTTATTGTCAGGGCCTTGTTGGATTATGTACATGCATTTTGTTAATAAATCAAAGGCGTTTTCTTCGTATTCAAATTTTGTGATCTATGTTATTCCTGTTTTATATTTGTTTTGAAAAACAGTAAAATGGCAATGGGGTTTGTGCTAACCTGCACATCCTTGTTTTAAACTTAACCCTTGTTATTGCAGTATTCACATAACAGATGACATCGACTCTGGACCTTCTACGGCTCACTTCGACTTCAATTGCCCGATCTATCAAGCCGAAGAAGAGATTGATGAAGACGAAGACCTTCCTGAAGAGTTGGCCCGCTTGTTGAAACAAGAGGAAAAAGTTATTCTGCCTCATGAGGAGGAGATCGAAACCGTGAACCTGGGTTCTGAAGAGCTCGTCAGAAATGTCAGGATAGGGGCTGCGTTGCAGAGTGATGTCAAGCAGAGATTAGTCGAGATGCTGAGAGAGTATAGTGACGTCTTTGCTTGGTCATACGAAGATATGCCCGGACTTGATACTGACATCGTGGTCCACCACTTGCCGTTGCGAGAAGATTGTCCTCCAGTCAAGCAGAAGCTTAGGAGGACAAGACCAGATATGGCCGTTAAGATCAGGGAAGAAGTGCAGAAACAGCTTGATGCTGGCTTCTTAGCGGTCACCACTCACCCTCTGTGGGTCGCTAACATAGTGCCTGTACCGAAGAAGGACGGTAAGGTACGCATGTGCGTCGATTATCGGGATTTGAATAGGGCGAGCCCTAAAGATGATTTCCCGTTGCCTCATATCGATGTGTTGGTCGACAATACAGCCCAGTTCTCCGTGTTTTCGTTCATGGATGGCTTCTCCGGTTACAACCAGATCAAGATGGCGCCGGAGGACATGGACAAAACGACGTTTATCACTCCCTGGGGAACATTTTGCTACAAGGTAATGCCTTTCGGTCTGAAGAACGCAGGGGCCACTTACCAAAGAGCAATGGTTACTTTGTTTCATGGCATGATTCATCATGAGATTGAAGTCTATGTTGATGACATGATTGCGAAGTCCCAAACGGAGGATGGACATCTGGTCAATTTGCTGAAGCTTTTTGAGAGGCTTAGGAAGTTCAGGTTGAGGCTGAATCCTAACAAATTTACTTTCGGAGTACGGTCCGGAAAGTTACTGGGGTTTATTGTGAGCGAACGAGGCATCGAGGTTGATCCTGCGAAAATAAAAGCCATCCAAGAAATGCCAGTGCCGAGAACAGAAAAAGAAGTTCGTGGTTTTTTGGGTAGAATAAACTACATTGCTAGGTTTATCTCTCAGCTCATGGCCACATGTGAACCGATGTTCAAGCTTTTAAAGAAAGATCAGGCGATTATCTGGAATGAGGATTGCCAGAAGGCATTTGATAAGATAAAGCAGTATCTTCAAGAACCTCCGATCTTGATACCCCCAGTGGCTGGACGACCACTAATCATGTACTTGACAGTTCTTGAGAATAGTATGGGGTGTGTTCTCAGTCAGCACGACGAGACGGACAGAAAGGAGCATGCCATTTACTATTTGAGTAAAAAGTTCACCGACTGTGAATCTCGCTACTCGATGCTGGAGAAGACGTGTTGTGCACTAGCCTGGGCTGCCAAGCGTTTACGACAGTACATGCTCAATCACACCACCATGCTAATTTCGAAGATGGATCCGATCAAGTACGTCTTCAAGAAGCAGGCTCTCTCGGGCAGGATTGCCAGATGGCAAATGGTGCTAACGGAATATGATATTCAGTACGTCTCCCAGAAGGCCATCAAGGGAAGCGTATTGTCTGATTACCTTGCCGAACAGTCGATCGAGGATTACCAGCCGATGAAATTTGAATTCCCTGACGAGGATATTATGTTTCTCAAGGCGAAGGATTGCGATGAGCCGTTGCCCGATGAGGGGTCAGATAGGAAATCCCATTGGAAATTGATATTCGACGGGGCGGTTAATTCCTACGGAAGTGGCATTGGGGCGATCATAACGACTCCCTACGGATCCCACATCCCGTTCACTGCGAGACTGACGTTTCCAGTCACCAACAATGAGGCGGAGTACGAAGCATTCATCATGGGTCTAGAGGAGGCAATTGATTTGAGAATCAAGAACCTAGACGTATATGGTGATTCGGCGCTTGTGATCAACCAAATTAAAGGGGAGTGGGAGACTCGTCAATCGAATTTTGTGTCGTACATGAATTATGCCAGAAGGCTACTTCTGTTCTTTGATCGAGTGGAACTCCATCATGTGCCTAGAGCAGAGAATCAAATGGCTGATGCCCTAGCCACGTTGGCTTCGATGTATAAAGTCAATTTTTGGAATGAGGCCCCAAGAATTTTACTATCTCGTCTTGATAGACCTGCATTTGTCTTTGCAATCGAGGAAGCCGCCGACGGCAAGCCATGGTTCCATGACATCCAGACTTTCCTTATGACTAAGGAGTATCCTGCAGGTGTGTCAACCCAGGATAACAAGACTCTGAGGAGGCTGTCTGGAAATTTTTATCTCAATCCTGATGGAGTGTTGTATAAAAGAAACCACGATCTCGTGCTACTCAGATGTGTAGATCAGAAAGAGGCGAGTATGCTCATGGAAGAAGTCCATGAAGGCACATTTGGTATGTACGCCGGCGGGCATGCTATGACGAGAAAGATCCTGAGAGCAGGGTACTACTGGCTGACAATGGAGTCGGATTGCTTTAAATTCGCGAAGAGATGTCATAAATGCCAGATTTATGCTGATAAAGTTCATGTACCGCCGTGCCCGTTAAATGTCATGTCCTCCCCGTGGCCGTTCTCCATGTGGGGCATCGACATGATAGGAAAGATCGAGCCCACTGCATCTAACGGTCATCGCTTCATTCTGGTAGCTATCGACTACTTCACCAAGTGGGTGGAGGCAGCCTCGTATGCTAATGTGACCAAGCAGGTAGTGGCTAAATTCATAAAGAGGGACATCATCTGTCGTTACGGGATTCTCGAGCGGATCATTACTGATAATGGTTCGAACCTCAATAACAAGATGATGAAGGAGCTGTGCCAGAGTTTCAAGATTGAACACCACAACTCATCTCCTTACCGGCCGAAGATGAATGGCGCCGTTGAAGCGGCCAATAAGAACATCAAGAAGATTTTTCAGAAGATGGTTGTGACCTACAAAGACTGGCACGAGATGCTGCCATTTGCACTACACGGTTATCGTACGACGGTACGTACGTCAACCGGGGAAACTCCTTTCTCACTGGTGTACGGTATGGAAGTTGTCCTACCGTTAGAAGTGGAGATCCCTTCTTTGCGAGTTTTGGTTGATGTGAAACTCGACGAGGCAGAATGGATTACGAACCGACTGAACCAACTCAGCCTGATGGACGAGAAGAGGTTAGCATCGATTGCGTTTGGTCGTCTGTACCAAAGCCAAATGAAGAAAGCTTATGATAAGAAGGTGCGTCCTAGAAGCTTTCAGACGGGTGATCTCGTCCTGAAGAAGATTCTTTCTCCACACTCCGATCACCGGGGCAAGTGGACCCCGAATTACGAAGGTCTGTACGTCGTCAGCAAGGTCTTCTCGGGAGGAGCTTTGTTGTTATCCACGATGGATGGTGAAGATTTTGCATCCCCGGTGAATGCGGACGCAGTTAAAAAATACTTTGCTTGAAAGCGACCTGTTGGACAAAAAAGAGAGTCCAGGCAAAAATGGGGCATCCTGGCGAACCAAAAACAGAATAAAAGGTTCGGGCAAAAATTAGGGATATAAATTGAAAAATGTACACCCGCGAAGCCGAAAACCTACACTGGGTGGCTTCGGCAAAAAAGGGTATCCCGGTGAACTGAAAACCCGCAAAGGGCGGTTCACGCAAAAGTTAGGGATTTGAAAAAGCAAATGACTGCGTTCCACGTGTGGACTTTCTTTGTTTAGTGGTTTGGAGGACCTGAGGGCCGTTCATCTGAATCAATCTCTTCCGAAGCTGAAGCATCGGAGAGGTATCAAAGTCGAGTGGGTCATAGAGGGATCAACTCATGGTGTTCGTCTACGCCTCGTTGCCGACATTTTTATATACTGATGTATATTTATGTTTTATTTTTGTGCGGCTTCCTCATTCCAGGAGCTTGCATCTGTTGTAAAACATTTTTACCCATTCAGGGGTTCGTTATCAATAAAATGCATACTAGTCAGCAATTCTGTTTGCCTGTTTAGCATTTATCTGTTTTGTTTGCGAAAAAGAACGCCGACGTTTTTGATAAAATGCGCATACATAAACTTACTGGCTCAGGCCACTGATTGTTGAAACAATGAATTACTTGACTATTGTCACGAGATAATAACCTTGATAGGTCCCTTTGAGAAGGGTATCTTGTCTGTTTGTTTGTGTTGTTACAGGGGTAGCATATTCCAGACAGTGCACCGTGCGCATCCCGAAGAAGGATGATTCCTCTTTCTCCAGCAGAGTTCAGTAGCCTCTCCCCGCAGAGTCTGAATGCGAGATCGTGAGCATTGATATGTCTCCCTAGGCAGAGATGATTCTCTCCCCAATCAGATGCATTCTGAAGGAATGTCATCTTCTCAGCTGAGTCAGGCGCCGAAGCGCATGTTCATCCCCCAGCACCGGGTCACAAGTGCAGGTTTCGTAGGAAACTATTCGTTCACTAAAGTGTGCAGCAACTGATAGTCCAAACTGAAGTCTCCAGCAGAATTGAAATTCCCCACCAGAGTCGTACTCTCCCCCGAAGTCGGATGATTCCTTCTTCTCTAGCGGAATTGAAATTCCCCACCAGAGTCGTACTCTCCCCCCGAAGTCGGATGATTCCTTCTTCCCCAGCGGAATTGAAATTCCCCACTAGATTCGTACTCTCTCCAGCGAAGCAGAATGATTTCTCCTTCCTCAGCCGAGTTCGCAGATACCCCGAGAGAGCCGAATCCTCGGAAGCCGCTCAAACCATGATTGGTTCTCCCCAGTGGAAGGTTGAACAGCCGAAGTTGTTTCCCCACAGAGTCGTATCTCCTGAGAAGTAGCCGAGAAGGCCATGCAGTTTATTCCCGCGATTGACATCGCTTTCCCTCAGCAGGTCTAGGTTCCCGTAGAGCTTCGTTCCCCTGCAGCAATCAACTGAAGTTGTTTCCCCTGCAGCAATCAACTGAAGTTGTGCCCCCTGCGGAGTCCAATTGAGATTGGCGTGACCATGTTCTCCTCAGCAGGATGATTCCTCTATCTGAGTAGTTCTTCCTCCTTGACAGGAGGATTCTCCCTTCGGCATTTATTTTGCTGATGGGATCGCATCATATTGCATGATTGCATAGCATTTATCATAAACGCATAGCATTTCCACCGTGTGGAGCATTGCGCCATTGCCGAAGCATATGCATGATAAGCATGATCTAGGTTGGTACCGTTCTTGTTTTGCAGGTGTTCCGCCGCAGAATCGATTTCTCAGGATGATTCCTGACATTCTCCCCAACGAAGTCGCTTGCTCAAGATGATTCTTGAGGTCCCCAGCGAAGTCTTCGGTTCAAGATGATTCTTGAATTCCCCAGCAGGGTCGTTTGCTTAAGATGATTCTTAAGTACCCAGTGCAGTCTCCAGAGTTGAGTGCTCAAGTTGATACTTAGAGTCCCCAGTAAAGGTTGCCCAGGATGATTCCCGAAATCCCCAACAGAGTGTTTGCTCAGGATGATTCCTGAAATCTCCAGAATGGTCATCGGTTCAAGATGATTCTTGAAGTCCCCGATGGAGTTATTTGTCCAAGATGATTCTTGAAGTCCTCAGCAGAGTTGATTCATCCAGAATGATTTCTGGATCCCCGAAGCGGAGTTACTTGATAGTTCTCCAGAATCCCCAGCAGGTTTTCGAACGGCGAAGTTGAAACCTCCCTTGAAGACTCCATGATTGAAGTCTGACCGTGTTAATAAAGCAGTTCTCTCAGCTGATGCGGAGTGCCTGATGGCAGAGGTTTAGATGTTCCCAGTTGGCTCATGATTGACCAAGAATTCTATTCCCGACTTGCTGATGAAGTCCGGCTGATGCCCGACAAGTTCTTTGAATGCCCGATGGCATGATCAACCTGATGGTTGAAGTCCGGCTGATGCCCGACAATTCTTTGAATGCCTGATGGCATGATCAACCTGATGGTTGAAGTCCGGCTGATGCCCGACAATTTCTTTGAATGCCTGATGGCATGATCAACCTGATGGTTGAAGTCCGGCTGATGCCCGACAGTTTCTTTGAATGCCTGATGGCATGATCAACCTGATGGTTGAAGTCCGGCTGATGCCCGACAGTTTCCTTGGATGCCTGATGGCATGATCAACCTGATGGTTGAAGTCCGGCTGATGCCCGACAGTTTCTTTGAATGCCTGATGGCATGATCAACCTGATGGTTGAAGTCCGGCTGATGCCCGACAAGTTTTCTTTGAATGCCTGGTGGCATGATCAACCTGATGGTTGAAGTCCGGCTGATGCCCGACAAGTTCTTTGGATGCCTGATGGCGTGATCGACTATGTACTACCAGTTACCGTGTGACCAATTCTCCAGCTAGTTGTCGTGCAGCTATTATTTCAGTTTTCGAAAATTTGTTCCCATCTGAGTACCGGGTACTTGTGCAATTGGAAAATTTCCAGGTTTATCGGTATTCAACCGTCTCGCACCTCGATTGGCTGAGAGCCGTTCGCTCTTCACCTAGTCAAGTTCAAGCCGTTTGAATAGGGGCAACTGTTGCACCCCAAAATTTGACCAACATTTATTTACCTAGCTTGTGGTTCATCTCATTCATCATCTGCATCTCATTGATATGTGGGCAGTAGATCAAGGGGTATGATTACCCAGCAAGAGTTGTATGAGACTATGAAGCTAGCCAAGAAGGTTATTCAAGTGTTCAAAGGTTGATATCTTTGTCAGAGAACTCAAGAGATCCTCAGAGAGATTGGTTGAAACCAAGGTTGTGTGTCTCATAACTTGAGAGTTGTGGGAGCCCCTCAAATGATTCTGAGACTATGAGGATGGACTTTAAGCTTTAAGAAAGCTTATGAGATGTCTTGAAAGCCATCATGAAGCCTAGAGAGGCCATTGCACAAGGATTCAGAAGACTCAACCATGAGTGGTGGAATTAGGGTTTGACTGGGTCAACCCTAGGTCAACTGATGATTTGGAGAGGGTTGAGACCTAATACAAGAGCCATGTGATCATGGATTGATGCATTGAGATGCTATAAGGATGATTCCTAGACCAAATCATCATGATTGAGGAGTTTGAGAAGTTTTAAGCTAGGGTTTCTAAGGAATGATAGTGTAAAATCCCCTAGTTTGATCCCTATCTTCAAGGCAGTTTAGCTCAAGATGTGATTGTCATCTCATATTCCCCACAACATGAATGTTGTAGAGCTTGCTCTTAGATTTAATTTGAGTACTAGAAGTCCTTGATAGGATTTGTAGAGCTCAAGTTATGACTTTGACAAATTACAGGTCATCTGAGGTATGTGAATCTGGGTCCTTGAAAGTCACCCAACTTGCATCTAACTTTTGCCGAAGAAGGATGATTCCTATGAATTCTTGGTCAACATGAATGTTTTTCCTCATCTTCTTAGCTTTCTATAGAGTACTAGAAGTCCTTGATAGGATTTGTAGAACTCAAGTTATGGCTTTGACAAGTCAAGGGCATTTTGGTCATTTGGATATTATAGGTCATTTCAAGCATAAGGCCATATCTCCTATTTCCAAGCTTCAAATGGAAAAATCTTCAACATCAAACTTGCTTAGAATGATGTTTTAAGGCTAGTAGGGAGGTCATGAGATGTTGAAAAGGCTTGTATCAAAAAGTGATAAAAATGGCCTAAAATGGAGGCATAAGTTAAATAAGTTGAAATTGGAAATTAAAAATCCCAAGTTACACACCCAAACCATGTCATATAATAGGTCATTTTGACTCTAAAAGACATTCTAAAAACAATGGTTCAGCCACAATTTTGATTTGAGGCCTAGATCATGGGGTTGCTTTGGAAATTGCTTGCTTGCATCTTAAGGTTCAAAGGCAAAACTTAAAGAAACTCAATGAACAAGTTAGTTAAGGGTTTCAACACACCATATATCTCATATGAGGAGAATTTCAAGTCAGAATTGGTGGTCACAAGGACTATGGCATGAGATGATACATGATATAAGATGAATTCATAATGTCATGACATGAGAATTCCGATTTCTCATTGGATGGTTCTAGATGGTTCTAGATGATTCTAAACCACTCTATATAACCCATAGAACTTGCTCAGATGCAAGGTTGGTGTAAGATTTGAGAGAAGAAAGAGTTGGCCATTTCACTTGCCTCCATTGCAAGTTGAAAGTGAATTCCCTATTCTGAACCATTTCCATTCATTCTTTCCATCTAAACACACTCCATTGATGATAGTGAAGCTATGCAGACCAATTTGAGAGCAAATCCATGGTGAATTAAGGAATTGGCAATTGGATTTTCAAGGTAGCAAGTCAGAATCAAATTCTGAGATTCAAGCATTCTCCCTCAAATCTTTTGCAAATAGTAGTAAGATCATCATCCAAGGAAGCTTTCTGAAGAATTTCAAGGCTTGAAGTGAAGGTTTTCACCATCTGTCGATCAAGAAATACCAGGTTTGCAAATTCTCCACTACACCATAATTTATGCATTGCTAGGTTAGTTTATTAGTGTAGAAAGGTTCGAGACACATAGGTGATCATTTCTGGAGAGTTAGGGATCAATTGATGAAGATTGAGTTATGGACACCATTTCTTTGATGATCAAGAACTCGTGGTATAGTGAGATATAATACATGTTTGATAGCTTATTTTAACCAGTAAAGTGTGGTGATCATTTTAGTACCAAGAAATCCAAGAATTGTTGAAGTTGAGGATTGACCATAATTTCAATCTTGAATCGTGTTTCATGTTGGAGGAGGTTTCAGTGTAATCTAGGGTTATGGTTGTATTCAGCATGAAAAATGGAGCATGTTAGTGTTTTGATTTGTTAAATTTGATGATGATTTGAGAGCATACGATGGGAGAGAAATCCGAAGTTTGAAACTCTGTTCATGGTGGTTTTCCCTCTAAACCCTAGCTGAAGACGACCCCTCATCCGTCAGATTGAGCTTGACTCATTGACCTCACCCAGATCCAAGGGCCACGACATAACCTCACGTTTTGAAAGGATTTTACTGAAACACCAATACACGGTCGTTTCATTTAATAGAAGTTCTTGGGCTTTAGTAAAGAAACAACTACCCACACCCTCAATCCTGACCCATTGTGAAAATTAACTGGAAATCATTTCTATTCGCACCGTTTCATTTTCTATTTTCTTTATGTTTTATTAATTGTTTTTCTGACTAGTTTTGGGCCTAGCGCTTATACTTCTTGCACCCCCATTTTTAGCCCATTGATGAAATGAACTGTCCATAGTTACTATCTGCACCCAAGTTTTATGTTTTTCATTTTATTTTCTCCATTTTATGTTAAACTTTGAAAAATCGCAATAAATAGAAAATTAATGATTTTTGCATGGGGATTTTTTATCCCATTTTATGATAATGTCTAGAAAATCATCAAATAAAAATATTTGCATTTCATGCATTTTTAATATTTTTTGTGTATTTTCCACTTTAATTGCTTTTATATTCTTTTATGTTGATACATGAATTTGTAGAATTTTGTTTAGGTAGTTCCCTTAACATTTTTAGGCCATTATTTTTAGGATAGTTAGGTAAAGACTTTAGCTCCCCCCTGGATTTATCCCATAATTTTGTGATGAATTTTAGGTTAGTTTTTCTTAGATGATTTTAGGTTGTATAAAACTAGGTTAATCCTTAACATATGTCCACAATAACACTAGAATTTTGGGTTTCTAGGTCAAGATGGGCATTGGGGCATATAAGGGTATTAAGGGTAGGTATGTAGGATCCCTTAGGAATTATATTAGGTTTTAATATAGTAGTATAATATTTTTAGATGATTTTTGTAGTTGATGATTGTTTGTGTTTCCCTTGTGGGCTTGAATTTTTGTTTGCTTTGCTTTGTGGGCTTGGAGAGCTTGGTATTGCTTGGAGTAGAATTGAGGAGCATAGTAGGAGCATTGAGGAGGATTGAGGAGCTTGAGAGCTTGATCTTGTTTGTTTTGTTGATTGTTTTAGGGTTAGGGATTAGGAAGAGTTTAGACTTAGTTAACTTCTTTCTTAAACATGGATGGTATCTTCCACCTCCATTCCTCCCTATGATTCAAAGTCCTTCCATGGTATACACCTCTCTCCTTTGGAGGGATAAGTGATAGTACCTAGGAAGTAGAACTTTTGAGGGAACCATTCCTTTGATGTTGAACCCTTATAGGTCACCTTTGGTGGTCAATAAGCAGTTCAATATCCCCAGCTTATCCAGTAAGTGATTTCCTCTGGTTTGAGTATCTTGAGAAATGTTGAGCTTGAATGTGAAGATGAAGACTTCATTGAAGAGTGTGAAGAGGATGAATCCTTGGGTATTGCCATTCCAGCTGAAGCTTGAAGAACAAAGGAAGTTGATACTTACTTTGATACCTGGAGACCCTGAAGGGATCAAGTTGATACTTGTGGTTAATAGTGAAGCCTGAAGGTGGAACTGATCAAGGAGCTGAAGCTTGAAGAGAAGATAAGTTGAAACTTATGCTGAAGGGTTGAAACCTGGAAAAGCAGATTGATATTTGTCAAGAGTGATGGAAGTCTGAAGACTGAATTGTTGTTGGAAGAGCTGAAGCTTGGAGTTGAGAGAGGAGTTGCTTTCTTCTCTGTTTTCTTTTCTGTATTGATGTGTTTTGTTTGACTTGCTTGATGCATTAGAATAAGTCCATATCTAGACTAGGTAGAATCTAGGAGCATGATTGCAATAGAGGTTGAGTTTCTCCCTCTGCTTGTATTGTTACTGTGTGGCTTTGCTTGCGGGTATTCGGTAGAGCCCAGCTCCCTTGCCCATGTGGTTTGTTTGCTTGATAGCATGATTTTATTTTCTTCTGTATGATTGCAGTTTACTGTATATTGCTTGATAGCATGTTGTTTATTTCAGTATGATTACTGTTATCCATTCTGGCTTGAGGTTGAGATGAGCTTGTGGAGGCTGAAGCCCCACACACATTTCCTCCCTCACTTGCATTGCATGCATTTTACTGTTAAGTTGATTCTTTGTCTGTTTTGGTGTATCATTGACATGATCCCTTAGGACTCTAATTTCCTTTGATCAGGAATTGATGATAGAACTTTAGGTTGAAACCTATGCATGACAACTTCTAGGAGTTCCCTGTTCAAACCTCAACCATAGGATGAATCCATGGCATGACAACAGTAGGACTTGATAGTCTCCCTACTAGTTGGGCATGTTCTCTTCTCATCTCCAAACAGTTTAAGATACAGTAATCATGAATGATTTCTTTCGTACGTTACGAGCCTTAAGCTATCTGAGAAAGGATTGTGGGAGAGTTTCTTTTCCACAGTCTGGATGTTTAGTATGGTACCCTTTGGGTGACATGCGACGCATTCACTCTCAGGTCATAGTCTCTAGTGCGATTGAAATCGCAAACGCAATAAAAAACACTTCTTTCGTAAAAGACATGAAATAAACTGTAGTGTCCCGAACTACGTGAGCTCTAATCTCTCATACCTGTTGAGAGTACGTAGGCACAATACTAATGTATTGGCGAGCTACCTTCCCCACAATCCGTCGTAGGTCGAACTACGTTGACTCTGATTTCTCGTTCTCTGATGAGAATACGTAGGCATAAAGTGCGACGCGTTGCCGAGTCATTTTCTTTTCTGTTTAAGCCATCCATGATAGGTAGATAGATAAAACCAACCCGTCCAGTAATCACAACAAGCGTGGATCCCGTCGAGTACGACGGACGTGAGGGGTGCTAATACCTTCCCCTTGCGTAACCGACTCCCGAACCCAGACAATGGTTGCGACGACCTTGTCTTACCCTTTTTCGTTAGGTTTTTCCGATCGTTTCCTTTCCTGCTCTGAGGGATAAATAACGAATGGTGGCGACTCTTCTGTTGTGCCGACACCTTATTTTCGCGTAAGCGACACCAATATGTATGACATATGATGTAATCACGCTCAGTGGAGACTCTTTGAGATGGTTAGTAATGCATGAGTAGTCGTGTATTCACTAATTATTTCAATACGAGTCTGCGAAGCTGAGGACTTTTAGTGACACTTTTACCCCACTTGGCCTTTTTTAGGACGTAGTGCGGAAACTGTTAGGGAGTAGTCCCTTAATAGTTGTCACGCGGTGCTACATTCAAACGAGTTTATCTTGAGAATATTGTTGACTCACGTGAGTAGTCGTGTTTGTTAGCAATATCCGAAGGATTTACTATGACTTTGGGAACTTTGTTAGAACCCGTTTGGCAGGTACAAATAGCTCATAGTACAAATCCTTGGGGATGGGTAGACCTTTGACTCCTTGCTTTGATCTTAAGCCTAGGAGGTCTTTGTGTGTGCATGTATTTGTGAATACTTGCCTTGGTGTTATGTGTACATCATCCCATCATATCACCACGAGCATATCATGTCGCAACTAGGTTTGTAAAACTCAGTCGATCTCTAGTATTTTTAAAAGTTGTAACTTTTCCAACGATTGATGAAATGAGGGTTTTGACCTAGTCAATGTTCTGAGTTTTGTAAAACCAGTTTGATTTTGCATTGCATTTGCATTTCTCAGCCTTGCGTCTCTTTGTCTCCCTCTTGTTCAGATAGAGAGGGGATACCTAACACATATCCGAGACAAATGGCAACAACGGATGAACTTTTGAAAGCTCAGGAAATTCTGAAATAGGACATCAGAACTCTCAAGTGTCAGATGAATTGGGTTCTAGAGACATTACAGAACATGATGAAGAAGGAAGGCCACTCTGATCATGTTGTGTCTAGAGAAGCGAGGGATGCATTATCTCCGATGATTCCTCCAACTCAAGGACATTCTCGGTATCAACAACCAGATAACCGTCAATCGCGTCAGCATGCCCAATAAAGACCAAGGAAACCAGAGAGTCAGTTTCTAATGTCATACGATCAGATATTGCCAGACTAGATCGAAGGCGAACTGATAATACCAAAGGAGCTTTAACCAGTAATTCTTCCTTATCCTCTGAACTTTGATACCAACGCTAAATGGGACTATCATACTGGGGCACTAGGGCGTTCAACTGAAGTCTCTCACCAGTCGGTGTTTGTTCCTCCTCAAGGTTCTCAAAGCCGGAGGTTGAACAAGAAGGATCATGTCAAGAAAAATAAGTCCTGCGGTAAACGAATTCCAGTACCGCTAAGTAAACTTTACCCGCTATTGATTCAGAATTCGCTAGTGACTCCGCGATTATCCAATCCTGTGTCAGGACCATGGCATAATGCGAACCTGACCTGTGAATTTCACAAAGGAGCCGAAGGACACAACTTAGATTCATGTATAGCATTAGGTTATCTTGTACAAGAGCTGATCATTGACAAACACTTGATCTTCGGAGAAGACTATCCAGAAGTAGAATGCGGATATCATACTGGGACAACAGGGCACCTAGTTGAAGAGTGTAAGGGTTTTAAACTGAGATTGAAGGAGTTGCTGAAAGCTCATGAGGATAAATCAAATAATAGTGCCGCGATTCTTAAATCCAAAGGAAAAGGACCCGCGAGACCCCTCATAATTCTATATCATAAGGAGCATGTGGTTGTTGAAGGTATTTCCCCGTATAGGGCCTGAAATTTGAAATTTGTTTTATCAATTTTAATTCCCTAAGGCTGGCAGCTGTAGACTGTTTCAGCATTTTGTTGTATTTTCTTTGCATTTGAATTGCTTGTATGTTGTTGTTCATTTTAAATTGGCAAGATTAATGAAATGTTTGTGCATCTTTTGATTAATTCCATTCGTTTCACTATTTTCTTTCATTGTTACTAGATGACGAAAAATGCAAAAAAATTCTTTTCTTTACTAAAGTGTTGTTTAAAGCAAAGATTGGGGAGGATGATGAAAACTATATCCATAACTGTTGTTGATATGCTTTCAATTTAACTTTGCCGATGATGTAAGGCATTGTTTAAATCCCTAAACACTGGAGAAATAAGGAAGATAATCCCTCGTTAACCCCTTCGAGCCTAGAAGTATGAGTTTTCTTTCTTTACAAAAACCGAAACCTTAAATTTCAAACCTGGGGCGGGTAGTTCTCGGTTAACTTGGAGATATGTGCATACAAGACATTTTTCATATAAAAGTGGTGCATTCAGGCTTTTCCTTCGTACACAACAAGCAAGTGTCGAAGTCTAAAAGACGATGATGATTCACCGTAACCATTAAACTAGGTAGTCACCTCCTTTCTCAAAAGAAAAAAAAAAGAAAATTGAAAAGCCCGCTAAGTCAAAACCTATGAAGGAGAATTAGGCAAAAATGGGGCATCCTGTTGACTGTATATTCGAACAAAAAAGTTCAGACAAAAGTCAGGGATAACAAAAGAGAGGAATTCTGTAAGAGTTATCACTCTTAAAAATCCTCAAATAGCAAAAAGCTAGCAAATATTGTATGGGAGTTGTGACTACCTTAGGTTTGTAAGCCATCACCAACTATCATCAGTCCAATTCTTAAGCCTGTAGGAACCTGAATGTATAGTTTGAGTTAACTGAGCGTAGGATTGGAGTTCATCATGGAGAAAGGGTGGGACAAATAACTTTGAGCCTTTATCCTTTGTTTCATGAACCGTGAACCAAGCCACGTTACAATCCTTAAAAGACCTAATTGAGGTAAGGTTGTTTTGAAAGCATATTATAGCAAGGTTGGATAACCTGACTCCTAATGATCTTTGAGGTTTGTATGTGTTAATCACTTTATCCATCATTTGTAAAATGATTGGATCACTTTCGCTTTGATCACTTGATCACTCCGCCGTGTGTGTTTCACCAAAAATGTTTTCAAAAGATTGCATGAATTTTACATTGAAAATTGTCGACTTTTAATGAACAACATGGTTTGCTAAACAATCCAATGTCAAAGGAATCCCAACAAAAGCTGCCATCTAGGGAATTCGATTTGATAAAGGAAGCTCAGCATGGGGCAACCAAGTTGAAGGATTTGTTAATCATTTGTCACAACGTTCAGCTAATCATCAGGTCAAGATCAGTTGAATCTCTTAAAAAAGTAGTTCAGTCTGGGGAAACTCTATTGCAGTTAACCGCTAGCAGGGGCAAGTTTGTTCCCCGGTCTTTACTTCCACAGTCTGAGACTTTGTTGTGCAAGCACCATTAAATCGGGGCAATCATGTCGAGATTTGTAAATCTCTCTCTATAAGAGTTTGAAGACATTGAAGCATCTTTATGCCGATTCTTTTATAAAATTCTCTTGATGGTTTCTTCCCACAGACCATGTACTCTGGGGCAGAAAAAGTTTGAAGACTGTTTGTTGCAAGATCCGTTGCTCACTTGAAGAGGATTGTTATACTATCGAGGGGCAGAAGTGTTTTTGTTCTCAAGATACCTTTTTGTCAGCTCTTCAATTAAGTTGTTACTTCGGTTGATCTTGGAACTTCCCTTGGTAATTTTTCCTTCAACAAAGAATTCAAGCTCATGATGGCAATTTGAGTGAAGTCATGATGTTGTGTCCTAAGTAGATTACTCTCTCCCAGAGAAGGTTGTAACTTTGAAGTGGAATTGTTAATCTTTATGATCATCCCCGTTAATGTCCAATTTTGGTGAAGTTGGCTGGGTATCCGTGTCGAGATGTTTATTTCATCTCCTGTTTTGTTTTGTCTGTTTTGTCAGCATAAACATAAGCATGGCATAAAGCATATGCATAGCATCCGTACATTTTTGTTATCTCTGGTTATTACCTATTCCTATTTCACTTTGGTGTTTTTCACCAAGTGACTGGGTGTGTTGTCTCTCTCCAATAGAGTTGTCAGCCCTTAAGCATAAAATGTCCATCCTTTCTCAATTCCCCACAGAGTTTAATCCTCGTGGATGATGGTTGCTTCAGTTATCTTTTTCCATGATTGGATAAGAGGTGTCCCCATTTGAGTTCATTTCTCAATGGTTGGAGTCTTATTTGACAGTTTCTTTCTAGATTGGTTCTAGATTGAACTTCGGTCCCTGTCGGTCGCCGAACCTACCTGGACGTGCATTTATTTTGCACTATCTATCAAGAAGAGCATTTTGCGTTTCCTTACAATGATAAGTGGCAGTCTCTGTAGAGAAGCTTATCCATAAGTGGCAATCTCTGTAGAGAAGCTTATTCATCTTTATCCATAAGCGGCAATCTCTGGCGAGAAGCTTATTCATATTCAACGATAAGTGGCAGTCTCTGTAGAGAAACTTATCCATAAGCGGAAATCTCTGGTGAGAAGCTTATTCATATTCAACGATAAGTGGCAGTCTCTGTAGACAAGCTTATCCATAAGTGGCAATCTCTATAGAGAAGCTTATTAATCTTTATCCATAAGCGACAATCTTTGGCGAGAAGCTTATTCATATTCAATGATAAGTGGCAGTCTCTGTAGAGTAACTTATCCATAAGTGGCAATCTCTGGCGAGAAGCTTATTCATATTCAACGATAAGTGGTAGTCTATGTAGAGAAGCTTATCCATAAGTGGCAATCTCTGTAGACAAGCTTATTCATCTTTATCCATAAGCGGCAATCTCTGGCGAGAAGCTTATTCATATTCAATGATAAGTGGCAGTCTCTATAGTGAAACTTATCCATAAGTGGCAATCTCTGTGGAGAAGCTTATTCATCAGTAACAATAAGTGGCAATCTCTATAGAGAAGCTTATTCACCTCAGATAAGTGGCAGTCTCTCTTGAGAAGCTTATCCTGTTTCATTATATCCAGCAACAAGTGGCCATCTCCCTCAAGAAGCTTGTTTCCAGTATGTTTACCAGATAAGTGGCAACCTCTCCAGAGAAGCTTATCAATTTATCTGTATCCCTAGATAAGTGGCATTCTCCCATGAGAAGCTTATCATCGTTATCTTTTCAGATAAGTGGCAGTCTCATTCTCTGAGAAGCTTATCCAACCCTTGCAGCGGTGAGTGGCAATCTCTCCAGAGAAGCTTATCAGTTTATCCGTATCCCCAGATAAGTGGCAGTCTCCCATGAGAAGCTTATCATCGTTATCTTTTCAAATAAGTGGCAGTCTCATTCTCTGAGAAGCTTATCCAAACCCTTGCAGCGATGAGTGGCAGTCTCATTCGAGAAGCTTATCTTAGGGACATTGAGGCACGGTTGTGACCAGCATTATTGGAAAAATCTAGTGGATACTGGTATGGTTAATTTGGTGGTGACCAATCATATTTCGAGAAAGGCTAGTTGGTAATTGGCATTGGGAAATCCATGGATAACAGGTACTGACGATTCGGTTGTGTATCATTCCAAGTGAAGTCAGGCTTTGTTTCCACTCCAAGCTCAGGTTTCATACCTTTGGATATGTTCGCCTCCATGCTCAGGTTTCGTACCTTTAGATATGTTTGCCTCCAAGCTCAGGTTTCGTACCTTTGGATATGTTTGCCTCCAAGCTCAGGTTTCGTACCTTTGGATATGTTTGCTCCCAAGCTCAGGATTCGTACCTTTGGATATGTTTGTTCCTAAGCTCAGGTTTCGCACCTTTGGATATGTTTGCTCCCAAGCTCAGGTTTCGTACCTTTGGATATGTTTGCTTCCAAGCTCAAGTTTCGTACCTTTGGATATGTTTGCTCCCAAGCTCAGGTTTAGTAACTTTGGATATGTTTGCTTCCAAGCTCAGGTTTCGTACCTTTGGATATGTTTGCCTCCAAGATCAGGATGTTCACCTGTGGAAGTATTTGTTTCTATCCCAAGCTCAGGTTTTGTACCTTTAGAGATGTATACTTTGGATTCCGAGTTCAGGAATTTCCAAAGACTCGAATGTTGCATTTGCATGAAGTCTTTGATGTATCCTAATGCTTTGAGGATATTTGACTTTTGTTCCTAAGGTTTTGAGGGATATATTTGTACTTCCTGTTTGAAGAGCTGGCCGTCACCAAATAATTTAAAGAGCCCAGTGGTTTGTGGTATTTCCTAAATCCATTTGTTATTAATACCGTAAGTTGGTCGTCACTAATGTTCCCAGCAAAGTCGTTGCTTTCCCCATTCGAGTCTCGGAGATGTAGTGGATACTAGCATCCCCAGTGCATCTGGTCTTATTTCTAGTATTTTCCTGAAGATCCCGTTCGAACTCTTTGTTATAGGAAATTCCTCATCTAGTTATCACCAGTGAGGTTTGCGTTTCTGATCTTTCGTTTCCCCGGTGGAGAATTGCCTTCTTCCCCAGTAGAGTGTGTGTTTCCTTTTCCCTAGTAAAGATTGGTCTTCCCCGGTGGAATTTGCGTCCTCTGTGTGAAAGATTCCCTTGAACAGCATCTTTAGTCAGGATTGAACTATTTTGTTTGTTTTGCCTTGGGTCTTTCCCCAGTGTGTTGGGTCCCCCGTGAGTGGTTACTCGTTGTCTTGCCGTTCTTTTATCTTTGCTCGTGTGTCTGCATCTGTCTTGCATTCAAGAATCATAAAGCATCATTTAGATTCATGGCATATTCGCATTTGTCCTTTTGAATATCATCAGATCTAAGGGACAAAATTTTTGGTTTGCTATATTTAAATACCTTTCACTACGATTCTATGAGGATTGTTATCTCTCATTGCCATCTAGTGAAAATATTTAAATAGGGGCAACTGTTGCACCCCAAATTTTGACCCCTTAGATCTTCATCATCAATTTAGGATCATATTCATTTGATTATCTAACCTTAACCTATTTCAAGTTGGTATTTGTCAAGATACAGGTGAATTAGGGTTCCGTACAATCGGGAATCGAGGTTTCGACCGTTTAATCGGTCAACGTATTGGATTGATTTTCCATGAAATAAGTCTCCACATCATCAAATATACTCCATTGGATCAAGTATGAATCCAATTTGGGGTTGTCACCAAGGATCAAGAACAGTGCAATTCAGGATACCCGATTAGGGTTTTCGATCAGGAAAAGTCAACTGTAGTTTGACTTTTTATTTAAATGGTGCTCCAATGGTGGGATCATGGTTCATGAAGTTCATACGGGTTATTGAAGTCCACTCAAGAAGTTTCAAGGCCTCAAAAGACCCGGAACATCAACAGTCGACTCGGTAGTCATCGATCGATCGTTCGGTTGACCAAAAAGTCAACTCTTCAATCATAAGGAATTTGACCTCAAAGTATGAAGAAAAAATGTTCCTAGTAACATTTTACACCTATCTATGACGTCTCATGGCCATTGGATCAAGGATTCAGGAATAATCAAAAAATCAGGAAATTAGGGTTTTGAAAGGGGTAAGACCATAACTCCCTAACCACACATCCAATTGAGTTGGTTCAAGGCTCATTGGAAAGTTCTTGACAAGTCTTACAAAATTCTCACAGTGGTCCATGAGCAGAAAATGCATAGATTTGGAGTTATGGTCAAAGTCATTACAAGAAGGAAAAAACACTTAGAAAAATTCTAAGTTATTGGCCTTTTTACGCATGTTTTTAACCAACTTTGAGTGGATTTTTGACCTAGTTCCAGTTGGAATATGAAGATCATGAAAGCATGAAAGTTGTAGAGCTTCATGAAGGCTTTCCAAAATGTACTAGAAATCCCCCATAGCCCTTATGAGTTGAGAGTTATGAATTCAGCAAGTTGGGGTTTCAACACTTGAGTTCACTATTTCCACTTTTTCACCAAGTCACTTTTTAATCACTTGAACCATCCTCAACCATTTGATCATGTTTCCATCTGATAGTTAGAGAGTATGATGAAGAGAAATGCAGAAAATTAAGAGATTTGGTTGATTTGGCAAGTTGTATGCAAGTGGCATTATTTTAATCAAACAAATCAAGAAAGAGAAACTTTATGGAAGTAACTTGCAGCTGCAGCTCCCCTACTCCCTAGCCACACTTCAGTCACTTCCATGTCTTCCTTGCCACTTGATTTGTGCATCATCTTGATCCAAGAACTTGGACTTACAGCTGCAACAAATCTAGAACAAGGTTGCATTTACAAAACTCCCTCCAAAATGCCAAAATACAAATCTGCCCCAAACCATTCCTTGGCCTATAAATAGAAGTTTACTCTATGTTGAAACACACACCAGAGCACTCTAAAACCCAAGAGAAAACCATAGCTCTCATCTTACCTTGCTTTGCTTATAAGTGAAGAAAACCATTCCAAAAATACCTCCAAAATCTGCCTTGAGCATTTATCCCTCCAAAACCATTTTCACCCACTTAAAATCATCACAAACCATCTACACAATACACAAATGATGTGTAGGAGGTGTTCAAGCTCTTAAACCAGTCAAAAACTTCATTTTCCCAAAAGTCAACTTTCAACCAAGCAAAGTTTGACTTTACATACAAAATCTGATAAATCTCTGCTCAGGCCAGTTTTGATCACTTTAAACCTCCAAACAACTTAGGTTTATGATGTAACAACTGTCCATAACCTAGCATACCATCATCATCACTTATTTTGAGTTCTGTCCTAAAGTTCACTTGTTTACTTCAAGTGCAAGAAAAGCTGCATTTTCATCAGAGCATTGGTTGGATCTTATTTAGGGAGTCTTCAAGGTTTTCCCTAGTGCACAAGCTTGCTTGGAAGTCTACAAGAGGTTAGTGGTCATTATCTTGATTTTGAACTGCCATGAACATGATTAGTGTATATTAGTTGTTACAATGTGTTTTAAGTGTAAATGCAGTTCATGTTTGAATCTGCCAAGATTAGTTTTGTTTTGCTCATCAATATGTGTAGTGCTATGTATTATTGAATTTTTGATATAAATCATGAGTGGATGTTTTCCAAGGCTATTGTTGAAGGGTTACTACCTGTTTTAGCTCAAAGTCTGCTTGCAACTTTATGAAGTTTGATGCTGTTTTGATCTGGTTCTGTTTGTGAATGATGTTGATTTGTTTCTGTTACAACATCATCCTTGGATCTTGATCTTTTTTGCTGGCATTCTAGATTAGAAGTCCTTATATATTTGATTCATGTGATGTTTGACTTGGTATCAGTTGAAACTATGTCATGTTTTGGTTCTGCTACCATTATGTTCTTTCCATTTTCAACTCATATGCATTTTTCCAACACATATACCATTTTTAATTCTAGTACATTTTTGGAACATCCTTGTGTTTGAACTTTGACTAAAACATGTTTTGAATGTGCTTGCAAGTTGTTTAGTTATGTTGGACTTGGGATGATTCATGTGGCTTTAGAGGCTTGTTGATGACCAATACCTTATTTTGCTGTCATTGGTTGTAACCATCATGAGATGTATGCATTGTAGTTTGTTGCTTACCATTGTTATGCTAAGTGAATATCTGTGATAACTTGAACTATTGTTGTGTGTTTGATCTATGTTTGTTAACATGAGAATCTAGTATCATTGAATCATGTTTTGGCTAGATGATTGACATTATCATTCTTTGCATCAGTTGTTGTTTTAGGGCTGCTTCTAATCATGATTTGTCCATATCTGGTTTGTGTAATCATTTGTGATAAGCCTATATGTATGTTTTGATGTCTTATGAATTATGTTTGCATTCTGTCTTGAAACTACTTGTGAGCATCATTGATCCATGATTTGGGTACTTGCATCAACATGTCAAGTTTATTCTGTTGTGAGCCAACTGTCACAGCACTATGGTTATAGGATACTTTTGTCATATGCTTGCAAGTTGTTATGTGCATTAGGTGCATTAGGGTTAATTATTGATTGATACTAGCATTGTCATGTTAGGATCCATATTGCTGTTAGAACTGCCTAAATTCATGAGCCACTGCCATGTAACCCTTTGATTCCAACCATTGCCAAATCTTGCTCTTTTGCTGTTTGTAAACCAAGAACATGTTTTGTTTCATGCTAATTATTATTTTGCATCTGTTGCTGCTAGAACTGTGATTTCATGCTAGAATCTGTCTATGTTTACCACTATAAAGTTGTGACTCTCATTTTTAAGGCATGTTTTGAATTGATGTGTTTGATTTGGTATTGTAATGACCAAAAAGGACTGGCTGCTACTTATGTTGTTATGCTGTTTTGAGATGTGCAAAACCATTATTCATGTTTAGCTTGTTAGGCTATTTTGGTTAAGACCAATGTGTGTGTGGGATTCATCATGCCTGCTGGTTTATTATGTTGTTTTGACCAAGAACTTGCTGCCAACTTCTGTTTTGTGTTTTCACCTCATGTGCTATCAATCTTTATATTGAGTTTTCTTGCAATTTGTTTTGAGTTCATGTTTTGATGTATGTGAATCATTCTATGTGTATTAATGTTTTGAAGTGTGGACTGCTGCACCATGAACTGTTCTTAATTTTCAAAACAGCATTTCAAGCACTTTTGTTCATTAGCTACAGTCCACATGCCAATTTCTGTTATGGCTTGTTTTTTAGTATTCTTTGGATCTAGAATCCATAGGCTATGTGTTTAGAGTTTGTGCATACCTTCATCTGATCTTAATCACCTCTGTCTTGAGTTGTAGCTTCCATAATACATTTCTAAGTTTCCATTTGCATCTTCCATCGTGTTTTAATTTGTGTGCCTTATCTTGAAAAACTAATGATGCCGTTGTGTTCCTTATTGAATTTCACATAAGATAGACCCAAATTTTGTGAAAATTGGTTGAGTTTTGAAAGAGTTGTGATGAAACCGTTTTCATGATATGCCTTGTTTCTTGCTTGCCTTGCCTTGGACCAGAAATGCTTGCTTTTTTAAGTATTATTATTTATTGGGGTGGCATAATACACGGATGTATCGCCACCCCAGTGGTTATGCCTTAAGTTTCAATTGTCTTGCCATGTTACCTGACCTGGGTTCGATCCGTGTGGAGATCAACCCTTTTGGTCATTTTCTTTATTTTCCTTGTTTTCACACATATCTCTCTTTTCTTCCTTCAAATGTCACGCGCGTGTGCCTTGGTTGGATTAGTGAGGTTTTGTACTTGTGACCCAAAGGTGGTGGGTTCAACACCCACCAAGTGCACTCCCTTCTTTTTAATTACTAAAAATCTTGGTTTTTTTTATTTAATTGTCATTAAATTTCAAAAATTCATAACTCCTTCATTTTTTATCATTTTTAAATGATTCTTTTTGACAAATTCTCGTAATAATGAATAATTTCATATAATGCTTAAAGAATTCTAAAATATTTATTTTAGAAACACTTTGTATTATGGGGAACTTGCGATCCGTTTTAGGGTTTTAACCCTCCTATCTTTCAATCTTCATTTCGAAACTTTGGATATCATTTTCATTAAGTTTATTTTTGAAGTTTGGTTTGAACTTGGCTTGTTAGCATCCTTGTGCACTTGAGTTTGACTTAAAAATCCTTGCTTGTAAGCATTTGTGTTCAATCTTTTCTTAAAACTTGATAGTTTTTCCCCATTGAAGTTTTGAACTTTTGTATACCATTTGCTGTGACATTATTTGATCTAGGCATGATGCCTGTAAGTATACATGTCATCTTGTAAGCCCTAATGAAACCTCGTCTTTGTTAAGATGCATCTTTGTTAAGATCCCCTTCCATCTTTATTAAGATGTACCCTATTCTTCGTTAAGATATGCTTTGGTTTTCACCTTTCATTAAGTCTTGTAAGAACTTCCCCCTTTCATTAATATTGTGATATCCTTATACCTTGTTTTGGTTGTAACCATTCATCCTGATTCAAATACTTGCTTATTGTAATATTTTTACTTATTTTTGGTTGTAACCATATCTCTTTATTTTCATCATGTTTGAAGGATTATTGCTTTGTTAGGTTTATTTCCCCAAGTGATGGAACTCTTTAGTTCTCATCCAAGTTGCCTCATCTTTCCCCTTCCAAAGGAAAGTCTCTCTATTGACCCTTGGGTCATAGATATCTCATTTAAACTCATAGGTCTGGATAGAATCTTTTCCCACCTTTTGGTCTGGATAGAATCAATAGGATTTAACTCATAGGTCTAGATAAAACCTTCTCCCTCTTTTGGTATGGAAAGAACCAATTGATCCTTATTCTGTAGTTCGTGCCCGAACTACGGTCGCTCTGATTTCTCATTGGATAATGAGAATATGTAGGCATAAGATGCGATATCTTGACGAGCAACCTTCCCTTTGGTTTGGATAGAACCAATTGGACTTACCCTTTAGGCCTGGATAGAGCCTTCTCCCACCTTTTGGTCTGGATAGAACCAATTGGTCTTACAACATAGAGATAGGTAGAGTTTGGTTAACTCTATGTAAGAATCATGGAAATGATTACTTATTCCCCTTTATTGAGTGTACAACATAGATCTAGAGAGTTTGGATAAACTCTACACAAGCATTGTTATGTTTGTTCCCCTTTGAACCTTGATCATAATCAAGTATTCTTCATCCCTAGTGTGGTGAACTACGATAGCTCTGATTCTGTCCTAGTAAGGATACGTAGGCAGAGGACGCGATGTCTTTGCGAGCAAACATAGAAACTATATTTAGGTCTTAACCTACACCTTTTACCCAATCCCAATCCATAACAAACATTTAGCAAACTTAACATACAAACAAACAAAAGGTTCCTGTAGAGTACTACAGATGTTTAGGATGTGAAATACCTACCCTAGGCATAACCAACCCCCGATCCTCGAATCTCTTAGTGTTGTTTTTACATCGTGTAAAAGGTTCTTTCTTTATTTAGACCTTTCCTTTGGATAAATTAAATTTCGGTTGTGAATTTAAGAATTTAAGGTTCAAGTTAATCAATAGCTTGATATCACGATTCTCACCGCGATAAGAAGTGACTACTATTTTTCAATATTTTTATAAAAAAATTGGAGGCTTACATTCTAATATAGTCTAATGTATTTAGATGAGATGGAAAAGATAGAAATTTATAATAAATGATATAAGTGTTTAAGACTAATGCGGTGGTCGAATATGTTCTTATTTATAAAGCATTTTAAAGAGCACATAATTGCACAAAATCTTATTGAGCTGCACAAAGTCGTATTGTTAATAATTTGAGTTCTAATAAGAGCGATGTTAAAGGTTGTTGGCCCTAGTGGTACTAAACCTACATTACTACGGAATATGTGATACTTTTAATGTCTTGTTAAAGTATGTATTTTAAACTGTAACAATCATAATCCTTATAAAATAATAGTACGTCCTTTTCTTATAGTAGGTTAATATTTTTTGTGAACAAGAGTTTGAATTAGGGGTATTCAGAATCATCTAACATTAATATTGATTAAGATTGAGATATTTTATTGAGATATTTATTAAGATTAAGAGTTTGAAGAGAACAATATCTTATTGAGTTGCACAAAATGTCAAAAAAAAAAACAAATCTTATTGAGTTGCCCAAAATCGTATTAAGCTGCACAAAATCGCACAACCTTATTGAATTACACAAAATTTCACCAAATCTTATTGAGTTACATAAAATCTCAATGTTAATAGTTAAAACTATAATATCTATGATGCTATTGATTGTTGGAGGTGTTTGAATATGTCTTGCATTACTATGAAATAGGTGTTACTTTTAACGTCTTGTTAAAGTATGTATTTTCACTACTACAAAAAATATATTTAATCTCGAATGCAAAGTTAATTTAACCTTGGTTATAAAGGAGAGGTAACAAAATGTGTCGTGAAAAGTTGTCACTTGACCCCTCGGTTTTAGAATAACCAAGGGGTAGTTGAAATGGTCATTGGTTCGATCCTTAACAATAGGTTTTTTTATATTATAAAAACTAGCTCCAAATACCTCTAGGTTTATAGCTGAAACCGAGGGGAAAGATATATATATTTTTAAATACTCATTACATTGTTTACACAAAATATTAATAAATTAAATTATTTACAAACTACATTGTTTACACGGAATATTAAATTATTTACACAAAATATTAAAGTAAAAATTTATAACAAATTTTCAATCTAATTCATCATCATCGTCGTCAGTGAAGAACAAATGTTGGATATCTTAGTGAAATTTTCTCAAATAAAATAAAAGTTTTCTTTTTATGTTTCAAAGTTTTCATGTGAAATGTTTCATTATAAATTTTTAATATTTAGAATGCTTTTATAATTAGGGTTTTAGGTTTCATGCAAATCACTAATGGCAGTGTCTTGAGCATTTTTACTCATTAGATAGATGACAACAATTTATTTAAGGACAATGAAGAAACTCAATAAGCAGACTTATATTTTCCCTTAGTTATTATTCAAAACTGAGGTAAAATGTGTTTCTTTTTAAATAAAAAATATAATAAAATATGTTTCATCCCAAATGCCACATATCTCTCT